>CM038145.1:252203010-252648532 GCA_021437245.1 Aegilops speltoides
AAAAAGGATATGTGGAATTTTGTTCCTTGAACTCAACATCCCAAAGGGTTAGATACTTGGTCAATGACAAGATTACTCATGATTTGAGTGTGTGGTAATCTTGTGGAATGTAGATCATCCAAGTACCTGCAAGGAGTTAGATGCAATACAAGGAGGCAAATGTGTCCAAGACATATGATTACCATCATAAGAGAAATATCAAGGATTAGTCAAGTAGGCTCATGCCTTGCATGCATCAATGGAGTTCTCACTCCAAGTTTGAGGCATCAAGGATGTTCAACTCACTCCTTAAGCGACAAAACACTTTCTCATCAAGAGGTTTTGTAAAGATATCACGAAGTTGTTTGTCGAGACGAACATGCTTAAGATTGATGTCACCCTTGGCAATGTGATCACGAATGAAATGGTGACGAACTTCAATATGTTTCGCTCGAGAGTGTTGCACGGGATTGTGTCCAATTTTAATCGCACTCTCATTGTCACAAAGCAAGGGAACATGTCTCACATGTATCCCATAATCCTTAAGCGTTTGTGTCATCCATAGCAATTGAGCACAACATGAACCAGCAGCAATATATTCTGCTTCGGCAGTGGATAATGATACCGAATTTTGTTTCTTGGAGGACCAAGATACAAGGGATCGATCAAGGAATTGACACGTACTCGAAGTTGACTTTTTATCAACCCTGTCACCGGCATAGTCCGAGTCGGAATAGCCAACAAGGTCGAAAGAGGCCCTCTTAGGATACCAAATGCCAAAGTTTGGTGTGTGTATCAAATATCTCACAATCCTTTTAACAGCTTTAAGATGACATTCTTTAGGGGTTGCTTGATATCGAGCACACATGCATACACTCAACATTATGTCAGGACGAGAAGCACAAAGATATAGTAGAGAACCAATCATAGATCGGTAAACCTTTTGATCAACGGGTTCTCCATCTTTTGTTAAGTCATTATGTCCACTTGTAGGCATGGGGGTTCTCATACCTTTGCTTTCTTGCATGTTGAACTTCTTGAAGAGATCCTTGGTGTACTTTGTTTGTGAGACAAAGGTACCCTCCTTAGATTGCTTGATTTGCAACCCAAGGAAGAATTTGAGTTCACTCATCATGGACATCTCATACTTCTCCGACATGAGCTTCCCAAACTTCTCGCTAAAATGAGGGTTAGTTGAACCAAAGATAATATCATCAACATATATTTGGCACACAAATAGTTCACCATCAACCCTTTTAAGTGAACAGTGTTGAGTCTATCTTTCCAATCTCAAAGCCTTTTTCAAGAAGAAAGCTAGTCAAGCATTTGTACCAAGCTCTAGGAGGTTGTTTAAGACCATAAAGAGCTTTGTGCAACTTGTAAACATGATTAGGCTTTTGGGATTTACAAATCCGGAGGTTGTTTCACAAATACTTCCTCCTCAATTTCACCATTTAGGAAAGCACTTTTGATATCCATTTGATAGAGAGTAATATCATGGTGATTGGCATAAGCAAGAAGAATGCGAATGGACTCAAGTCTAGCAACGGGGGCATAGGTCTCACCATAGTCCATACCTTCGACTTGTGTGTAACCTTGAGCTACGAGACGAGCCTTGTTGCGGATGACTTGTCCATCTTCATCTTGCTTGTTCCGAAACACCCATTTGGTTCCAATGACGTTTTGATCATCCTTGGGCTTCTCTACCAAAGTCCATACCTTGTTCCTCTCGAAGTTGTGTAATTCTTCGTGCATAGCGTTCACCCAATCCGGGTCTTCAAGTGCTTCTTCTACCTTCATAGGTTTAATACTAGAGATAAATGAGTAATGCTCACAAAAGTTAGCTAAGCGAGTTTTAGAGCGAGTAATTCTCCCGGAGTTGATGTCGTTCATCATTTGTTCCACGGGATGATTTTTCTTGACTCTTGCTCGGACTCGGGATAGCTTTTGTTGAGGTTGTGGCTGAGCTTCCTCATCATCTTCATCTTCCTCTTCTTCTTCTTCATTGTTGTTGGTGTTGTCTTGAGGCGGTGGAGAAGGAGGTTGTGGTGGATCTTCTTGTTGCACTTCCTCATCTTGGTGAGTTCCACTTGTGGAGGCCTCCATGTTGCCTTGAGGTTCATCTTGCCGTGAGGTAGGGGGCTCCACATATGTAGATGAGGTACTCTCCTTCACTTCCATGGGACGGATCTTTCCAATAGATAAATCTTGGATGGCTTCCGATGGGTCCTTGTCTCCTACATCAATAGGCATTTGCTCTACTTGCGAGCCATTAGATTAATCAAACTTCACGTCTACCGTCTCTTCAACCTTTCGGGTGAAATTATTGTAGACACGGTAGGTGTGGGAGTTTGATCCATAACCAAAAAAAAGCCTTCATGAGTTTTAGGAGCAAATTTAGACCGACGATGCTTATCAAGGATATAGCATTTCGAACCAAAGACACGAAAGTATCCCACTTGGGGTTTGTTACCGGTGAGGAGCTCGTATGATGTCTTGCCGAGGAGCTTATGAAGATAAAGCCTGTTGATAGCATGACAAGCTGTCTCGATCGCTTCCCCCCCAAAATGCTTCGGTGTCTTGTATTCATCAAGCATCGTTCTCGCCATCTCTATGAGCGTTCGGTTCTTCCTCTCAACAACTCCATTTTGTTGAGGAGTGTACGTAGCCGAGAACTCATGTAGAATCCCTTCCTCATCAAGAAAAGAGTCTACATTGTCGTTCTTGAACTCCGTTCCATTGTCACTCCGAACTTTCTTGATCTTCACCTCAAATTGATCTTGGGCCTTTCTGGCAAAGGTTTTGAAGATTCTCTGAACCTGCGATTTGTCATCAAGGAAAAATACCCACGTAAATCTGGAATAATCATCAACTATAACTAGACCAAAGGAGTTACCACCAAGGCTTTTGTAAGCATTGGGACCGAAGAGATCCATATGAAGAAGCTCAAGCGGTCTCCTTGTGGTCATGATGTTCTTCACGGGATGACTTCCACCTACTTGTTTTCCCTTGGAGTTGTCTCCAAAAGTCACATACTTGCGTGGACCATCGTTCTTTGCAAGCTCTCGAAACATGTCTTTGTCTCCGGTCATGTGGTCGGTGCATCCACTATCAAGAATCCACTCTTTTCCACCGGATATGTAGTCTCTCAGATTTGCCATAAGATTGAGACTCTTCATGATCTTGTCTAGCTCGGTGTCCGAATCGGAGTAATCATCATCATGCTCATGCTCATCATCATATTGACCCATAGATTGTTCATCATTAACACCTAGGTCAATTTGATAACTACTTGCATTAGTTTTGTCAATGTGACAATAATCATCGGAATGCAATACAAGAGCATTTCTAATTAGAACATTGATAAGACCGGGATCACCCTTCTTTTTCATAAGATCACGAAGCTCAAGGAAGCATTTATCAAAGTTGGGATCATTGGGGCGCATTATATCAAATTCAATAGTCTTGTATAGAATTTCATCAAGACCTCTCAAAGAGTAGTCCGGATAAAGTTCTTCCAAGAACTTCCACATAGCATAGGCGCACTCAAAGTTTGTAACGAGCTTAAGCAAGTTATCGGGTAACCCTCTAATGATAAAATTTACAGTCCTAAGGTTACGAAGCAAATCAAGCTCTTCATCCATAGTAGGGTGCAAGGGGTCAAATGGAGGCACATAGGGGGTCTCAACATATTTGCGCAAATTGTATGTCTTAAAGATAATAAGCATTTCAATCCTCCACGAGTTATAGGACACTCCATTAAGAATAGGCACTCTATGGCTAACACTCCCAAACGTAGACACGTCCATCTTCCTCCAATGGTGTGTAAACCAAAGAAATGGAGACCAAGGCTCTGATACCAATTGAGGGATCGAAGAAGGTGAGAGTGTCTAGAGGGGGGTGATTAGACTACTCGACAAGATAAAAATTCTGTCTTTTATCAAGGACAGATTTTGGCAGATTTTGCATAACACACAAGTCAAGTAGCACACTACACATGCAATTCTAGAGTATGGGCAGCGGAAAGTAAATTGCACAAGTAGTAAAGAGAAGTGGAGAAGATCAAACGCAATTTGGAGACGCGGTGACTTTTCTCGTGGTTCCGATAGGTGGTGCTATCGTACTTCCACGTTGATGGAGACTTCAACCCACGGAGGGTAATGGCTGCGCGAGTCCACGGAGGGCTCCACCCACGAAGGGTCCACGAAGAAGCAACCTTGTCTATTCCATCATGGCCTAACGCCCCGGAGGGCTAGCCTTACTCGGGGTAGATCTTCACGAAGTAGGCGATCTCCTTGCCCTTACAAACTTCTTGGTTCAACTCCACATCTCGATGACGGAGGCTCCCAAGCGACACCTAACCAATCTAGGAGGCACCACCTCCAAAAGGTAATAGATGTTGTAGATGATGATGAACTCCTTGCTCTTGTGCTTCAAATGATAATCTCCCCAACACTCAACTCTCCTCACCGATTTGGCTGTGGTGGAACAAAGGATTGAGTGGAAAGCAACTTGGGAAGGCTAGAGATCAAGCTTCATATGGTGGGAGTGGAGCAACTTGATCTCAACACAAGGGTAGGTAGTTCTCTTCTCGAAATGTAAGGTAGGAGTGGTAGTTCTTTCTGATGGCTCTCTCCACGAATGAAGAGGGGGTGGAGGGGTATAAATAGCCTCCACACAAAATCCAACCGTTACACACATTTGAGCAATCTCGGTGAGACCGAAGTGGACAACTCGGTGAGACCGATAGTTCAAATAATGTGAACGTTGGGATTTTCGTGGGACCGAAAATACAATCTCGGTTAGTCCGATTCGTGCAATGACAAGAGCATGCCAGTTTGGTGGGACCGACTTCATCATCTCGGTGACACCGATTTGATGACGTAGGTTCTGAAGCTTGGCAACTCATGTTTCGGTGAGACCGAGTTCGAAATCGGAAAATCCGAGTTTTCTAGGGTTTGGCTTATGGCTGAGGTGGTTCATCTCGGTGTGGTGAGTTTGGAATATCGGTGGGACCGAGACTACTTATGAGTGTATATGGCGGTGAAAGTTGCTTGATAGTTTAGGAGATGTATCACTAAGCACTTGAGCAACCAGATCATCATCATAACCTCATCCCTTTTAATAGTATTGGCTTTTCCTATGGACTCAATGTGATCTTGGATCACTAAACCAAAAATGGAGTCTTGAGCTTTTGCCAATGCTTGCCTTAGCATTTTGAGGGGTCCACCTCTTTAGTCCTTTTGCCATGCCAATGTGATTGAATTTCCTGAAACATACTTGATAAAAGCATTAGTCCAACCACAAAGTATGTTGTCATTAATTGCCAAAACCACCCGAGGAGCAAATGTGCTTTCACGGACCATGCCGAGTCGCACTACCGGATACACACCATTTTTCATGGTGTACGACGCAGAGGCAGTATTGCTCTGCAATATTATTCATGACTCACCTCGAGTGCGCATGTATGAAGAGAGAGAGAAGCCGAGCTTGATTGGCAGGACAGTTTAGATGCCCTGGAGGAGGAGCGCGACGTCGCAAAATCCCTTTCCGCATTCTATCAGCAACAGGCTCGATCCTACCGGAGAAGTGAAAGGACAAGCTCAAGACCAAGTTGGAGGGTCCCTTCATCATTGATAAAGTTCTCACCGGAGGAGCGTACCGCCTGTGTGATGCATCAGATAATCGACTCGAGCCGAACCCATGGAATGCGGCCAGACTCCGAAGATTCTACGCCTAGCTCCGAACTCTGTGTTCGTCTCCTTCCCTTCGCCTTTTTTAGTTATATTCTCTCTCTTTCTTTTTTATGGCCCTAAAGGCTTTAAGTGTGACTCGACTACACACTCTTGATGCGCTATGCACGCTCACTATACCTGGGGGCTTCTTATACAGAAGCTTAATATAATTACCTTCAGGGCATCACGCCCACTGCATATGTGACACTTTTCCATATGTACCTTTTCTTCACCATTATGTGCATCGATATGACTTATTTTTGGCTAAGCTGGGTTGCCTGGCTCCTGTGTTTATGCCCTACGTTCCCGTTAGTTCGGCTAGGGCATAAGGGGAGAACCTCTACGATTGTTACTGCCGGGTATGCCGGACGTGTACCTCAGACTGGGTGAAGCCGAAAGCTAGCGTTCTTAAGAGAATATTCGGTCGGTGAACTAAAGATGTTTCTTACCTATTACAATACAAACCCCCAGATGTTTCATATACTGCGTCTCTGTTCGCAGTTCGGACATGCACATTAATGCATGCATACCCAGGGAAAGGAATCCTTAACGGAACTATTCTCCCTGGAAGATGTTTCTTACTATCCATGTAATATAACATAGCTAGTTGGGTACTTGTCTGTTCAAGAAAATTATGACCCCTACGCCTCGTTTCTAGGCATACCCCGGTTTACATAACTGAGCGGGTATTCGGAAACACTCAGGACTGTCGGGTCCAGAGGCTGAAGCGAAAAGGTCCGCCATGACAAATGATTTACAATCTGGCTAGGGACAAAATATGTCAATTGAAGTACACAGTCACTTAGACTCGCTAAATTCTTCTTCTATACCATCCAACATGCTATCTAGCCTACAATCCTGTTGGGAATACTTTGTGGCTAATCCTACCTGGTCATATACCAGACTAACGGGAATCTCTTTCCCACCTGACCCTGTAGGTCCGACCCGGTCCATGTGATTCGGATCAAGCTTGGTGTACCGTGTTTTTACCATGGCCCAAGCTTCCCTCGCACCTTGTCGACAGGCAGATATCTTCCATAATCAGAAGCGCCACCGCGCTCCCCTGAGCAGCTGTACAAGATCCCCCATGCTTCTTGGCAGGGAGGCGGATGACCACAAGGCCTGGGCAACACCCTGCATCACCTGTCGAACTTGTTCGTGCAGTTGCGAAAGCTCTTGCAGAAGATCGCCTGCGGATCCGGGCATCTCCTTTTCGGGACGACTAGTCAGTATACCTACAGACTTAACTCGGTTAGACTGTTTCTTCGCCGAACTATATAAAGTTTTGTTTGAGCACATACTAAACATGCCGCGTTGAAGCCTCCTGTTCTCCTTCACGGAGTCCGCAAGTTGGGCCCGAACATCTTTCAATTCCACGCCCAACTGAGTATTGGCATCCTGGAGATCGTTTTTCTCTCGCCTGACCCATGTAAGTACACGCTCGCTAGCCTCTAGTTGTTGTTGAGCTCGTTGTTCATCCTCCTGCAGGATTTCCAAATTCACTCCGGGATTGCCTGTCGAATCTAGTGTTAGATTTCCAAACATGCCGAATACTAACTGGTACACGTAATTACGTTTTCTATCGATCGAGAAAAATATTACCAGATGAGGCCTTCTTGGACTCCTCCATTTCGGCAGCGGCGGCCCTTAGCTGGGCCTTACACTCCTCCAGCTCTTGAGACAAATGGGTATTCTTCTCTGTAAGAACCTATTCATACAATGATCCTTAAATCAGTTGTACCAACTGTTTCAAGTCTCAGGGGCTACTAATATACATAATTATCAGATTTTGCTTACCCGTATATCTTTTAAATACTGGTCTGTGGCTCTAGCAATCCCATCTTGAGCAGCTCGGATGTATGCGTCTCCCGAGTTGAAGGCATTGAAAGCCTCTTCGGAAAAATTAGGGTCACGGAGTACGGCCCGCCGACGCCGATGATTCATAGCGCTCTCCACTTTGGAATTTGTAGCGGATATTCTATCTGCATCCTCTGTAGGAGGACCGTCCGGTGTCATCCCTACATCAGTCTCCACCCTCGAGGTCAGTTCTGGAGTCCGGCTGGTAGAGGCGTGACAAGCAAGATCCCCAGATACAGTCTGGCGGATACTCTTTCTGCCAATACACGGTGGACATTGTTATATTTTAAAGATGACAATCACAGAGCATGTTTCAAATCATACCTCTTCAATGGCGGCTCGGTCCTGTTCGCTTTCCTTTTAAGCCTACCCGGCTTGGGAGCCCCTTGTTGGTGAGTCACCGCGGGTTCGGCATGGCACCCCGATGGCCTTCCCTATAAAGCGCAATACATGTGCGGTGGGTAAGCGTGAAGAGGGGATCCTTTTCGGAAGTTAAGACTCCTGTTTTACTTACATGTGATGCAGGGAGTAGGCCAGGATAGTCGGCAATGATGGCCAACAAGGCGCATCATAGCTTGCCTAGTAAAACATCCTGTCGACGAGCTCCACAAATACGTCCGGATCTTCTTCGATACCGGGGTCGAGGGCCCGGTTGTGGTCCTCTGGCTGTGGAGGCGGGCTGTGGACCTCCCTCACAGCTTTCCGCTATTCCTGTTATGGACTAGCAAGGTAAATATTTGCAATGAAAGACTGCGGGAATGAATAGAGTTGAGTAAAAGATAGCAACTCACCCAGCTAGGGGGGGGGTGTACATGGAAAATCCATCCCGTGGCTTAATACGGATGAACTCCTCTTCTTCTCCTTTATACAAATCGGACAATATTTCGCCAGAGCGGTGGCGAAGTCCGGACCTTTCCAACCGCAGCGGGTGGCATTGTCTTCTCCATTGAAGTGCCACATGGGATGCCCCCGATACTGGAGTGGCTGCACCCCCCGCATTATGCATATTGGCATAACCTCGATTATTGTCAATCCAGATTTGGCAAGCATCTTTATCCTGTCCATCAGTTGGAGGACCTCTCTGCTATCTTCCTCCTTGGGGCTCCGGGGACGCCAGCTTCGGCGTTTCTTCAATGGGGCATTTGTGAACTCAGGAAGACCCATCCGGATAGGGTCAGGAAGGGAGACGTCCTCTATGTAAAACCACTCAGAAGGCCAATCTTCGGATGTCTTTTTCGGAGTGCCGGACATGTATCCGGTCCCGGTGATGCACCATATTTCGGCTCCGCCCACTTGGTATATTGATCCCTCCTGATCGCGAGGGACAAGGCAGAACAACCTCTTCCATAGCTCGAAATGAGGTTCGCAACCCAGAAATAACTCACAAAGGGCGACATAACCTGCGATGTGCAGGATGGAGGTGTTGGGGAACGTAGTAATTTCAAAAAATTTCCTACGCACACGCAAGATCATGGTGATGCATAGCAACGAGAGGGGAGAGTGTTGTCTATGTACCCTCGTGAGACCGAAGCGAAGCGATCACAATGTAGAGGAAGTAGTCGACGTTCTCCTCGCGATCCAACCGATCCCAGCCGTTACTCCGGCGCCTCCGAGTTCTTGACACACGTACAGCTCGGTGATGCTCCTCGGCTCCGATCCAGCAAAGCTCCGGGAGAGAGTTCCACAAGACGACAGCGTGGTGACGATCTTGATGTTCTACCGACGCAGGGCTTCGCCTAAGCACTGCAACGATATGACCGAGGTGGATTATGGTGGAGGGGGGCACCGCACATGGCTAAGGAACGATCTCAAGGATCAACTTGTGTGTCTATGGGGTGCCCCCTGCCCCCGTATATAAAGGAGCAAGGGGAGGGCCGGCCGGCCTAGGGCGCGCCAAGGAGGGGGAGTCCTCCTCCTAGTGGGAGTAGGACTCCCCTTTCCTAGTCCAACTAGGAAGGAGGAAGGGGGAAGGAAGGAGAGGGAGAGGGAGAGGAAGGGGGCGCGCCCCCTCCTTGTCCTATTCGGACTCCCACAGGGCGCCACCTCTGGTGCGGCCCTCTCTCTCCCTCTCGGCTCAATAAGGCCCATTACTTCCCGGGGTTCCAGTAACCCTCCCAAGACTCCGGTTTTCTCCGAAACTTCCGAACCTTTCCGTGTCCGAATATAGCCGTCCAATATATCAATCTTTATGTCTCGACCATTTCGAGACTCCTCGTCATGTCCGTGATCACATCCGGACTCAACTCCTTCGTACATCAAAATACACAAACTCATAATATAACCGCCATCGAAACCTTAAGCGTGCGGACCCTACGGTTCGAGAACAATGTAGACATGACCGAGACACGTCTCCGGTCAATAACCAATAGCGGGACCTGGATGCCCATATTGGCTCCTACATATTCTACGAAGATCTTTATCGGTCAGACCGCATAACAACATACGTTGTTCCTTTGTCATCGGTATGTTACTTGCCCGAGATTCGATCGTCGGTATCCAATACCTAGTTCAATCTCGTTACGCAAGTCTCTTTACTCGTTCCGTAATACATCATCTCACAGCTAACTCATTAGTTGTAATGCTTGCAAGGCTTAAGTGATGTGTATTACCGAGAGGGCCCAGAGATACCTCTCCGACAATCGGAGTGACAAATCCTAATCTCGAAATACGCCAACCCAACATCCGCCTTTGGAGACACCTGTAGTACTCCTTTATAATCACCCGATTCGTTGTGACGTTTGGTAGTACCCAAAGTGTTCCTCCGGTAAACGGGAGTTGCATAATCTCATAGTTATAGGAACATGTATAAGTCATGGATAAAAGCAATAGCAACATACAAAACGATTGGGTGCTAAGCTAATGGAATGGGTCATGTCAATCAGATCATTCAACTAATGATGTGATCCCGTTAATCAAATAACAACTCTTTGTCCATGGTTAGGAAACATAACCATCTTTGATTAACAAGCTAGTCAAGTAGAGGCATACTAGTGACACTCTGTTTGTCTATATATTCACACATGTATTATGTTTCCGGTTAATACAATTCTAGCATGAATAATAAACATTTATCATGATATAAGGAAATAAATAATAACTTTATTATTGCCTCTAGGGCATATTTCCTTCAGTCTCCCACTTGCACTAGAGTCAATAATCTAGATAACATCACCATGTGATTAACATCGATAGTTCACATCATCATGTGATTAACACCCATAGTTCACATCGCCATGTGACCAACACCCAAAGGGTTTACTAGATTCAGTAATCTAGTTCACATCGCTATGTGATTAAGACCCAAAGAGTACTAAGGTGTGATCATGTTTTTGCTTGTGAGAGAATCTTAGTCAACGGGTCTTTCACATTCAGATCCGTTATGTATTTTGCAATTTTCTATGTCTACAATGCTCAGCACGGAGCTACTCTAGCTAATTGCTCCCACTTTCAATATGTATCTAGATCGAGACTTAGAGTCATCCAGATCGGTGTCAAAACTTGCATCGACGTAACCCTTTACGACGAACCCTTTTTGTCACCTCCATAATCGAGAAACATATCCTTATTCCACTAAGGATAATTTTGACCGCTGTCCAGTGATCTACTCCTAGATCACTATTGTACTTCCTTGCCAAACTCATTGTAGGGTATACAATAGATCTGGTACACAACATGGCATACTTTATAGAACCTATGGCCAAGGCATAGGGTATGACTTTCATTCTCTTTCCATCTTCTGCCGTGGTCGGGTTTTGAGTCTTACTCAATTTCACACCTTGTAACACAGGCAAGAACTCTTTCTTTGACTATTCCATTTTGAACTACTTCAAAATCTTGTCAAGGTATGTACTCATTGAAAAACTTATCAAGCGTCTTAATCTATCTCTATAGATCTTGATGCTCAATATGTAAGTAGCTTTACCGAGGTCTTTCTTTGAAAAACTCCTTTCAAACACTCCTTTATGCTTTGCAGAATAATTCTACATTATTTCCGATCTACAATATGTTATTCACATATACTTATCAGAAATGCTGTAGTGCTCCCACTCACTTTTTAGTAAATACAGGCTTCACCGTAAGTCTGTATAAAACTATATGCTTTGATCAACTCATCAAAGCATATATTCCAACTCCGAGATGCTTGCACCAGTCCATAGATGGATCGCTGGAGCTTGCACACTTTATTAGCTCCCTTTGGATCGATAAAACCTTCTGGTTGCATCATATACAACTCTTCCTCCTGAAACCCATTCAGGAATGCAGTTTTTACATCCATTTGTCAAATTTCATAAATTGTGGCAATTGCTAACATGATTTGGACAGACTTAAGCATCGCTACAGTTGAGAAAATCTCATTGTAGTCAACACCTTGAACTTGTCAAAAACCTTTTGCGACAAGTCGAGCTTTGTAGATAGTAACACTACTATCAACGTCCGTCTTCCTCTTGAAGATCCATTTATACAATATGGCTTGCCGATCATCGGGCAACTCCACCAAAGTCCACACTTTGTTCTCATACATGGATCCCATCTCAGATTTTATGGCCTCAAGCCATTTCGCGGAATCTGGGCTCATCATTGCTTCCTCATAGTTCGTAGGTTCATCATGGTCTAGTAACATGACTTCCAGAATAGGATTACCGTACCACTCTGGTGCGGATCTTACTCTGGTTGATCTACGAGGTTCAAGAATAACTTGATCTGAAGTTTTATGATTATCATCATTAACTTCCTCACTAATTGGTGTAGGTGTCACAGGAACAGATTTCTGTGATGAACTACTTTCCAATAAGGGAGAAGGTACAATTACCTTATCAAGTTTTCTACTTTCCTCCCACTCACTTCTTTCGAGAGAAACTCCTTCTCTAGAAAAGATCCATTTATTAGCAACGAATGTTTTGCCTTCGGATCTGTGATAGAAGGTGTACCCAACAATTTCCTTTGGGTATTCTATGAAGACGCACTTCTCGATTTGGGTTTGAGCTTATCAGATGAAACTTTTTCACATAAGCATCGCAGCCCCAAACTTTAAGAAACGACAACTTTGGTTTCTTGCTAAACCACAGTTCATATAGTGTCGTCTCAACGGATTTAGATGGTGCCCTATTTAACGTGAATGCAGCTGTCTCTAATGCATGATTCCAAAATGATATTGGTAAATCGGTAAGAAACATCATAGATTGTAGTATATCCAATAAAGTACGGTTATGACGTTCGGACACACCATTATGATGTGGTGTTCCAGATGGCATGAATTTGTGAAACTATTCCACATTGTCTTAATTGAAGACCAAACTCGTAACTCAAATATTTGTCTCCGCGATCAGATCGTAGAAACCTTATTTTCTTGTAACGATGATTTTTCCACTTCACTCTGAAATTCTTTGAACCTTTCAACTATTTCAGACTTATGTTTCATCAAGTAGATATACCCATATCTGCTCAAATCATCTGTGAAGGTCAGAAAATAAC
This sequence comes from Aegilops speltoides, assembly GCA_021437245.1. NCBI lineage: Eukaryota > Viridiplantae > Streptophyta > Magnoliopsida > Poales > Poaceae > Aegilops > Aegilops speltoides. Next base: position 252,216,054 of record CM038145.1, read on the forward strand.
GATAACCGCCACGAGCCTTAACACTCATTGGATCGCATACATCAAGATGTATTATTTCCAATAAGTCGGTTGCTCGCTCCATTATTCCGAGAACGGAGTCTTAGTCATCTTGCCCATGAGGCATGGTTCGCAAGCATCAAGTGATTCATAATCAAGTGATTCCAAAATCCCATCAGATGGAGTTTCTTCATGCGCTTTACACCAATATGACCTAAACGGCGATTGCCACAAATAAGTTGCACTATCATTATTAACTTTGCATCTTTTGGTTTCAATATTATGAATATGTGTATCACTACGATCGAGATCCAATGAACCATTTTCATTGGGTGTGTAACCATATAAGGTTTTATTCATGTAAATGAATAACAGTTTATTCTCTTACTTAAATGAATAATCGTATTGCAAAAACACGATCAGATCATATTCATGCTCAACGCAAACACCAAATAACATTTATTTAGGTTCAACACTAATCCCGAAAGTATAGGGAGTGTGCGATGATGATCATATCAATCTTGAAACTACTTTCAACACACATCGTCACTTCACCCTTAACTAGTTTCATTTATTCGCAACTCCGCTTTGAGTTACTACTCTTAGCAACCGAACCAGTACCAAATACCGAGGGGTTGCTATAAACACTAGTAAAGTACACATCAATAACATGTATATCAAATATACCTTTGTTTACTTTGCCATCCTTCTTATCCGCCAAATACTTGGGGTAGTTACGCTTCCAAAGGACCAGTCCCTTTGCAGTAGAAGCACTTAGTCTCGTGCTAAGGTCCGACTGGGCTTCTTCACTTGAGCAGCAACTTGCTTGCCGTTCTTCTTGAAGTTCCCTTCTATCCCTTTGCTCTTTTCTTGAAACTAGTGGTCTTGTTAACCATCAACACTTGATGTTCTTTCTTGATTTCTACCTTCAACGATTTCATCATTATGAAAAACTCGGAATCATTTTCATCATCCCTTGCATAGCATAGTTCATCACGAAGTTCTACTAACTTGGTGATGGTGACTAGAGAATTCATCAATCACTATCTTATCTAGAAGATTAACTCCCACTTGATTCAAGCGATTGAAGTACCTGCATAATCTGAGCACATGCTCACTAGTTGAGCGATTCTCCTCCATCTTTTAGCTATAGAACTTGTTGAAGACTTCATATCTCTCAACTCGGGTATTTGCTTGAAATATTAACTTCAATTCCTGGAACATCTCATATGGTTCATGATGTTCAAAACATCTTTGAAGTCCCGATTCTAAGCTATAAAGCATGGTGCACAAAACTATCAAGTAGTCATCATATTTGAGCTAGCCAAACGTTAATAACGTCTGCATCTGCTCCTGCAATAGGTCTGTCACCTAGCGGTGCATTAAGGACATAATTCTTCTGTGCAGCAATGAGGATAAACCTCAGATCGCGGATCCAATCCACATCATTGCTACTAACATTTTTCAACACAATTTTCTCTAGGAACATATCAAAATAAACATATGAAAGCAACAATGCAAGCTATTGATCTTACAACATAATTTGCAAAGTACTACCAGGACTAAGTTCATGATAAATTTAAGTTCAATTAATCATATTACTTAAGAACTCCCACTTAGATAGACATCTCTCTAGTCATCTAAGTGATCACGTGATCCAAATCAACTAAACCATAACCGATCATCACGCGAGATGGAGTAGTTTTCAATGGTGAACATCTTATGTTGATCATATCTACTATATGATTCATGCTCGACCTTTCGGTCTCCGTGTTCCGAGGCCATATCTGCATATGCTAGGCTCGTCAAGTTTAACCTGAGTATTCCGCGTGTGCAAAACTGGCTTGCACCCGTTGTAGATGGACGTAGAGCTTATCACACCCGATCATCACGTGGTGTCTGGGCACGACGAACTTTGGCAACGGTGCATACTCAGGGAGAACACTTCTTGATAATTATTAGTGAGAGATCATCTTAAAATGCTACCGTCAATCAAAGCAAGATAAGATGCATAAAGGATAAACATCACATGCAATCAATATAAGTGATATGATATGGCCATCATCATCTTGTGCTTGTGATCTCCATCTTCAAGCACCGTCGTGATTACCATCGCCACCGCGCGACACCTTGATCTCCATCGTAGCATCGTTGTCGTTTCGCCATCTATTGCTTCTCGACTATCGCTACCGCTTAGTGATAAAGTAAAGCAATTACAGTATGCTTGCATTTCATACAATAAAGCGACAACCATATGGCTCCTGCCATTGCCGATAACTTAGGTTACAAAACATGATCATCTCATACAATAAAATATAGCTTCACGTCTTGGCCATATCACATCACAACATGCCTTGCAAAAAAAGTTAGACGTCCTCTACTTTGTTGTTGCAAATTTTACGTGGCTGCTACGGGTGAAGCAAGAACCAATCTCACCTCGCATCAAAACCACAACGATACTTCGTCAAATAGACTCGCTTTAACCTTCTCAAGGACCGGGCGTAGCACACTCGATTCAACTAAAGTTGGAGAAACCGACACCGCTAGCCACCTTTGTGCAAAGCACGGCGGTAGAACCAGTCTCGCGTAAGCGTACGCGTAATGTCGGTCCGGGCCGCTTCATCCAACAATACCGCTGAACCAAAGTATGACATGCTGGTAGGCAGTATGACTTGTATCGTCCACAACTCACTTGTGTTCTACTCGTGCAAATAACATCAACGCATAAAACCTAGGCTCGGATGCTACTGTTGGGGAACGTAGTAATTTAAAAAAAATTCCTACGCACACGCAAGATCATGGTGATGCATAGCAACGAGAGGGGAGAGTGTTGTCTACGTACCCTCGTAGACCGAAGCGGAAGCGATCACAACGTAGAGGAAGTAGTCGTACGTTCTCCTCGCGATCCAACCGATCCCAGCGCCGTTACTCCGGCGCCTCCAAGTTCTTGACACACGTACAGCTCGGTGACGCTCCTCGGGCTCCGATCCAGCAAAGCTCCGGGGAGAGAGTTCCGTCAGCACGACGGCGTGGTGATGATCTTGATGTTCTACCGACGCAAGGCTTCGCCTAAGCACCGCAACGATATGACCGAGGTGGATTATGGTGGAGGGGGGCACCGCACACGGCTAAGGAACGATCTCAAGGATCAACTTGTGTGTCTATGGCGTGCCCCCTGCCCCCGTATATAAAGGAGCAAGGGGGAGGGCCGGCCGGCCTAGGGGCGCGCCAAGGGAGGGGGGAGTCCTCCTCCTAGTGGGAGTAGGACTCCCTTTCCTAGTCCAACTAGGAAGGAGGAAGGGGAAGGAAGGAGAGGAGAGGGAGAGGAAAGGGGCCGCCCCCTCCTTGTCCTATTCGGACTCCCACAGGGGGGGGGGGGCGCCACCTCCTGGTGCGGCCCTCTCTCTCCCTCTCGGCTCAATAAGTCCCATTACTTCCCGGGGTTCCGTAACCCTCCGGCACTCCGATTTTCTCCGAAACTTTCGAACCTTTCCGGTGTCCGAATATAGCCGTCCAATATATCAATCTTTATGTCTCGACCATTTCAAGACTCCTCGTCATGTCCGTGATCACATCCGGACTCGAACTCCTTCGGTACATCAAAATACACAAACTCATAATATAACCGCCATCGAAACCTTAAGCGTGCGGACCCTACGGTTCGAGAACAATGTAGACATGACCGAGACACGTCTCCGGTCAATAACCAATAGCGGGACCTGGATGCCCATATTGGCTCCTACATATTCTACGAAGATCTTTATCGGTCGACCGCATAACAACATACGTTGTTCCTTTGTCATCGGTATGTTACTTGCCCGAGATTCGATCGTCGGTATCCAATACCTAGTTCAATCTCGTTACGCAAGTCTCTTTACTCGTTCCGTAATACATCATCTCACAGCTAACTCATTAGTTGTAATGCTTGCAAGGCTTAAGTGATGTGTATTACCGAGAGGGCCCAGAGATACCTCTCCGACAATCGGAGTGACAAATCCTAATCTCGAAATCGCCAACCCAACATCGCCTTTGGAGACACCTGTAGTACTCCTTTATAATCACCCGATTCGTTGTGACGTTTGGTAGTACCAAAGTGTTCCTCCGTAAACGGAGTTGCATAATCTCATAGTTATAGGAACATGTATAAGTCATGGATAAAAGCAATAGCAACATACAAAACGATTGGGTGCTAAGCTAATGGAATGGGTCATGTCAATCGATCATTCAACTAATGATGTGATCCGTTAATCAAATAACAACTCTTTGTCCATGGTTAGGAAACATAACCATCTTTGATTAACAAGCTAGTCAAGTAGAGGCATACTAGTGACACTCTGTTTGTCTATATATTCACACATGTATTATGTTTCCGGTTAATACAATTCTAGCATGAATAATAAACATTTATCATGATATAAGGAAATAAATAATAACTTTATTATTGCCTCTAGGGAATATTTCCTTCAGGAGGCAGGGGTGAAGTTGTGCAGCTGGAGGCCATAATGCTCCATGAGCCCGCGGAGGAACGGATGGATTGGAAATCTGATGCCCCTCAGCAAGTAAGGGACAAGGCATACTCGCGCCCTCTGGATGGGTTGGGAAAACTCTCCGCTTGCTCCCCGCCATCATAAGTGGCTAATCCAGCCCGGACGGGGACAAGATATGCAGGTGGGAGGAACCCCTGGGTCTGCAACTCCACCAATTGGCCGTGGGATACGGTACACTTCTCCCAATCACCTGGCTTAGCGCTATGGGAGCGAGAGGAGGAGCTGCGGTGGCCGGCCACGATGGGATGGTTTTTTTGGGCGCGGTCTGATGAATCCTCACTTGGGGAAGATGGTGTGGTTTGGATCTGAGGATCCCCGTCTCTTTAATAGACAATTTACTTACATGGTCAGGGTGGCAAGTGTAAAAATGTCCTGACTTCTCGGATTCGCTCGACACGTGGAGACTGACATTATTAAGGTACAGAAGCCGATGAGCGCAACATTAATTGGGAAGCCGAACACTGCTCGTTACAATAGGTACTCTAGAGAATTCGGAGAAGAACCCGCCTTGCAATGCCGAAGACAATCTGCGTGCCGGACTCATCGTGATTGAAGCCTAGTTCAGGGGCTATTGAGGGAGTCTTGGATTAGGGGGTCCTCAGACAGCCGGACTATATGCTTATGCCAGACTGTTGGACTATGATGATACAAGATTGAAGACTTCGTCCCGTGTCCGGGTGGGATTCTCCTTTGCGTGGAAGGCAAGCTTGGCAATTCAGATATGTAGATTCCCTTCTCTGTAACCGACTCTGTGTAACCCTAGCCCCCTCCGGTGTCTATATAAACCGGAGGGTTTAGTCCGTAGGACAACAATAATCAGAATCATAGGCTAGCTTCTAGGGTTTAGCCTCTACGATCTCGTGGTAGATCAACTCTTGTAATACTCATATCATCAAGATCAATCAAGCAGGAAGTAGGGTATTACCTCCATAAAGAGGGCCCGAACCTGGGTAAACATTGTGTCCCCGGCCTCCTGTTACCATTAGCCTTAGACGCACAGTTCGGGACCCCCTACCCGAGATCCGCCGGTTTTGACACCGACACCCGGGGCCTGGCCCCGGACTCTCCCCTTCAGCATAACCAGAAGAAATAAGAAGGTGGAGGAAGAGAGGCATATGGATGGGTACTCCCACTCCTTCCCCACTCCTCCTTTTATAGGTGGGTTGGAGCCGGGGCTGATTCCCCGGCGGGTGACCGTCGTCCTCCTCCACCAATTCAAGAAGGCCGGGCCCCTTCCTTGATGCTCCCCTGCACCATGCGCCTCCATTACCTGCCCCATTCAATGCATGCAACATGCGTGACTAAGGATAAGGGTGTGGTGGGAAGAGTGAATTGGCAGTTACTCGCCCATGCGTTAAAGTCATTCACGGGCCATTACAAGAGTGGCCCCACTACAATTAGCGTTACATGACACATGGGAGAATCGGAAACTAACCTGGGCTCAGGTTAATGAAGAAGCAAAGAATATCTCGAAGGACGAACAATTACTACCCTCCTACCTATGCATTGGTTAGGGCCTACCCCGACGATGCCCAACAACGTGTTCGGGCCAGGCCCGGGGGCTCATGTCCGTGCAACAAACCCTGGGTCAGTTGCCCAGACTGTGCACAGGCCCAAGGATAAGATTGCAGAATCCAAGTCCAAGACCAAGCATAAGAGATCAGCTCTTTGAAGAATCAGAGTGTAAATCAAGAAGACCAAGTCAAGCTAGAGGAGCAAGATGTCGTCAAGGAAAAAACCACCCTTGTCGGGCAGGAGAGCCTGGAGAGGGCGCGGTTGCCCCGAAAACAAGCCTCCAAACCGCCACGATAGGCTTGCCGGGCACAACAAGGGCGCATTACCCCACCAAGGCTTCACCGCTCCACCTCACCACGACGCAAGTCGTCAATCAGTGCGGTGTCAAGCCCCCAAGTGACTAAGTGGTTGCTTTCTGCCACATGGCAGCCACTTCCTACAGAAAACACCTGCAAATGACACCCGTCCTGAGACGTGTCAAGTAAGCAGGCGTAAAGCTGGCAAAGCAGCCCGGCTAGGCTTGCTGGGCACGCTGTGATGTGACACTAAGTGGCGTATTTAATGCGCTCTGTCCGCTTGCAGAATTAGGTATGATATCACTATTTGCTATCTAATCAGTACACAAAGACTGGTTTGCCATTGTGGTGACCCCTTGCTCTATAAAAGGAGGCACATGGCAATCGTAGAAAGGGTTCGGGGATTCGGCCATTCGGACCCCTGTACACTCATATGCGCGTAGCTTCTCTCGCCCCGAGGCAACCCTGCCGGGCAAGAGTGCTGTGTTCTCCACCACAGTCGACCATCAATCCACCAAAGCAGGAGTAGGGTTTTATGCCTTGCGGCGGCCTGAACCTGTGTAAAACTGCCTGTGTGATCTCTACCACGTTGTGTTTCACTTCTCCGCTCTTTGTGCAACGTGCCCATCCCCCTACCGAACCAAAAGGGGCTCATGGCCCCATAGGTGGCCGTGGTTTCCCACGGCAAAACCCCTTTTTCGCGTGTGTGCAAGTGTTTGTTAGTTTGTGCAGGTGCATCTATTGGGGACTTGTGTGTTGTTCCTCCTACTGGATTGATACCTTGGTTCTTAACTGAGGGAAATACTTATATCTACTTTGCTACATCACCTTTCCTCTTCAGGGAAAAATCAACGAAGATCAAGAAGTAGCAGTAAGCTGGGAAGAGATGTGGTTCCTCATCGGCTTTGTTGATCAAATTTGGATTGTCACGGATAGTTAGAATGTTGGACCAAGAGATCATGCCTACGTGCGTCTCCTGCATAGTTGGAACAAGACCAACAATGACCACAAACTCATGGTTAGAATTGTATCTACTCTCATTTTCTTCAGAGAGTCCACGTACTTATGTAGATTACTAAAAGTGTTCAAATTGTGTTCTTCCACCAGATACTCCTGCAAAGTGTTGTGCCTAAGGAGATGGGTGCTAATGGAGAGTTGACCAGTATTCTCCATTATAGAGTTAACAGTTGTTCAAATGCTCGATGATCAAAGTATGGACTTTGATTGACTTTGATGGAGAGTTGATAAAAGTCAATCAAGGCATAAATTATAAGGTACCACATTCTGAAGACCAATACGCCATTTTTAATCATTTTTAACCCGTCAAACATTTTTTGTGACACCAAACATTTTCTGTGACACTACAAATCATCCCAAAAAATGGACATGCCCAATGACGCCCAAAAGCATCGCCTAAAATCAGGTCGGAACGTTGCCAAAGTTGTCGAGGGCGAATCTCCTGGGGGCAAAGGACGATGGACCGTCATAGAAAATTATTTTCGTTACATTTCCTGTTTATTCACAATTTTATTTCACAATACATAACGTTCATTCAAAGTCATTTCACCAATCCCTCTTACAAACACATCGGGTTGCAAGGCTATGCCTCAAACCATTGCCTTACTGAATTACTCACACATGGCGGTCGAATCGCATGAAGAAATCATCGAAGAAGACATTAGGATGAAAGCTTTATTGATATGTCTTAAAATGGTTGCTAGATGTAATACACAACTACAAGTATGGCTAGCTTGGATACAAATTGCTGTGGTGGTGGCTATGGAGATGAGAGGGGAATGCGGCACTAGGGTTTGTGAATGGCTTTTGGTGCGGAGATGGAGGTTCTGACCACCCTTTGATGATTTTGTCGACATCCAACTACTCTCCACGGTGTATTCAGCAATTCAAATCATCCTAATGTGATCTAAGAATGGAATCCTAGAATTCCTATTCAAGAAATCATGAACCCTTTTTATCTGTTCAGTACCGGGGATCATTGAAATAAGCAAAAATAGTATTTCTGCAACTCCTTTCCGCTACACAGAGTAATTGATTTAAGGTCCATTTTTCAAAGTCTTCTATTTTAGTTCTTCCACCCATGCAATAGGGAGGGAACGGAAAAGAGGGGTTACTTTTATTTTCATTTTCCCCTTAAAATAGACTTGAAATAGGAGTCAGGGAATAATTTTGAATGCTTATTTCTATAGTATAAAAAAACCAAAACAAATTCTAAACTAAATTTGAAGGGAATTTAATATTTGATCTATAAATTTTCGTTTTCAACATATTTTTTTGGATCTAGTAAAAATGAAAAAAAATCCAGAAAAAACTTCACAACTTACACTCAATAATGTTCCCAAGAGTAGCATCAAGCATCGAAACGACATGCCATGCTCGAAGAAGATCCAAATCTATAATGCAAATGGCATATTCTTCAAAACTATGATCCAACCAATTGGGAGAGAATCAATAGACTCCTTTTTGGGAGCAATTTGGTTTTGGAATGAATGAATGAATGAACTAGTTGTTATTGTTTGGTATCCGAAACTCATGCCCCAAAGGTGAGCTCAGAATACGAACTAGGATTCATTTCTTAAGCAAGTTATTCTTGTAAGGAAGATCCAAATTGAATGCATTGATTCTTCGATGGAAATCCAAGACATGCCAAGAGAGATTGTAGATTGCATCCTGGTTTCCTTTGCACATATGCTCATGGGTGATTGGTAGCAAAGTAGTACCATGAGGGGAAAGTTAAAAGAACCGTTGTTTTTTACCGAATGACCTAGAGATAACTATCAACATATTGAGCTATTTGGACACAAACATCGAGAAATGGGTTTTGAATGTTTGTTACCAGGTGCAACAGATCCAGTTGGTAAGGGTATAATACTTTTGTTCAAATGCCATTGATGTTTAAAAGCATAGGGTGATGCATACAAGTTGGCAGATGTCTTGCTTTGCCTAAGAGTTTATCCGTGGCAAACTCTACTAGATTTCCTTTTGCTAGGATTAGATAGACAGATGTTTCATGAAGGATTCAGTAGTTGATTGATCTTGTTATCCTTTGGAATTTGAAACGATACCCACATTCTAGGTCTAGGACTTTGAGTTCCCTTTAGAAGCAGTTTTCCTCACCTTCAATCTCTAACCCCGATGAGGAGGCCTAACGCCTCTACCCACCCTTGGTGTTGTAGATCGGTTTTGCCAGTTAGGGTTTGTGTTGTGGGTTTCAATGATCTTGGGTAGATTTTCACTTGGACGAGGAGTGGGGAAAGAAGATTGTGGGAGAGATCGATGAAGAAGTGGAACTAATAAAGTATACTATAAACAAAGCTTAAAATTTGGGGGGGGGGGCTGATGCTGAGCCTTGTGATGAAGCAACTTCACAACATCAATAAGCCTAGTGGCTGCTACTTGTGATAGTGTTGGGATTTCCTCGAAGAGGAAGGGTGAAGTAGTATAGTAGCAGATAGTATTTCCTTTAGTTAATAACCAAGGTTTATCGAACCAGTAGGCGACACCACACAAACAAGGTAAGCGGTAACTACACACACAAAGAAAATGCTTGCACCTAACGAAGCAAGAAGGTTGTCAATCCCCTTGTTCTCACCAATTGCAAAGATTAAATCTGATAGTGGTAGATACATAAAATAAAATAGAAACAAAATAAAAGGAAAATGAAAAGAACAAGGATTTCTAGAGTTTTAGTGAATATAGAAGATGGACCTGGGGCCATAGGTTCACTAGAGGCATCTCTCTGATGAGCATAACAACAGTGGGTAGACAGATTACTGTTGGGCAATTGATAGAATAGTGCATAGTTATGATGATTCTTCATGGCATAATTAATATATAAGCATTACGTTCGTGACAAGGGGACCATTAAAATTACTGACATCTACTACTATTACTCCACCCCAAGACTTCTATCCAGCATGCATCTCAAAGTAAGTTCATGATAAATAGAGTAACGCTTTAAGCAAGATGGCATAATGTAGATAGAATATGATCATGCAATATGTTCAAAGCCCATCGTTTTACCCTTAGTAGCAACAATATAAATATGTGCCTTGCAATTCCTCCTATCATAGAGTAAGGACACCACAAGATTGAACCTACTACCAAGCATCTCTCCCACTGAAGATAAATCAATCTAATCGGGAAAAGAGATAGATAGATAAGAGAGAAATACAAGGCTGTAAAATCACACATAAATAAATCTCAGAAAAGATTCAAATACTATCAATGAATAATCTGATCACAAACCCACAATTCATCCGATCCCGACAAACACACTGCAAAAGTTTACATCGGGTTGATCTCAGATGAGATCATTGTTTTGAAGATCAAGAGAGAGAGAGAGAGAGAGAGAGATCTAGCTATTATGATGGACCCTTAGATCTTGTGGGGACTACTCACACATCATCATGGAGGTAGCAAGGTTGATGAAGATTGCCTCCCCAATGGTTTTCCCTCCGGAAGAGTACCAGAAAAGGCCTCCAAATGGGATCGTGGAAGAACATAGACTTGCGACAGTGATAAAATTGTTTTGGAACCCCCCGTAGGGTTTCTCGATATATGGGAATTTATAGCATTGGAATTAGATCAAACAGTGATAGAGGGGGCCACAAGACACCTAGGCACGTCCCCTGCCTAATGGCTCCCTCCTATGTCTTCTGCCCATCTCCTGAAGCTTCTAGGATCTCTTTTCGTCCAGAAAAAATTGTCCAAAAGTTTCATCATGTTTGGACTTCGTTTGGACTGGATTTTCTAGAAAATAAAAAAACATGCAGAAAATAGGAGCTGACATTCGACACTGAGTTAATAGGTTAGTCCATAAAAATAATATAAATTGACATATAAATCATACAAAATTGAGAATATAATAGCATGAAGCAATAAAAAAAATTATAGATACGTTGAGACGTATCATGAGCCATTGACATGGTAGAAGGTCGTTCTACCTTTCCTTGTGCCAACAAAGTAGGCATACTTGATTGACTCTTTGGGGCTCACGGGAGACATTCATATTACTGCGTTTGGTGATCATAGATCGTCGGAATTCATCATTGTATATCCTAGATCTGAAATCAAATCAGGAAGTTGTTTCTTTGTCTTGATACGCAAAGGGGAGAGCATGCCCCAACTTTTTGTACCCTCAGCTTTAGCTTTGGCTCTTTAAAGTGCCTTTTAAAGTTACTCCTGAAAATACTCCAACCACCGCATTAATTCGTTATTCCTAAATGGGTCATGAAGGGAATTACCAACATACCTTGTGTGGAGCCAGAACATGATGAGAGAGAAAAAAACTGCTAATTCGCATAAAGCCATTGATCCATCCCATTCAGAAACTAATTGCCCCAAACCATTCAATATGACAGTATGAACATGATACCAAGGCAAACCCATGGAAATAACCTTTTAGACAAACTCTAACTGGCCCCCTATCCTGCTATAAGGGAGGATAAATCTGGTTTTACTCCTCTATGCCACACCTAGCCGATGTCCTAAATCCCATAAGGGAGGATAAATTTTACTCTAACTCTTATCCAACCCCTAAATATACTCCGTCTCGAGGCGGTCGAGGATAAATTTTCTTCATGCAAAGGCCTCCATATGGCCGACCGATGAATCGCGTGAAGCTCCCTTGTCGATGGCGGCAACCATGCCATGAATCTTCTCGGTGACAACATCTTCAACTCAGACAGAGACATTTTGCGGTAGATCACAAAGACATTGAGGCATTAGTATAGGATGCTCATGCGGTCATTGGAGTTGTGGTAGGCGAGCGCGACTGATACGTCTCCAACGTGTCTATAATTTATGAAGCATTCATGCCATTTTATTATCTGTTTTGAATGATTATGGGCTTTATTATACACTTTTATATTACTTTTGGGACTAACCTATTAACCGGAGGCCCAAACCATATTGTTGTTTTATTGCCTATTTCAGTATTTCAAAGAAAAGGAATATCAAACGGAGTCCAAACGGAATGAAACCTTCGGGAGCGTGATTTTTGGAAAGGATATGATCCGGGAGACTTGGAGTTCAAGTCAGGGAAGGTTAGAGGAAGCCAGGAGATAGGAGGGCGCGCCCACCCCTCCTGGGCGCGCCCCCTGTCTCCTGGGACCCTCGAGGCTCCCCCGACCGACTACCTTAAAAACGTCAAGGACGAAGATAGATCGGGAGTTCCGCCACCGCAAGCCTCTGAAGCCACCAAAAACCTCTCGGGAGTCCGTTCCGGCACCCTGCCGGAGGGGGAACCCATCACAGGTGGCCTTCTTCATCATCCCAGCGCTCTCCATGATGAGGAGGGAGTAGTTCAAGCTCGGGGCTGAGGGTATGTACCAGTAGCTATGTGTTTGATCTCTCTCTCTCTCTCTCGTGTTCTTTCTATGGCACGATCTTGATGTATCGTGAGCTTTGCTATTATAGTTGGATCTTATGATGTTTCTCCCCCCTCTACTCTCTTGTGATGAATTGAGTTTTCCTCTTGAAGTTATCATATCGGATTGAGTCTTTAGGGATTTGAGAACACTTGATGTATGTCTTGCCATGCTTATCTGTGGTGACAATGGGATATTCACGTGATCCACTTGATGTATGTTTTGGTGATCAACTTGCGGGTTCCGCCCATGATCCTATGCATTGGGGTTGGCACATGTTTTCGTCTTGGCTCTCCGGTAGAAACTTTGGGGCACTCTTTGAAGTACTTTGTGTTGGTTGAATAGATGAATCTGAGATTGTGTGATGCATATCGTATAATCATGCCCACAGATACTCGAGGTGACAATGGAGTATCTAGGTGACATTAGGGTTTTGGTTGATTTGTGTCTTAAGGTGTTATTCTAGTATGAACTCTATGATAGATTGAATGGAAAGAATAGCTTCATGTTATTTTACTACGGACTCTTGAGTAGATAGAACAGAAAGGATAACTTTGAGGTGGTTTCGTACCCTCCCATAATCTCTTCGTTTGTTCTCCGCTATTAGTGGCTTTGGAGTGACTCTTTGTTGCATGTTGAGGATTGTTATATGATCTATGTATGTTATTATTGTTGAGAGAACTTGCACTAGTGAAAGTATGAACCCTATGCCTTGTTTCCTACCATTGCAATACCGTTTACGCTCACTTTTATCATTAATTACCTTGCTTTTTTTATATTTCAGATTACAAATACCTATATCTACCATCCATATTGCACTTGTATCACCATCTCTTCGCCGAACTAGTGCACCTATACAATTTACCATTGTATTGGGTGTGTTGGGGACACAAGAGACTCTTTGTTATTTGGTTGTAGGGTTGTTTGAGAGAGACCATCTTCATCCTACGCCTCCCATGGATTGATAAACCTTAGGTCATCCACTTGAGGGAAATTTGCTACTGTCCTACAAACCTGTGCACTTGCAGGCCCGACAACATCTACAAGAAGAAGGTTGTGTAGTAGACATCAAGCTCTTTTCTGGCGCCGTTGCTGGGGAGGTGAGTGCTTGAAGTTATATCTTTAGATCTTGCAATCGAATCTTTTTGTTTCTTGTTTTATCACTAGTTTAGTCCATAAAAGAAAACAAAAAAATGGAATTGAGTTTGCCTCATACGCTTCATCTTTTCGATATCTTTCATGAGAATTATGGAAAGGAGAATTGTGCTCAAGTGCTAGAAGAAGAATGCATTAAAATGTTTGGTACTAGATCTTTGTGTGATGAGCATGATTGCAATGTTGTCGGTATGAATTCCTTGAATATCCATGATGCTAATGATATGCAAAGCCACAAGCTTGGGGAAGCTATGTTTGATGAATATGATATTTTTTGTCCCCCAAGTTTTGATGAGCATATTTATTATGATGAAAGCATGCCTCCTACCTATGATGATTATATTGATGAAAGTGGGTTTGGAAGAGTGTCAACTTTATGAAGTAGTGATCCCACTATTTTGGAGGATGTTGAATCTTATTATGATGAATATGAAAGTGGATTTGGAAGAGTGTCAACTTTATTTAGTGATGATTCCACTATATTGGAAGAGGTTTCAATCGATTATGATGAGAATGAAGTTGCTACTTATGATGATTATTGTGATGAAACTTATGCTATAAAAAGTAGTGATGATTATATTTATAAAACTTGTCATGATTGTTATTACCCTTTTTCTGAACATTACTCTTTAAATGTGGAAACAATTTTTAGTGTTCAAGTCTCTTATGATACTCCCACTATTCCGAATGAGAAGAATTTTGCTTATGTGGAGAGTAGTAAATTTTCTATGCTTATAGATCATGAAAAGAATGCTTTTAGGTGCTGGTTATATTGTTGAATTCATTCATGATGCTACTGAAAATTATTTTGAGGGAGGAACATATGCTTGTAGGAATTGCAATAATGTCAAGTGTCCTCTCTATGTGTTGAAAATCTTGAAGCTATGCTTGTTTTGCCTTCCTATGCTAGTTGATTATTGTTCCCATAAGTTGTTTTCTCACAAAATACCTATGCATAGGAAGTGGGTTAGGCTTAAATGTGCTATCCATATGCTTCATGATGCTCCCGTTATGTTTCAGTTCTTATCTCTTATGTGAGCATCATTATCATCATCATGCCTAGCTAGAAAGGCATTAAAGAAAAGCGCTTGTTGGGAGACAACCCAATATTTACCTTTACTATTTTTGTGTGTCCACATGATTATTCTCTGTAGTAATCATGTTTTATAGCTTTTGTTTCAATAAAGTGCCAAGTAAGACCTTTAGGATAGCTTACGGTGATAGTTGTGTTGATCCTGCTGAAAATCAGAAACTTTTGCACCCAGTAAATTAGTTTTGTTAATTCACAGAAGTTCTCTTGATCTGATTATTTCTAATATGGATTGGTACACGAATTTCTCAGGACTTCCTAATTTGGTAGGATTTTTGGAGTTCCAGAAGTATACGTTTGATACATATTACTACAGACTATTCTGTTTTTGATAGATTCTGTTTTCTATGTGTTGTTTGCTTCTTTTGATGAATCTATGAGTAGTATCGGAGGGTATGAACCATAGAGAAGTTGGAATAAAGTAGATATTACACCAATATGAATTTAAAATGAGTTCATTACAGTAACTAAGTGGTTGTTTTATTTTCTTATACTAACGGAGCTTACGAGTTTTCTGTTGAGTTTTGTGTTGTGGAGTTTTCAAGTTTTGGGTAAAGATTCGATGGACTATGGAATAAGGAGTGGCAAGAGCCTAAGCTTGGGGATTCCCAAGGCACCCCAAGATAATATTCAAGGACAACCAAGAGCCTAAGCTTGGGGATGCCCCGGATGGCATCCCCTCTTTCGTCTTCGTTGATCGGTAACTTTACTTGGAGCTATATTTTTATTCACCACATTATATGTGTTTTGCTTGGAGCGTCATTTTATTCTGTTAATATTTGCTTGCTGTTATTTAGAATAATGTTTTGCATCTATATTTTCAATAAAAATGTCAAGGATAGCCTTTACCATGCTTATTTTGCTAGTATACTTGTTGCTGTTTGAAAACAGAAAGTTCACCGCTGTTGCAAAAATTCTCTAGAAAAGTCAGAGAATGGTATAATGTTGAAACTTTTTGCATAATGAGCTCTGATAAATCTTCTACAGCTTAGTATTTTTCTCATAATTTTTGAAGTTAGGGAAGTATTGATACTCTTGCATTCTTTACAGACTGTACTGTTTTTGTAGATTGCTGTTATGTTTGCATTGTTTGCATATGTTTGCTTGTTTAATTATTCTATTTGAGGATAGGAGTATTAAATATGCAGAGACATTTACTATGCAATGTTGAATAATAATTTTAGTGATTTGTTACAGTAGAAAATGATAAGGTTTTGCATTGGTTTATACTAACCTATCTCACGAGTTCTTGTTGAGTTTCGTGTGGATGAAGCTTTTGAGAAATAGAGGAACCATGATATGAGAGGAATTAAGGAGACACAAAAGTTCCAGCTTGGGGATGCCCAAGGCACCCCAAGATAATATTTCAAGAAGTCTCAAGCATTTAAGCTTGGGGATGCCCCGGTAGGCATCCCACCTTTCTTCTTCAACAACTATCGGTTAGTATCGGTTGAGCCTAAGCTTTTGCTTCTTCACATGAGTTGTGCTATCCTTGAATTATCATTTTATCTTGCTTTGCTTGCTGCTTGAATAAAGTACTTAAGATCTGAAATTCTTTAATGAGATGGAGTCTTCATATAGCTACTTAATTATTTAGCTACTCATTGATCTTCACTTATATCTTTTTGGAGTAGTTTGTCATTTACTCGTGTGCTTCACTTACATCCTATGAGTAAATGGTTGAATGAGTTGAATGTCATAAATCTGAAATTATATATGTTTCATTTGCTTACCCCATGGGGAGTAATGACTTCACATCTAAGAAGTAGAGGTTGTAAATTTATTGAAGGTTAGCAAGCATTGTATTGGTCATTTGAACAATTCATGAAAGAATATTGAAGGAAGAGAGATTTCACATATAAATATACTATCCTAGACATCTTTTATAATTGTGATCACTAATTAAGTATGACATGCTAAAGAGTTGATGTTGGACAAGGAAGACAACGTAATGGGTTATGTTTTCTCACATCTCAATTAAAGTATATTGTCATGGATCATTCAAACATGTTGAGCTTGCCTTTCCCCCTCATGCTAGCCAAATTCCTTACACCAAGTAGAGATACTACTTGTGCTTCCAAATATCCTTAAACCCAGTTTTGCCATGAGAGTCCACCATACCTACCTATGGATTGAGTAAGATCCTTCAAGAAAGTTGTCATCGGTGCAAGCAATAAAAATTGCTCTCTAAATATGTATGATCTATTAGTGTGAAGAAAATAAGCTTTATACGATCTTGTTATGGAAACAATAAAAGTGACGAATTGCATAATAAAGATCCATATACAAGTGACAATATAAAGTGACGTTCTTTCGCATTAAGATTTTGTGCATCCAACCATAAAAGCGCATGACAACCTCTGCTTCCCTCTGCGAAGGGCCTATCTTTTACTTTATGTCTTTTACTCTATGCAAGAGTCAAGGTGATCTTCACCTTTCCCTTTTTCATTTTATCCTTTGGCAAGCACCTCGTGTTGGAAAGATCCTGATATATATATTCAATTGGATGTAAGTTAGCATGAACTATTATTGTTGACATCGCCCAAAGGTGAAAACGTTGGGAGGCAACACTATAAGCCCCTATCTTTCTCAGTATCCGATTAAAACTCCATAACCATTAGTATTGCGTGAGTGTTAGCAATTGTAGAAGACGATATGATAGTTGAGTATGTGAAGTTTGCTAAATCAAAGCTCTGACATAGACCCTTCCTGAAAATAAGATGAATTGCAATTGTTTGATGACTAAGAATGAAGTTTGCTAGTTTTCAAGAAAGTTTATGGTCTATGCTTTAACATGTGAATTGCTTGTTACTTGATCGTGAGAAGTTTTATGAGATGAACTACTGTTATGACATATAATCATGCTAGAAAAGGTGATTGAAATTATCATTGATCAAACTTGTGCACCTTCTAGCATTCACACTTCATAAATTCTTTCTTTGATCATTTACGTACTCGAGGACGAGCAGGAATTAAGCTTGGGGATGCTGATACGTCTCCAACGTATCTATAATTTATGAAGCATTCATGCTATTTATTATCTGTTTTGAATGATTATGGGCTTTATTATACACTTTTATATTACTTTTGGGACTAACCTATTAACCGGAGGCCCAGCCCATATTGCTGTTTTATTACCTATTTCAGTATTTCGAAGAAAAGGAATATAAAACGGAGTCCAAACGGAATGAAACCTTTGGGAGCGTGATTTTTGGAAAGGATATGATCCGGGAGACTTGGAGTTCAAGCCACGGAAGATTCGAGGAAGCCAGGAGATAGGAGGGCGCGCCCACCCCTTGGGCGTGCCCCTATCTCCTAGGCCCCTCGAGGCTCCCCCGACCGACTTCTTTTGCCTATATAAGTCCACGTACCCTAAAAACATCGAAGACGAAGATAGATCGGGAGTTCCGCCGCCGCAAGCCTCTGTAGCCACCAAAAACCTCTCGGGAGTCTGTTCCGGCCCCCTGCCGGAGGGGGAACCCATCACCGGTGGCCTTCTTCATCATCCCGGCGCTCTCCATGATGAGGAGGGAGTAGTTCACCCTCGGGGCTGAGGGTATGTACCAGTAGCTATGTGTTTGATCTCTCTCTCTCTCTCGTGTTCTCTCTATGGCACGATCTTGATGTATCGCGAGCTTTGCTATTATAGTTGGATCTTATGATGTTTCTCCCCCTTCTACTCTCTTGTGATGAATTAAGTTTTCCTCTTGAAGTTATCTTATCGGATTGAGTCTTTAAGGATTTTAGAACACTTGATGTATGTCTTGCCGTGCTTATCTATGGTGACAATGGGATATTCACATGATCCACTTGATGTATGTTTTGGTGATCAACTTGTGGGTTCCGCCCGTGAACCTATGCATAGGGGTTGGCACACGTTTTCATCTTGACTCTCCGGTAGAAACTTTGGGGCACTCTTTGAAGTACTTTGTGTTGGTTGAATAGATGAATCTGAGATTGTGTGATGCATATCGTGTAATCATGCCCACGGATACTTGAGTTGACAATGGAGTATCTAGGTGACATTAGGGTTTTGGTTGATTTGTGTCTTAAGGTGTTATTCTAGTATGAAGTCTATGATAGATTGAATGGAAAGAATAGCTTCATGTTATTTTACTACAGACTCTTGAGTAGATAGAACAGAAAGGATAACTTTGAGGTGGTTTCGTACCCTGCCATAATCTCTTCGTTTGTTCTCCGCTATTAGTGGCTTTGGAGTGACTCTTTGTTGCATGTTGAGGGACTGTTATATGATCTATCTATGTTATTATTGTTGAGAGAACTTGCACTAGTGAAAGTATGAACCCTATGCCTTGTTTCCTACCACTGCAATACCGTTTACGCTCACTTTTATCATTAGTTACCTTGCTGTTTTATAATTTCAGATTACAAATACCTATATCTACCATCCATATTGCACTTGTATCACCATCTCTTCGCTGAACTAGTGCACCTATACAATTTACCATTGTATTGGGTGTGTTGGGGACACAAGAGACTCTTTGTTATTTGGTTGCAGGGTTGTTTGAGAGAGACCATCTTCATCGTACGCCTCCCACGGATTGATAAACCTTAGGTCATCCACTTGAGGGAAATTTGCTAATGTCCTACAAACCTGTGCACTTGCAGGCCCAACAACGTCTACAAGAAGAAGGTTGTGTTGTAGACCTCAGCGACCTTCACCATGGTGGACAAGGAAGGGTCCTCGAGGTCCACGGAGCGGAGCATGCTACTTGTGAGCTGCGTTGGGATTTCCCCGAAGAGGAGGGAATGATGCATTATAGTAGAGATAAGTATTTCCCTCAGTTAAAAACCAAGGTTATCAATCCAGTAGGAGAACCATGATACGTCTCCGTCATATCTACTTTTCCAAACACTTTTGCCCTTGTTTTGGACTCTAACTTGTATGATTTGAATGGAACCAACCCGGACTGACGCTGTTTTCAGCAAAACTGCCATGGTGTTGTTTTTTGTGCAGAAAATAAAAATCCTCGGAATGTCCTGAAACTCCATGGAACACCTTAGAAAAAATAAAGAAAAATCCTCGCAAAAGATGAAGACCAGGGGCCCACACCGCTTTCATGAGGGTGGGGCGCCTGGGTGCGCCCCACCTCGTGGCCCCTCAGTGGCCTCCGACGCCAACTCCAACTCCATATATTGGCTTTCGGGGAGAAAAAAAATCAGAGAGAAGAAATCATCGTGTTTTATGATACGGAGCCGCCGCCAAGCCCTATTCTCTCTCGGGAGGGCTGATCTGGAGTCCGCTCGGGGCTCCGGAGAGGGGGATTCGTCGCTGTCATCATCATCAACCATCCTCCATCACCAATTTCATGATGCTCACCGCCGTGCGTGAGTAATTGCATCGTAGGCTTGCTAGACGGTGATGGGTTGGATGAGATTTATCAAGTAATCGAGTTAGTTTCGTTAGGGTTTGATCCCTAGTATCCATTATGTTCTGAGATTGATGTTGCTATGACTTTGCTATGCTTAATGCTTGTCACTAGGGCCCGAGTGCCATGATTTCAGATCTGAACCTATTATGTTTTCATGAATATATGTGTGTTCTAGATCCTATCTTGCAAGTTTGTAGTCACCTACTATGTGTTATGATCCGGCAACCCCGAAGTGACAATAATCGGGACCACTCCCGGTGATGACCATAGTTTGAGGAGTTCATGTATTCACTATGTGCTAATGCTTTGTTCTGGTTCTCTATTAAAAGGAGGCCTTAATATCCCTTAGTTTCCAATAGGACCCCGCTGCCACGGGAGGGTAGGACAAAAGATGTCATGCAAGTTCTTTTCCATAAGCACGTATGACTATATACGGAATACATGCCTACATTACATTGATGAACTGGAGCTAGTTCTGTGTCACCCTATGTTATGACTGCTACATGATGAACCACATCCGGCATAATTATCCATCGCTAATCTGGTGCCTACGAGTTTTCCATATACTGGTTTACACTTATTTAATTTTCCGTTGCTACTATTACAATCACTACAAAATACCAAAAACATTACTTTTGCTGTCTTTACTTTTGTTACCGTTACCACCACTATCATATTACTTTTCTACTAAACACTTTGCTGCAGATACTAAGTTTCTAGGTGTGGTTGAATTGACAACTCAGCTGCTAATACTTGAGAATATTCTTTGGCTCCCCTTGTGTCGAATCAATAAATTTGGGTTGAATACTCTACCCTTGAAAACTGTTGCGATCCCCTATACTTGTGGGTTATCAAACCACACAACACCTCGTTAGCAGTACCTGCACACAAAATAACAAATACTTGTACCCAACGCGAGCAAGGGGTTGTCAATCCCTCGGCGGTTATTTGCAAAGATTAAATTTTGTAGTGATTGATAGACAAATAAAATGCAAAATAAATAAAGTGAAGAAAATTTACAGCAAGGTATTTTTGGATTTTAATATATGATAAAAGTAGACCTGGGGCCATAGTTTTCACTAGAGGCTTCTCTCTTGAAAATAGCATATGGTGGATAAACAACTTACTGTTGGGCAATTGATAGAAAAGCAAATAATCATGGCGACATCCAAGGAAATGATCATGTATATAGGCATCACGTCCAAGACAAGTAGACCGACTCCTGCCCGCATCTACTACTATTACTCCACACATCAACCGCTATCTAGCATGCACCTAGAGTATTAAGTTCATAAAGAACGGAGTAACGCCTTAAGTAAGATGACATGATGTAGCCAAAGTAAAGTCGCATGAATAAATCGCATATTTTTATCCTTCATGGCAACGATACAAATACGTGTGATGTCCCTTTCTGTCACTGTGATTGAGCACCGCAAGATCGAACCCATTACAAAGCACCTCTCCCATTGCAAGAAAAATCAATCTAGTTGGCCAAACCAAATCAATAGATCAGAGAGAAATACAAAGCTATAATAATCATGCATAAAAGAGTTCAGAGATGACTCAAATAATATTCATGGATAATCTGATCATAAAGTCACAATTCATCGGATCCCAACAAACACACCGCAAAAAGTGATTACATCGAATAGAACTCCAAGAACATCTAGGAGAACATTGTATTGAAGATCAAAGAGAGAGAAGAAGCCATCTAGCTACTAACTATGGACCCATAGGTTTGTGTAAACTACTCACACATCATCAGAAGGGTAGCAAGGTTGATGTAGCGCCCCTCCATGATTGATTCCCCTTCGGCAGAGTGCCGGAAAAGGCCTCCATATGGGATCTCTTGAGAACAGGAACTTGCGGTGGTGGAAAAGGTATTTTGGCTGACTCTCGGTTAGTTTCCCGATTTTAGAGAATTTATAGAGGCGTAATTAGGTCAAACGGTGAACATGGGCCCCATGAGCCACCAGGGCGCCCACCCCCTGGGTGCGCCGTAGCGCCTTGTGGGACCCTCCTTCATCTTCTGGCCTTCTCTTGAAGCTTCTAGGGTCTCTTTTGTCTAGTAAAAAAATCTCCAAAAAGTTTCGTGGCATTTGAGATTTCGTTTGGTACTGATATTCTAGAAAAGCAAAAATAGATAAAAAACATCAACTGGCACTGGGCACTAAGTTAATATGTTTGTCCCAAAAAATGATATATGTAATTGCTTGTAAATACATATAAAACATCCAAGATTGATACTATAATAGCATGGGACAATAAAAAATTATAGATACGTTGGATCACCCAAGCTTAATTCCTGCTCGTCCTCGAGTAGGCAAATGATAAAAACAGAATTTTCGATGTAGAATGCTACCTATCATATTCATCATATAATCTTTATTTTTCTGGCATGGATATTTGGATTCGAGTGATTCAAAGCAATAGTCGATAGTTTGACACGAAGATATAAATATTCCAGCGTTCAAGCAACCATGTCTTTCAAAATGTCAACGCTAAAGAAAGTTATCCCTAGCCCATTATGCTCAGTCATTGATCCATTCATGAAACACACTCAACATTAACTACACCCAATGCACAAGTATGACAATAGTGCTCTCAAGTTGGTGCTTTATAATAGAAGATGGAGGCTCAACATAAGAATAAAAATGCATAAAAGTAAAATAGATAGGCCCTTCGCAGAGGGAAGCAGAGATTTGTAGAGGTGCCAACGCTCAGAGTTTAAAATAGAGATAAAAATATTTTTGAGCGAGGCATGCTTTTCCTGTCAACGTCACGACAAAAAATTTCCAACATCTCCCATGTTAGTCACATTATAGGCGGTTCCGAAACAGAAAATAAAGTTTACTCCCCTCCACCATTCTTTCACAATCCATGGCTAGCCGTACCAATGGGTGCCTTCCAAACTTTCAACTTTCCAAGGGGCATTTTTTTTATCATTTTCATTCATTTCAGGACTGGGCATCCCTATTACCTGCCACTTTATTGTGCAATGACAAGTGAATAAACACTCATCGTGAGAATAAGCCATGTAGCATGAAAGATATTGGCCACCCCTTGTCGCTTCATGAGCGGTACGGGCACACAAAATAGATAGTTTTTGAATGATTAGAGTTGGCACATGGAAATTTACTTGGAATGACATGTAAATACCGCATATAGGTAGGTATAGTTGACTCATTTGGCACGACTTTGGGTTTAAGGAGTTGGATGCACAAGCAGTATTCCCACTTAGTACTGATGGAGGGAGCAAATAGATTGAGAAGTGTCGGGAAACGACACCTATGGGATCACGGGGATCCCTTCTACGGTTGGCGGGGAGAAGAGCTATGCAAAGAGCAGGTCTAGTGATCAGTGCGAGGAATTTTTTACCCAGGTTCGGGCCGCAATGGTGCGTAAAACCCTAGTCCTAATTGTGTGTATATTCTGTGTTCTTGAGCTCTTGAACTAGATGCGGTGCTTGCCCAGTCCAAAAAATCTGAATCCTCTCTTAGTATGCCTCGCGCCTCCTTTTATATGTCAAAGGGGTTTCCACAACGGCACATAGGAGGTGGAAAGCAACTACAGTGCTCATGCTTATCACTAATATCATAGGACAAACACATTTAATGCGCTGCCTACGTGCCCTCTAACTTTATCGGGGGTGGTAACAGGAGCCCGTCCCGCCCGTCTCCGCCTCTCCTTGCCTTGACACGCGTGTAGACCGATGAGGCATCCAACGCTAGGCTGGCTGGCCAGCTGCTGTGCTAGCGCGGTGGTAGAGCCTCCATGAAGATCTCCATGCCGCCACGCAGGCGTCTGCTGAAGGAAATATGCCCTAGAGGCAATAATAAAGTTATTATTTATTTCCTCATATCATGATAAATGTTTATTATTCATGCTAGAATTGTATTAACCAGAAAGATGATACATGTGTGAATACATAGACAAACATAGTGTCACTAGTATGCCACTACTTGACTAGCTCACTGATCAAAGATGGTTATGTTTCCTAACCATAGGCATGTGTTGTCATTTGATTAATGGGATCACATCATTAGGAGAATGATGTGATTGACTTGACCCATTCCGTTAGCTTAGCACTTGATCGTTTAGTATGTTGCTATTGCTTTCTTCATGACTTATACAAAGTTCCTACAACTATGAGATTGTGCAACTCCGCTTACGGAGGAACACTTTGTGTGCTACCAAACGTCACAACGAATCGGGTGATTATAAAGGTGCTCTCTGTGTGTCTCCAAAGGTACATGTTGAGTTGGCATAATTCGAGATTAGGTTTTGTCACTCCGATTGTCGGAGAGGTATCTCTGGGCCCTCTCGGTAATACTCATCACTTAAGCCTTGCAAGCATTGTAACTAATGAGTTACGAAATGATGTATTACGGAACGAGTAAAGAGACTTGCCGGTAACGAGATTGAACTAGGTATTGGATACCGACGATCGAATCTCGGGCAAGTAACATACCGATGACAAAGGGAACAATGTATGTTGTTATGCGGTTTGACCGATAAAGATCTTCGTAGAATATGTAGGAGCCAATATGAACATCCAGGTTCCACTATTGGTTATTGACCGAGAATAGTTCTAGGTCATGTCTACATAGTTCTCGAACCCGTAGGGTCCGCACGCTTAACGTTACGATGATAGTTTTATTATGAGTTTATAAGTTTTGATGTACCGAAGTTTGTTCGGAGTCCCGGATGTGACCAAAGACATGACGAGGAGTCTCGAAATGGTCGAGACATAAAGATTGATATATTGGACGACTATATTCGGACACCGGAAGTGTTCCGGGTGATTTCGGAGAAAATCGGAGTGCCGGAGGGTTACCGGAACCCCCCCGGGAGAATTAATGGGCCACATGGGCCTTGGTGGAAAGAGAGAGGGGCGGCCAGGGTGGGTTGCGCGCCCCCTCTCCCTCTGGTCCGAATTGGACTGGGAGGGGAGGGGGCGGCGCCCCCCTCTTTCCTTCCCCCTTTCCCCCTTCCTTTCCCCCTCCTAGTAGGAGTAGGAAAGGGGGAGTCCTACTCCTACTCCTACTAGGAGGAGGAGGACTCCTCCTTGGCGCGCCCACAAGGGCCGGCCGGCCTCCCCCTTGCTCCTTTATATACGGGGCGGGGGCACCCTAGACTCACACAAGTTGATCTACGGATTGTTCCTTAGCTGCAGGCGGTGCCCCCCCTCCACCATATTCCACCTCGGTCATATTGTCGTGGAGTTTAGGCGAAGCCCTGCGCCGGTAGAACATCAACATCGTCACCACGCCGTCGTCTTGATGTAACTCATCCCCGACGCTTTGCTGGATTGGAGCCCGGGGACGGCATCGAGCTGGGCGTGTGCTGAAACCGAGGTGCCGTAACGTTCGGTGCTTGGATCGGTCGGATCGTGAAGACGTACGACTACATCAACCGCGTTGTCATAACGCTTCCGCTTAACGGTCTACGAGGGTACATAGACAACACTCTCCCCTCTCGTTGCTATGCCATCACCATGATCTTGCGTGTGCGTAGGAATTTTTTTGAAATTACTACGTTCCCCAACATCTGCCTAGATGGCAAGCTGGCCGTCACGCTGGAATGGGCGTGAGGTGGCGAAAACCTTGTCGGGAGCGGGCCTGGCTGTGGCCCCGCAATTGTCCCTGGCAAGGGTCTTGCCGGGCCCTCGTGGTCGTCCCCGGCAAGGGTCTTGCCGGGGGTCTTTGTCTTCTGGTCCCACGTGGACCTACAGCCTATCAATCTCCACAAAGATCTGCATGCTACTATGCACGCGCCCCCGAGCCTTGGCCTTGACGTTGTCAATGATGTCAGAGCTCTCAGCCCCAGGGGTGATGGCCTTACTAGTGCTTTGCGGGTTGCCCCGGCAAGGTGGCCACGCAAGCTGCCCCGGCAAGGATGTTGCCAGGGGAGGTCCAGCTTGTCCTCTGCTCTGTTCACTGTCTTGAATGTTGTCTTGGTAGTCTTGTCTCTTGTCTCCTCCTGCCAAGCCCCGCCGCAGGTGTGGCTACGACTGCCTGTGCACAAGTAAGGGGTATAGAAGAGCCCATACTTTTGTACACCGTCAGGAGCCCCCGGGCATGGGCCACACATAAGCATGAAGCGTCGTTGGGCCAGGCCCAAAACGGTGCGCGGGCACGTGTGGCAGAGATTTAACCGCTGTAAACTTCTCGTTAGTTGCGCTTCCCGATGATACGTATTGAGTGCATGACGTGTGGGTCGTGCGTGGGACGGTGGCAGCATGCTTGCATCACCTTGCAGTGAATAGTAAAGAGGTGGCCCGTGCCTTCCTCGTAAAAAGAGGGATTCGCAGGGGCACTACTCATTTACAAAGTGGACTCGGGTCATGGCCTTCATGGCGCCGCACCCCATGATCACGGGGTAGAAAACGGTCGTCCACTTGTCTTTATGCCTCTGGCTCGCTCGCCACGTGTCCTCCATGCCTTATGAAGGGCAGACGGAGGATGCGGAGGGCATGGGCATTAACGTCGAGGCGGGAGACCAGGCGTCGCTGATTGGAGCAGTGGGTCGGTCCTGATTCCCTGCGCCTCAGGAGGCCGTATTGGTCGAGCAGCGCGGCCACCCTTGGGATGGGAGGCCAGGCCCTGGCCCTGCCCTTCTCGTACTCACCTCCTTCCTCTCCTTTCTGCTTGGTATCCTTCTTTCACTCGCCATGGTGAGAGGGTGTGCTAGTGCTTCAATGGCGGAGACGAGGGCTTCTGCTCGACAGAGCATACCCGCTCCTCCTGAGTTCACGGTGGTAGAGCCCGCCGCGAGGTGGAGAGGAAGGGGGCAAGGCTGAGGCTGCCGTGGTGCTCGGGGAAGAGGAGGACGGGGCGGCGCACCAGCCGCGGCTCCGTTGGCGGACCCTCCTCCAATGGAGGGCCATGTTGGAGACCAGCCCCGCGAGTTCTTCATCAGGCTGTACATGCCCGTGTGTGGTCATGTCCGCCTCCCTACCCCGTTTTCTCGGGTAATGGAGCATGACCCGCCGCAGGCTTTGAGGCTGCACATGTGGGGCTGCGGGAACGACAGCATGTGGGTCGATGTCAACTTCCCCGCTCCTCACGTCATGTATCTTCGCCATGGGTGGAAAACCTTTGCACGCGCCCATAGCTTGTCGGAGGGGCACGTTCTCCAATTCAAATTAATGGAGAACGGCTTGCTCTCCGTCAAGGTCTTCAGGAGCTCGGGAATCTGCTTAGGGTGCTGCGCGGAGAGTTCTACCGACGATGAAAGCTCCTCCTCAAGCGACAGTGACGAGGTGGACAATGGCAGCAACGATGACGGTAGCAGGCGGGAGGACGCCGACTCCGACTCCAGCTGACCATTAGTGGCAGCACCATCATCTGCACCGCCTCCTCCCCCAGCAACATGCCTTGCCGGGGGTTGTGCCCTGCTGGCTCTAGCGTCGGTGGTCGACTGGCTACCCCGCTATGCTCTCCATCGACGCGTTCCCCATGCCCGCCTCTGTCTTCACTTGCCGTGCCTGGGGAGGAAAAGGGCAAGAACGGGGATTACAGGGCACTTATCTTTTTTCCAACTTGTCTGCATTTGTCAAATCTTAATTTCAAATAATGTAATCTCTCGAGTCCATGCTCATGTTTTGTAACATTCGTACTTGCATCAGCATGTTAATGAAAAAGATGAGCCTTGCCAGGAACCCGTGCACGTATACGCCCATGCA
Organism: Aegilops speltoides; assembly: GCA_021437245.1. Lineage (NCBI taxonomy): Eukaryota > Viridiplantae > Streptophyta > Magnoliopsida > Poales > Poaceae > Aegilops > Aegilops speltoides. Next base: position 252,244,123 of record CM038145.1, read on the forward strand.
GAGGCAAAAAAGCCTCTTTAATGCAAATAAACGAGTTTTTCCGGCAAGCTATCTTGCCGGAGCCCTCTGTGCCTGCCGGAGAGTCACATCTACCAGGTTACAGACAAAGGGTCCAGCCCCCTACCAATCTCTTTTTACAAAAGGCTACTGCGGCCATTCTGACTGAAGCAACGTTCGGGTCAGGGATGAGAGCACCTAAGTCTAAAAAGAGTGGCGAGGTTTTCTAGTGCACAAGTCATAGGTTATGAACATGAATGGACAAGAGGTAAACTTTATCTATCAAGTTTGGTGGGGATCGCTGTGTCGGGCAGTCTTCTCAACTTCTTGCCGGAGCCAAGTCCACAACAGGAACGACAGGACCGAGCATCTTCACGGTTGGAAAGAAGAGAGGACAGGAGCATGGAACCTTGGCGGTTTGTCAGTATCTGCTTGGATCTAGGGTTGTACAATATACTGGACAAGCACGCATGCATATAGGGGCGACAAGGTCCTCCCGAACTCCCAAACTCGCAGAGAGAAAAAATGCAAATCCCTCCTGACCTCATCCCCACGCTCTCCTCTAACCTCCCACCCATCAGCACCGCCCCCACCTCCCGCTGCCCCCACCTCCCTCCATGGGCAGAAGCGTTGCCGCCGCCCCCACCTCCCTCCATCGGCAGAAGCTTCACCGCCCCCACCTCCCTCCCTGGCCGAGGCGCCGCCGCCCCCACCTCCCTCCCTGAAAGGATCGATATAATTGACTAGAGGGGGGGGGGTGAACAGGCAACTAACAATTTTTAGCTTTTCTTTACCAAATTAAACTTTGCATCAAAGTAGGTTGTCCAGATATGCAACTAGGTGAACAACCTATATGATGCAACAACAACAAGCACACAAGCAAGCAAGGGATACAACACAAGTAAGCTTGCAAAAGTAAAGGCGCGAGATAACCAAGAGTGGAGCCGGTGGAGACGAGGATGTGTTACCGAAGTTCCTTCCTTTTGAGGGGAAGTATGTCTCCTTTAGAGTGGTGTGGAGGCACAATGCTCCCCAAGAAGCCACTAGGGCCACCGTATTCTCCTCACGCCCTCACACAATGCGAGATTCCGTGATTCCACTATTGGTGCCCTTGAAGGCGGCGACCCAACCTTTACAAACAAGGTTGGGGCAATCTCCACAACTTAATTGGAGGCTCCCAACGACACCACGAAGTTTCACCACAATGGACTATGGCTCCAAGGTGACCTCAACCGTCTAGGGTGCTCAAACACCCAAGAGTAACAAGATCCGCTAGGGATTAGTGGGGGGAATCAAATTTCTCTTGGTGGAAGTGTAGATCGGGGCCTTCTCAACCAATCTCGAGCAAATCAACAAGTTTGATTGGCTAGGGAGAGAGATCGGGCAAAAATGGAGCTTGGAGCAACAATGGAGCTTAGAGATGGAAGAGGTAGTCAACTAGAGGTAGGAGACACCCCTTTTATAGCTATGGGAAAGATCCAACCGTTATCCACATATCCAGCCCGCGACATGCGGTACTACCGCTCTAGGAACGCGGTACTACCGCAAGGCCATGCGGTACTACCGTGAGGGACCACGGTACTTCTGCGGCAGCTGCAGAGACTAGAACATGCCTGACTAAGAGCAAGATTTCATGAAGCGCTGTATTACCGCTCCCCTTGCGGTACAACCGCAAGGCAGGAAAGTCCTAGCCTAGGAAGGGCGCGGATGGATAAAAATACATCCGTGCCTACTTCCACTGGAAACAAAACAGTGCAACAGTCCGACATGGTACTACCGCTGGGGAGCGGTACTACCGCATGGTAGCTGAAACAGGCCGCGTGCGGTACTACCATGCAAGGAGTGCGGTACTACCGTGAAGGCACGGATGTAAAAAATTATATCCGCCCCTACTACCGTGAAGTAGCGGCACTTGGCAGGCCGAGCGCGGTACTACCATGCACGAGGTGCGGTACTACCGCGGAGGCGCGGATGTAAAAAATTACATCTGCCCCTACTACCGCGAAGCAGCGGTACTTGGCCTGGGAGCCACAGTACTACAACTCCAGAGGAGTGGTACTACCGTGGGCTCCCGTGGTACTACCGCGCTATAGCACGGTACTACCGCAGGTGCCTGCGGTACTACCGCTCCAGGGAGCAGTACTACCGCAAGGTCAGCAGCAGCCAGGACAAACGCAAAGAGGATAGACGGGGGATGCTCCAAAGAGCAAGGGAAAGGTGGAGACAATGAAGGAAACGTGTACATGATGATTCCACCCGAACCTTTCCGACGCGGACGCCCTCTTAATAGTACGGCTCTTCTATGATTCAAATCCACCAAAAAGAAACGTAGAAAACGCCATCCTCAATAGTCTTCGAGGGGCACCAAACCGTCTTATGCCTAGAGATGAAACGTCTGAGAAACTCAAGGCACACGATTAGTCTGCAAAAGCATTTTCATCAATCACCAAAACATGTTAGGGATAAATATGCCCTTACAATCTCCCCCTTTTTGGTGGATTGATGACAATACGGGATTTGCACAAAGGGAGATAATATTGAGCAGAGGCAAACCCATCCTCTCTAGAATATAGACGGGCTCCCCCTAGATGTGTGCAATCTAGATGGATGCTTTGGACTGCACAACACACAAACTAGGATCAACACTCCCCCTATATTTTAGAGACAAAGGCATGATCACTAACATCTAAGCAAGAGCATAGCACAAAGGTAGCATAATATATCACAAGCTCACTAAGATAGGTAGAGTGCATATGTCTTACACCATATGAAGGAAAGCAAACCAAAGCAACCGAAACGAGGTTCAAATGAGACAGCAAACACACCGAACACGGACACGACACACGACTCGCAAATCCCTACACTCTCTCCCCCTTTGGCATCGAGACGCCAAAAAGGCAGAGAGGACACCTACACACAACGGGTGGCTCAAGCAGAGAAATCATCCCAACGCTCCTCGTCAGACTCGGCGGCAGGAATGGTCTCCTCGATGTCCTCCTCAGAATCAGTCCACCTGTAGCCTTGTTTCTCCAGCCACTCAGCCTCTGGAGTGATGTAATCCTCAGAACCGCCAGACACGTCCTCTCCATACAGCCTCATGATCATCTTGTCCCAATGGTGACTCTCCTTGGATGCCACGTGAGTCCTGTACTACCCCTTAGCTTGCATGCAGAAAAGAGTCTTCATCTTGTCCTTCAGCTTCTTGGCCCACGAGGGCTCAGAGGAACTATGGGAAGACCTAGCAGCACGGTCCTCAGCAACATCCTCTGCTCCAGCCTCCTCCTCATCAACAGCCCTCCTAGCAGCAGACGCCTCAGCATGAGTAGTAGTGTTGGCCCAGTTGGGCTTGACACGGAGACTGATGGGATCATGTCGAATCCAGTCTGGAGCAAGGAACTCATCACCAGGGTACATCTTCTCCCAAGTCTCGGAGATCAGCAGAAATAGATATGGTCCATAGATAGGCACCTTGCGGTTGAACACCACAATCCGAAGCTCACACCACATGATGTGTGAGACATAAAGTGGCTGAGTCTGAGACACACGAGCCTCCTCGCACAGGAGCATCATATCCACCATATAGGCATGAACCTTGTCCTTGTCGCCAATGAGAGGGAACAAAGAGTTGTGGAAGATGCGATACATGATATCCAGAAAGGAGTTGAGCACCCACGCCGACTTGCCATTGGGAAGCACCTTCTCAACATAGAATGGCTGAATCTTGTCCTTGTTAGCAGACTCAGAATTGGCATGGGGGCGAACACCCACGGGAGTGTTGAGCCCATCATCAGGAACCTGGAGCAGATCCATGAACTCCTTCCAGGTAGTAGTCAACTTTCGGCCGTTGGTCATCCAGGTCATCCTCTGTTCCTCCCCAGGGTGAAAGTAAACTGAGGCAAAGAACTGACAGATAAGCTCAGGGTCATTGTCGGTGTCAGAATCGGCGGATCTCGGGTAGGGGGTCCCGAACTGTGCGTCTAGGCGGATGGTAAAAGGAGACAAGGGACACAATGTTTTCACCCAGGTTCGGACCCTCTCGATGGAGGTAAAACCCTACTCCTGCTTGATGATATTGATGATATGGGTAGTACAAGAGTAGATCCACCAGGAGATCAGAGAGGCTAAACCCTAGAAGCTAGCCTATGGTATGATTGTTGTTCGTCCTACGGACTAAAACCCTCCGGTTTATATAGGCAACGAAGAGGGTTAGGGTTACACAGAGTCGGTTACAATGGTAGGAGATCTACATATCCGTATCGCTAAGCTTGCCTACCACGCCAAGGAAAGTCCAATCTGGACACGGGACGAAGTCTTCAATCTTGTATCTTCATAGTCCAGGCGTCCGGCCAAAGGCTATAGTCCGGCCATCCGGACACCCCCTAATCCAGGACTCCCTCAGTAGCCCCTGAACCAGGCTTCAATGACGACAAGTCCGGCGCGCATATTGTCCTCGACATTGCAAGGCGGGTTCCTCCTCCGAATACTTCATAGAAGATTTTGAACACAAGGATAGTGTCCGGCTCTGCAAAATAAGTTCCACATACTACCGTAGAGAGAGAGTAATATTTACACAAATTCAATCTGCTGACGTATTTCGTGGCGTGACATCACACCATGGCCAAGCCTTTATTTGAATCGTTTTTACTGTCCCACCTCAGCGCGTTTAGCGAGGCGGTTTCCTTGGCACGTCTTGTCAAAGCAGAGATTGTGTCCCCTTATTCCGGGATTCTCATTAATACGGGCGTGGGTAACCCAGTCATGCCCGTTGGCACATCTTCTCTATCGAAGGCGAGTCCCAAACGGTCACGGGGAAGGCTCTTGGTATTCAACCTCTTTATAAAGAGACCAAGGCTCCACTCCTTTCTTTCAATCTCAATCGAATCCTCCCCTCGCCTCGAGTTCCAACACCCAAAGCTCCAGATTCAGGCGCTTCGGACCTTCGATGATGTCCGGCTCCGACCTGCAAGGCCGGTGGATGCCCTCCTCCATTACGAAAGAATACTTGCTAAGGTTAAGAGATGCCAGGTATCTAACCGGGGAAATTTCGCATAGGATGCCTGCCCAAGGGCAGGTTGTTCCCACTCCCAAGGCTGGCAAAAGCGTAGTGTTCGCGTCTCACTTTCTTCGGGGGCTAGGATTCCCGACGGACCCCTTCGTGAGAGGGCTCATGTTTTATTATGGGTTGGAATTTCATGACTTGGATCCGGAGTCCATCCTCCACATCTCATCGTTCATTATTGTATGCGAAGCCTTCCTCCGCATTACCCCTCACTTCGATTGTGGCTCAAGACCTTCAAAGTGGAGCCGAAGATGATTAAGGGGCAGCAGGAAGAGTGTAGAGGGGCTGTTATAAGCAACAATGCTGATGCTCCGTGGCCTGAGAGCTCTTTTCAAGAGGAGCTCAGCCTATGGCAATAAGAGTGGTTTTATATCATAGCTCCCAGGGGCACCAAATGGGTGGCGCCGCCTACCTTTCGCTCGGGTCCTCCACCGCGGCTGGCGTCACGGGTCAATAAAGGACTTGACTGGGGGCCGTCCAAGGACGTGCCCTTGCCACAGGGCCGCATTCAAGATCTCCTAGAGAGAGAGATCACTCTGGTCGTAGTAGCGCAGGTCATGCTGATTCGTTGCATCCCGCCCTGCAAACGTCGCCCCCTCTGCCTATGGGAATTTAACCCGGAGGGACCACGAGCTCTCCAACATTTTATGGGCACGACACCCGTGGAGATGTACAAGCTTTTCTTCGGATCACAAGCGATGTGTCCGGACTTGACCGAGGACGCAGGTCTCAGCTGCAATCGCCCAGATACTCAAGTAAGTAGTCCTGTACCCGAACATGCTATCTCATATTTATCATGAATTTGCCCTCAAAAGAGCTGTCCCTTGAACAGCAGTGGATAGCCTAAGCAAAGCTAATCAAGTGTCCGGCCCCCTTCCCTGAGACCACGCCGGATCCTGTATTAACCAGGATGCTAGAGGTCGCGCCTTCGGAAGAAGGTGAAGGGGGGAACAAGGAAGCTACCGCCTCCGCGAAGGAGGTTGTCAGGAAAGGAGGGATCGAGAATCCCTCCATCCAGGGGAAGAAGAGGACCGCCTCTAAAGACTCGGAGACCATGGCCTCAAAGCGGGGGAAGAAATCTTCGTCAGAGGGTCCTGCGCCGAGGGATGCCTCGGCCGCATTGTGCCCCCAAGGGGATCAGCCCTCCACCAAGCCGTAAGTAAAAAAGGGGAGTTCTTTTTAAAATAAAGGATATCCCTACCCTATTTCTGATGAAGATGACCGAAATTTTACCTTGTAGTTCGGATCTCAGCCCTTCTCAGCAGAGCTCATCTTCGGGGGACCTTCATCCGGAGATGATAGAGAGCGAAACGCCTCCCCCTGCCATACCGTCTTGCGAGGCGGGCGACCCTGAGGTGTCGTCGTGGAGGGTTTCTCCGAGTCCGGCGGGGCTAGAAGGTAGTCGTATGTCCCCTCAAAGCCCTCCGCGTCCGGCCTTCGAAAAAGGCCGTCGGACGAGTCCGGCACCACATGGTGTACGGTCGGAGGAGGTGAAGGATCTGCTCAGGCGAGCGTCTATCTCAGAAGATCATTGTGTGTTAATGGGTACGGTGATTTAAAGGATTTCATCCGCTGAAAGCGGATTGCATGAAGCCGTCAGAAGTTTACTGACAGGTTTTGAGGTACGCAAAATGATGTACCTTCTGGCAGTTCCGCATAAAAAATGCGCCCTGTGTAGATAGTAGCCCCTGAGGCTCGGTGTATTGTCAAAAAATGACAGTGCGCCGAGGATCATAATCCCAGGTATAATATGTCGCCCTTCCTATGTAGGTGGCGAAGGGTCCGGTGGCTGGCCGGACTGATGAATTTGCTGAACTAAAGCGGCAACTTGACGTGGCGGATGCCGACATCGCGCTTGTCAGTAAGCGACTTGACGAGTCACAAGGTATGCAATTTCTCCGCGGACACCTGGTAAGGGAGCTTGATGACCGTGCCTTACAACATGTATGCTTGATGCAGATGGTACCGCTTCCATGGAGAACCTTCGGGCGGAGCTTGCCCGAGCCAAAGAGCAGGCCAGAAAGAGTGATGTGGCTGCCTTAAAGGCGGCCGAAGAGCTAAAAGCCGAATAGGCTGCTCACTGCCGAAGCAAGAAGGAAATGGCCGAGATGGCCGTGAAGTTGAAGAATGCTGTCGACCGCTGCAAGCTTCTTGAAAAAGAAGATCTAGCGGTACAAGAGGACCTGAAGAAGGCCACTACCAAGGCCAAGGATGCTCGCTCTGCGATGAGAGCTATGAAGGAGGAGCTGCGTCAGGCCGGCGATATCGCGGCTGGAAAGCCCTTTCTGCCGCGGAGGAACTTCATGGATCCTAAATATGCTCAGTTGGACCGGCTGTGGAGTACGGAGGATGCTTATCTGGACTTGGCGGCAAGTGCCGCGGATGTGGCCGAACACTTCCGAGATCAAACGGATCATGAAATGGAAAAGGTTTTTGGGTCGCAGTTCCATAATCCAGAGCGCCCACTTCCATTAACCGATCGCTTGGCCGAATGGGCGGAGCTGAATAGGTTTTCCGGACTTGCCATGAAGGATGTCGTGAGTCTTTTGTGGCCGGAGAGGCCCGAGCCGACGAGTTATTTTGGCTTCGTGCAGTAGTTCCTTGGTGCGGTGCCGCATATGAAGGAGGTCGGCATGCATAGAGGGTGCGCGGATGGCTCTTGCCCGTGTCAAGACATACTGGGCGGAGATGAAGGCCACCGATGTTGCATCCCAAGATTCGGACGGAAGCCGAGTTCCTATCGAGCATTATTTTCAGGAAGTTCTGCAGGGCGCTCGCTTAATAGAGACGCAGTGCTCGAAGGATATTATGTTCGAATAACATGTATTATTGTGAAACAATGTTTCGATGAAATATAAAAGCCTTTTATACTTGTGCCTTCAAGAATTAGAATACCTCCTGTGCGGCCATTAATGTATATGTGTATATAACCTGAAAGATGGCAGTCTTCGGCTTCAGCCCCCACGCATATAATGCGGGGGTGTTTGCAAAAGGCGCATTTTCACACTTGATCCAATGTCTTGGTCCTATAAAGGAGGTGGTAGCGCAGCAAACTAGGCAACCGGACTATAATGCTTTATCACTTTCACTTAGCCATAGGAGTTTGACTGTGGGGCTACTATATAGCCCCTAGGGACACCGCGCTCACCCGAATTCGGGCGCCAGATGTGCTGACCGAAACGGCCCTTCGTTAATGCGGAGGAATCCTATAGATTCCGCGGGTCATCGAGTGGTTGACCAGTCTCACGCTGTATCATGACAGTCAGTTTTCGGCTTTCTCTACTGAGGTGCTCGCCTGGCCGAACCGGGGCACAATCGTAGTAGTTCTCCTAGTGCCGCATTAGCCGATAGAGCGGAACGTAAGGCAGCAAAACACAGGAGCCGGGCAAACCCAACATTTGACCAAAGACATGATTCGGAGCTGATGCATATAAGGCCTAACTCGAGACGCCGAACACTCCCTAAGGTATTCGGTCTTTAGGAAAACGGGCCGAACAACACCCTTGGTAAGAAGCCCCTGGTGTCCAGGTACGCGCAAAATTCTGACGTGGCCCATGCCAAAATGCCAGCCTCCTCCTTGGTTATAGCAAGAAACCAGGGGATGTATATCAACAAGAGACAGTAAAAAAGGTTTACGCAGGTCTTAATCAAAAGAATCCTTGCAACGGGTCCTCGCTGCACGCTCTGCGCTGTGTCTCCGCAGTGCAGTATCCTCGGGCGGGTGTAGCACGGTGTTCATCTGTAAAAGAGAGGAACTTAGTTGAAAAGATCGTATGCGAAAATGTAATGCTATATTAAATAAACAAAGTACGATTCAAAAAATGAATAAAATTGAGCTTTATTGTCTCTTGTTGTATATGCGCGGAGCCCCTTGTGCGGGGGTATGCTACTGGTGAGCCCTTGTATGTTTACGCCGGACTCGTCTAACCGTGTCCGGGGTCTGAACGACCTATTTAGGTGCTCGGATTAGTGAAGCCGGTTTAGTGTGTGGCTGTCGAGGCAGTCACACAATCTTCCGCGCTCGAGGAACACTCGATATTTCCCTTTAAGGAGATGATGCCTCGTGGACCGGGCATTTTAAGTGTGAGGGATGCATAATGCGGTATTGCGTTAAAGCGGGCGAAAGCTTCGCGTCCCAGTAGTGCTTGGTAGCTACTTGTAAATAGGGCGAGGTGGAAGGTTAACCTTTCGCAGCGGAAGTTGTCGGGTGAGCCGAACACAACTTCTAGCAGTAGAGAGCCCGTACAATGGGCATATGGGCCTGGCATTACCCCTTGAAAGGAAGTGTTGCTATGGCGAATTTGGTTGGGTCTATCCCCATTTTGCGGATTGTGTCCTGATATAGCAGGTTTAGCTCACTGCCGCCGTCCATTAGGACTTGTGTGAATTGGAGACCATCTATTATCGGATCTAATATCAAGGCAGTCCATCCTGCATTCTGGATACTTCTAGAGTAATCCTGATGGTCGAAGGTGATTGGTTTTAACAACCAGTGGCGGGACTCCTTTGGGATAGGCCGTATGGCGCGTATCTCTATGGGCGCCCTTCTATTTTTCCCTTTTGTCACGTAAAGTGAGTTTACTGTTTTGACTTCTTGTGGGAAATTCTTTTGTTTTCCGGTGCTCTGCTTGTGGGGTTTGTCATCGTCTTCGCTTGGTGTGTCGAGCCCCTTGTGTTCGGCGTTGAGTTTGCCGGACTGCTTGAAGACCCAATAATCTCTGTGGGTATGGTTTGCAGGCTTCCCGGGAGTACTGTGGATTTGGCATATCTTGTCCAAGATTTTATTTAAGTTAGATAGCTCGTCCCAGTTATCCTTAGGGGGCAGTTTTTTATGATTCTGCTGTGAGCTTTTGAATCCAGCGTTGACTGCCGTGCTCTTCGGGCTATTTCCCTTAGTCCGGCGCTGGTCCTTGCTGCCTCGCGGTTTCCCGTTTCCATCCCTGACTTCGGATGTACTTGGGTCACTGGTACTGCATCTTGCCAGCCAGCTATCCTCTCCCGCGCAAAAGCGGGTCATGAGGCTTGTTAATGCGGCCATTGTTCTTAGCTTTTCTTGGCCGAGGTGTCTGGCGAGCCATTCATCTCGGACGTTGTGTTTGAAAGCTGCTAAGGCTTCGGCGTCCGGACAGTTGACTATTTGGTTCTTTTTAGTAAGGAATCTGTTCCAGAATTTTTGGGCTGACTCTCCGGGTTGTTGAGTTATGTGACTTAAATCTTCTGCATCCGGAGGTCGGACATAGGTTCCTTGAAAATTTGCCCGAAAAGCATCCTCGAGCTCTTCCCAACTTCCAATGGTGTTTTCAGGGAGGCTTTTGAGCCAATGCCGGGTTGGCCCTTTGAGCTTGAGGGGTAAGTATTTATGGCGTGGAGATCATCTCCTCTGGCCATGTGTATGTTGAGGATGTAATCCTAGATCCAGACTCTAGGGTCTGTTGTTCCTTCATAGGCCTCTATGTTTACGGGTTTGAATCCCACTAGAAATTCATAATCCAGAACCTCATCGGTGAAACATAGGGGGTGTGCGGCACCCCTATATTCAGGTGTACCATAATATTCGGATATTTTATGTGTTGCATTGCTTACTAGAGCTTGCTTTCTTAGCCCGTAGATAGATCTAACTGGGCCATCTTTTTGATGCGTATCCATGTGCGGATCGCGTGCCGGCTTGTGTGCGGCGCCGTTTGCCGCTCTATGTTTGCCATGGGGTCATCTATCCGACTGGGTGGTCTCCTTGTTTTTTGACTGTGGGGGCTCTACGGCCTCCTCATCAAATTCGGGCAGTAGTTTTCGTTTCCGGTAGCTCTTTGTTCGGCGACTATCGCCGTATTTGTCTGCGGTGTTGAGTACTTTGCTCCATCTGATTCTAAGCGCATCTTCCGCTGTTTTGAGCTTCTCCTTCTGCTTTTTCAGGCTACGCGCAGTGGCGACGAGCCTTTTGTGGAGGTTCTTCTGCTCCAGTAGCTTGTCCGGCGTTAGATCGTCCGGACTGTTATCTTCCGGGACGGGTTGTTTATCCAGATTGTCCTGTTCGGACGGTTGCTCGATAGCATGTTCGTCGTCCACCGGTTCGCCCTGCTCTATGGCTGGGTTCGTATGGCTGTTGTCTTTGTCGAGGCGGGACTTTGAGCGGCACTTACGTCGCCGTTTTGACTGCTTTTCGATGGAATGATCCCTCGTGGCATCCCGTTGTTCCTCGTCGTCGCTTCCTTTAGGTGTGTCCACCATGTATACATCGTGAGATGAGGTGGCTGTCCAGTGCCCTATAGGTGCTGGTTCATGTTTGTCTCCTACATCGTCGTCCATACTGTCGATGTCTTCGGAGTCGAAATCGAGCACGTCATTTAAACTTTCGACAGTGGCTATGAAGTGGGTGGTGGGTGGGAGTCGAATTTCTTCATCGTCCGCATCCCAACCTTGCTGACCATAGTCTGGCCGGGGCTCTCCTGATAGAGAGAGAGACTTTAGTAAATTCAGGATGTCGCCAAAGGGCGAGTGCTGAAAGATGTCTGCGGCAGTGAACTCCATGATCGGCGCCCAATCGGATTCGATTGGCAGGGGCGCGGAGGGTTCGGAGTCTGAAGAGGAGTCCGACACCTTGGAGTCACGAGCTTCGCAAAGGACAGGGTTGGTGTTCGGCTCAATCGCCGTAGAGGTAATAGCCCCCAATGCGGTGTCTAGCCACCCGTCCTCGATCGGCGCATTCGGCTCCGAGCTAAGGGTTGGAGCGACACTTGTGCGGCCTCCAGGGCACTGTCCGGTGGCAGAGCAAGATCGTGCCCATCGTGATAGTGCGACGCGCTTGGCTGTGGCTCGAACCCGTCGAAGATCAAGTCTCCACGGACGTCAGCCGTATAGTTCAAACTTTCAAATCTGACCTGATGGCCAGGGGCGTAGCTTTCAATCTGCTCGATGGCTGCTTAATTGCCCGCATGCAAAGCCGCCGAATACGAAGATCTGTCCGGGGAGAAAAGTCTCACCCTGGACAGCATCGTTGTTGATGATCGGAGGAGCCATCGGGCCTAAAGATGACGACACAGAGGAACTCTCAATGAAAGCACCAATGTCGGTGTCAAAACCGGCGGATCTCGGGTAGGGGGTCCCGAACTGTGCATCTAGGCGGATGGTAACAGGAGACAAGGGACACAATGTTTTTACCTAGGTTCGAGCCCTCTCGATGGAGGTAAAACCCTACTCCTGCTTGATTGATATTGATTATATGCGTAGTACAAGAGTAGATCCACCACGAGATCAGAGAGGCTAAACCCTAGAAGCTAGCCTATGGTATGATTGTTGTTCGTCCTACGGACTAAAACCTTCCGGTTTATATAGGCACCGGAGAGGGTTAGGGGTACACAGAGTCGGTTACAATGGTAGGAGATCTACATATCCGTATCGCCAAGCTTTCCTTCCACGCCAAGGAAAGTCCCATCCGGACACGAGACGAAGTCTTCAATCTTGTATCTTCATAGTCCAGGAGTCCGGCCAAAGGCTATAGTCCGGACATTTGGACACCCCCTAATCCAGGACTCCCTCAGTCATAGTCAAGGTGGAAAGAGATCACATGTTCAATATCAAACTGCTCCACCAAATCCAGAGCTTCTCCAAAGTACTCACGAAACTTGTCCTTCCTCAGGTGATGCATGTCTATCCACTTGACATCCACGTAGGTATTTTGATTGTTCTTGATGACATCCAGATAAATGAGAGTCTGCTGCTTGGACCAAAACAATTCACTGCCTCTGATGGTAGCACGAGGGTTCACATACGGGTTGAGCTGCCTGTGACGAACGTACTCAGAAGGAGGAATCTCGTCCATGCCCTTAGCGGGTTCCTTTTGCTTGCTTGCGGAGGTCTTGACAGAGCGCTTGGGGGCAGTGGAGTCCTCTGGTGCTTCACCGCGATTGCGCAGATGCTTGGAGCCAGTGTCACTACTTGTATTGGAACGGCGAGAGCCACCACCTGAGACACAAAGCGCAAAACACCCACGACAAGCAAGAAAGATCAATGCAAAGACCACGCAAAGCAAAAGAAACACATAGAAAGCATACAGGATAATTGCCATGAGAGAGTTTTGATCCAACGGTAGTACTGCCTGGTGCTGTGGTACTAAAATTTTAGTACCACTCCTAGTCAGGGTAGTACCGTGTGAAGGCACGGTAGTACCGGGACTAGGAGCGGTAGTAAGACCCTAGTACCGCAGCTAGTGCGGTAGTACCGCACCGGACGAGTGGTAGTACCGGTCGAGCGGTAGTACCGCACATGTGGCGCGGTAGTACCACACCGCGTCAGATCTGAACCAGGATTTGAATCTGAGAGGAACCGCGAAACCACGGCGGTACTACGGTTGATCAAATCCATCACAGGATAACATATCAAGTATAATCCCTACGCGATACTACTCTCCTACATCCTACTCTTGCATAGATTTAGCCTAAAATCTCAAGAACACATGTATCTCCCCAAAACCCTAGAGGCAAATAAAACAAGCCAAAAAGAAATGGATTTGGGGAGGGACCTTGTTCCATGGCAAGAGCACGTGGTGGGGAACGATCCCACCGGACGGAATCGCGGGAGAGCAGCCGGAGGCGGAGATCCGGTGATGGACTCCGACCCCATTCTTGAGCGAGAGAGAGACAGAGAGACGAAGTGGGGAGAAACAGACGAATGGGTATGGGGAGTTAGAACTCCCCCTGCCCGTCCTTATCCCCACGCGTCTGCGAAAGCACGGTAGTACCGCACCTCATCGCGGTAGTACCGCTTGGGCTGAAGAACCGCACCAACGCGGTAGTACCACTCTCCCATGCAGCAGTAAAAAATTACTGCCATGCTGGGGCGGTAGTACCGTTCTCTCCACACGCGGTAGTACCATGGCAGGCCGCGGTAGTACCGTGGCAGGCCGCGGTAGTACCGTGAGCTCAAGAAAAACACACAAAAAGAGGTCTTCGCAAGGAAACTTCGAGCACAAGAGACACCACAAGAACACACACAACACAAAGGCAGAAAGTCAACAAGAAGCAACCACGCGACACTACCTCTCAAAAGAGAGGGCGGTGGCCGGAGCCACCTATGTTTGAGTCAGTTGGTATGGCACCGCGAAGAATTATCCTTGGGCCCATGACCAAAACTCGTCTTTGAAGCACAAGTACCATCAAAAATGGCTAATGTGAAAGAGTTGATCGATTTATGCATAATGGGGGGAGGGAGAGTTCATTGAGAGAACAACACTCCCCCTATGTCCATGCCTACACCTAAACTAGACAACAAGTTGAGTGTGGTGGGAGGTGTAAGGGTTCAAGTCACATTGCTCGAATCAATGATATTTAGCTCATGCCTTAACTTGCAAAATCTTGCTTCATCCAAGGGCTTCGGGAAAATATCTACAAGGTTATCATGAGTGTTGACATACTTGAGCTCGATCTCCCCTCGCCTAATGTGATCCCGGATGAAGTGAAACCGAATCTCAATATGCTTCGTCTTGAAGTGTTGCACCGGGTTGAGAGAAATCTTGATGGCACTTTCATTATCACACCAAGGAGGCACTTTGTCACAAATGACACCGTACTCCTTTAAAGTTTGCCTCATCCATAAGAGTTGTGCACAACAACTACCGGCCGCCACATATTCCGCTTCAGTGGACGAGAGAGACACACAACTTTGCTTCTTGCAAGACCAACTCACCACAGAGCAACCAAGAAATTGGCACCCTCTGGAGGTGGACTTCCTATCCACTTTGTCTCTCGCCCAATCGGAATCCGTATATCCTTCAAGCTTGAAGTTTGCTCCTCTTGGGTACTGAGGGAGTCCTGGACTAGGGGGTGTCCGGACAGCCGGACTATCATCGTCCGCCGGACTCCAAGACTAAGAAGATACAAGATTGAAGACTCCGTCCCGTGTCCGGATGGGACTTTCCTTGGCGTGGAAGGCAAGCTTGGCGATACGGATATGTAGATCTCCTACCATTGTAACCGACTCTGTGTAACCCTAGCCTTCTCCGATGTCGATATAAACCGGAGGGCTTTAGTCCGTAGGACACAATATACATTACAACAATCATACCATAGGCTAGCTTTAGGGTTTAGCCTCCTTGATCTCGTGGTAGATCCACTCTTGTACTACCCACATCATCAATATTAATCAAGCAGGACGTAGGGTTTTACCTCCATCAAGAGGGCCCAACACAGGTAAAACATCGTGTCCCTTGTCTCCTGTTACCATCCGCCTAGACGCATAGTTCGGGACCCCCTACCCGAGATCCGCCGGTTTTGACACCGACATTGGTGCTTTCATTGAGAGTTCCTCTGTGTCGTCACCGATAGGCTCGATGGCTTCTTCAATCAACAATGCTGTCCAGGGTGAGACTCCTCTCCCCGGACAGATCTTCGTATTCGGCGGCTTCGCACTGCGGGCTAATTCACTTGGCCATCTGGAGCAGATCGAAAGCTACGCCCCTGGCCGTCAGGTCAGACTCAGAAGCCTAAACTTCACGGCCGACATCCGCGGGGACTTGATCTTCGACGGGCTCGAGCCACAGCCAAGCGCGCCGCTTTGTTACGATGGGCATGATCTAGCTCTGCGGCCAAACAGTGCCTTGGTGGCCGCACAAGAATCCGCTCCGGCCCTTAGTCCGGAGCCGATCGCCCAGATCGAGGACCGGTGGTTGGACACCGCCTCGGGGGCTTCAACTTCCACGGCGATGGAGCCGAACACTAACCTTGTCCCTCGCGAAGCTCGTGACTCCGAGGTGCCGGACTCCGAACCTCCCGCGCCCCTGCCAATCAAATCTGATTGGGCGCCGGCTATGGAATTCACCGCCGCGGACATCTTCCAACACTCGCCCTTTGGCGACATCCTAAATTCTTTAAAACACCTCTCGCTATCCAGAGAGACCTGGCCGGACTACGGCCAGGACGGTTGGGATTCGGACGACGAAGAAATTCAAAGCCCACCCACCACCCACTTTGTAGCCATCGCCGACGATCTAACCGCATGCTAAACTATGACTCAAGACATCCACGGTATGGACGATTTATGCCGAGACGAACAAGAATCAGCGCCTACAGGCACGGAAGACCACCTCGTCATACGACGTATACATGGTGGATACCCCAAAAGGAAGCGATAACGAGGACCAACGGGGCGTGGCAGAAGATAATCCCGCCGACAAACAACCAAAACGGCGACGCAGACGCCGCCCTAAGACCCGCCTCGACAACAACGGCGCTCCTAATGACCCAGCAATACAAAGAGGCAAACTGGTGGACGCATTTAACACGCAGACAAGCAACCGTCCGAACAGGACGAGTCAGATAATCAGTCCAGGCCCGGCGAAAACAACAGTCCAGACGACCTCACGCCGGACACACCGCCGGAGAATAAAAACCTTCGGAAAGGACTCGTCGCCACCGCAAGAAGTTTGAAAAATGAAAAACGGAAGCTCAAAACAGCAGAAGATACACTCAGAATGAGGTGGAGCAAAGTGCTCAAAACCGCAAACAAATACGGCAATGCCCATCAATCAAAGAGCTACCCGAAGCGCAAGCTGCTGCCAGAATTTGACGAGGAGGCCATAGAGCCCCCACAGTAAAAAAACAAAGAGGCTGCCTGGTTGGATAGACTGCCAGATGATAGGCCAAAATCTGAAAGCGGCGCCGCACATAAGTCGGCTAATAACCCTGGAAAGACAGATGGCCCAGCCAGGTCCATTTACGGGCCAAAGAAGGGGGCCCCAGGAAGCAATGCAACACGTCGAGTGTCCGAAGATAGCGGTACACCCAAATACAGGGGCGCCGCACACCCACTATGTTTCACCAACGAGGTGCTGGATCATGAATTCCCAG
Organism: Aegilops speltoides; assembly: GCA_021437245.1. Lineage (NCBI taxonomy): Eukaryota > Viridiplantae > Streptophyta > Magnoliopsida > Poales > Poaceae > Aegilops > Aegilops speltoides. The sequence continues at coordinate 252,261,016 of CM038145.1, forward strand.
CAGGATTTAAACCCATAAACATAGAGGCCTCACGACGGAACAATGCACTCGAGTCTGGATAAAAGATTATATACTACACATACACATGGCTAGAGGAGATGATCTCCACGCCATAAAATTCCTACCCCTCAAGCTCAAAGGGCCAGCCCGTCATTGGCTCAAAAGCCTCCCAGAAAACACTGTTGGAAGTTGGGAAGAGCTCGAGGACGCATTTAGAGCAAATTTTCAAGGAACTTATGTCCGCCCTCCGGACGCAGATGATCTAAGTCATATAACTCAACAGCCCGGAGAGTCAGCAAAAATTTCGAACAGGTTCCTCACCAAAAAGAACCAAATAGTCGACTGTCCAGACGCCGAAGCCTTAGCAGCTTTTAAACACAACGTCCGAGATGAATGGCTCGCCAGACACCTCGGCCAAGAGAAGCCGAGGACAAAGTCCGCGCTAAAAGGCCTCATGACCCGCTTTTGTGCGGGAGAGGATAGCTGGCTAGCAAGACGCAGCACCAGCGACCCAAGTACATCCGATATCAGAGATGGAAACGAAAAATCACGGCGCAGAAAAGACCAGCGCCGGAATAAAGAGAAAAGCCCAAAGAGCACGGCAGTCAACGCCAGATTCAAAAGCTCGCGGCCAAACAACAAAACACCGCCTCTTAAGGATAACAGCGATGAGCTATCCAACTTAAACAAGATTTTGGGTCGGATATGTCAAATCCACATTACCCCCGGAAGGCCTGCAAACCACACCCACAGAGATTGTTGGGTTTTCAAACAGTCCAGCCGATTAAACGCTGAACACAAGGGGCTCGGCGCATCAAGCGAAGATGATGATAAACCCCACCAGCAGAGCACCGAAAAACAAAAGACTTTCCCACAAGAGGTCAAAGCAGTAAATTCACTTCATGTGATAATACGGAAGAATAGTGCGGCACCCGTTAAAATGGGTCTCGCACGGTCCAGCCCAGCAGAACATAGAGATTGGACATCAAAACCAATCACCTTCGACCACCTGGATTATTCCAGAAGCGCTCGAAATGCAGGATGGACTGCCCTGATATTGGATCCTATAATCGACGGACTGCAATTTACACAAGTCCCGATGGACGGAGGCGATGACTTAAACCTCGTCAGATCCAAACACAATCCGCAAGTTGGGGATAGACCTTACTAAAATTCGACACAGCCGCACTTCCTTTAAAGGAGTGACGCCAGCCCTTACGCCAAGTGCACAGGCTCCTTATTACTAGAAGTTGTGTTCGGATCATCGAACAACTTTCGACGCGAAAAACTAATATTTCATATCGTCCCATTTAAAAGTAGCTATCAAGCACTCTTGGGACGAGAGGCTTTTGTCCGCTCTAACGCCATACCACATTACGCGTCTCTTACACTTAAGATGCCCGGTCCACGTGGCATCATTTCAATGCGAGGGTCATTTAAAGACCCCAGACACGGTCAGACGAGTCCAACATAAATAAGCTAGGGGCTCCCTAGCCGCACATCCCTTCACAAGGGGCTGCGCGCACAAGCAACAGCGAGCTCGTATAGAATCCGCTGTACTTATTTATTTATATTTTTTCCTTCGTATATTTTTTTTCTCTCACACGATTTCTTTCCAAACTAAGTTCGTCTCTTTTTACAGATGAACAACGTGCACACCCGTCCAGGATAACGGCACAACGGAGACACAGGCGCAGACATGCAGTAGGGACCCGTCGCAAGGATTCTTTTCAGATTAAGACCCTGCGTAAACCCTTTTTACTGTCTCTTGTTGTTATAATCCCTTGGTTTCTCATTACAACCAAAGTGGAGCCTGACGTTTTGGCATCGGCCGCGTCAGGAGACCTTGCCCGTACCTGGACACTAGGGGCTTAGGGCATGGTTCTGCCCATTATTATAAAGACCGAACACCTTAGGGAGTGTTCGGCGTCTCGAGTTAGGCCTTATATGCATCAGCTCCGAATCATGTCTTTGGTCAAATGTTGGGTTTGCCTGGCTCCTATGTTTTGTTGCCTTCGTTCCGTATCATCGGCTAACGCGCACCAGGAGAACTATCTGCGATTGTGCCCAGCCGGCCGGCGAGCACCTCGAGAGAAAAGCTGAAAAGTGATCGTCATGATACAGCGAGAGACTGGTCAACCACTCGATCGACAACTGGAATGTTTAGAATTCCCCGCTTTGACGAAGGACCGTTTCCCGGTCAGGCACACACGCGCCCCGAATCCGGAGAAGCGCGGTGCCCCCAGGGGCTATATCGTAGCCCCACCCTCGAACTCCAATGGCTAAGTGAAAGTGATAAACATCATAGTCCGGATTGCCTTGTTTGCTACGCTACCACCTCCTTAACAGGACCGAGACGTCGGATTAAGTGTGAAAATGCGCTATTTTTTGCGAACACCCCCGCACCTTGTGCGTGGGGGGCGTCAAGACGCCATCTTCGGGTTATACAAACGTATACATAAACGGCCGCATAGGAGATATTTTAATACTTGGAGCGCACAAGTATAAAAGGCGGTTCAATCATAATCATTGTTTTACAAGATAAAACGCTCATTTGAACGTGACATTTTTCGAAACACTGCGACTCTATTACACGAGCGCCACGCATAACTTCCCCAAAATAGTGCTCGGCGGGTAACCGCTTTCGTCCGAACCTCGGCTGCAATAGCGGTGGCATCCATCTCGGTCCAATGTGTCTTCACACGGAAAGGGCCATCCGCGCACCTTCTATGCAAAGCGACCGCTTCATCTCCTTGATATGCGGCACCGCTCCAAGAAATTGCTGCAATAAGCCAAAATAGCTCGTTGCCTTGGGCCTCTCGGCGCATATGAGCCACGATATCGATCATGGCAAGTCCGGACAACTGTTCAGCTCAGCCCATTCGCCAACCGATCGGTCAACGAAAGTGAACGATCCGGACTATGGAATTGAGACCAAAATAGCTCTTCCGTCTTGTGATCCTTCTGACTCCGGAAGTGCACAACGGCATCCACCGCACTTGCCGCTAAGTCCATATATGGATCCTCCGGACCCCATAGCTGGCCAAGTTGGGCATACTCTGGATCCGTAAACCGGCGACGCAGCAAAAAATGCCTGCCAGCCACAATATCTCCGGCCTGGCGCAGCTCCCCTTCATAGCCCGCATTGCAGAACGGGCATTCTTGGCCTCGGCGGTGGCCTTCCCTAGGTCATCTCGCTCCGATAGGCGCTCCTTTTCAAGAGCCTCATTGCGGTCGGTAGCATCCTTCAATTTCATGGCCAAATCGGCCATCTTTTCCTTGCTTAGGCAGTGTGCAGCCTTTTCGATTTTCAACTCCTCGCCGCCCTCGAGGCAGCCGCATCACTCCTTCGGGCTTGCTCCTTGGCTTGAGCAAGCTCGGCCCGAAGGCTCTCCACAGCAGCAGCACCGTCTGTATCACACAATATATATTGTCAGAGGCGGGCTTTGGCTCCCTTAAATAAGTGACTGTGGAGAATTCATTTACCTTGCGACTCGTCAAGTCGCCGGTTGACAAGCGCGATGTCCGCATCCGCCACATCAAGTTGCCGCATTAACTCGACAACTCCACTAGTCCGGATAGCCCCCGGACTATCCGCCACCTACATAGGAAGGGCGACATTCAATACCTGCGATTTTGATCCTCGGCACGCTGTCGCTTTCGATAACCTACCGAGTCTCAGGGGCTACTATCTATACAGGGCGCACTTCTATGTGCAAAACTGTCATAAAGGTGCGTCGTTCTTGCGTACCTCAAATCCCGCCAGCAAACTCCTGACGGCATTATGCAATCCGCTTTCGGCGGACGAAATCCTTCCAATCACCATACTCATCAAAGCACGGTGATCTTCTTAGATAGACGCCCTCTCAAGCAGATCCTTCAGCTCCCCCGGCCGGACACTAGTCGGCGCCGAACTCTCCGGCTCCACCGGGCTCTGGGATACCCTCCGCGATGATACTTCAGGCTCATCTGCCCTGTCCGACGGCGCAGCAGACGGAGGCGTTTCGCTCTCCATCATCTCCGGACGAAGATCCCCCGAAGACGAACTCATCTGAGAAGGCCGCAGATCCGAACTGTAAGGTAAAAACTTCGGTTATCCACAGAAGCACCAACAGGGGTATTTTCTTATTAATGAACCCCCCTTTTCCTACTCACGGCTCGCTGGAGGGCTGATCCTTTAGAGACGATTGTATGTCCGGGTTCTCCCCGGACGCAAGACCCTCCGGTGAAGATTTCTTCCCCCGCTTAGGGGCTTTGGCCTCCGGGTCTTTGGAGGCGGTCCTCTTCTCCCCCGGGAAGGAGGGATTTTCGATCCCTCCCTCTTCAGGCGCCCCCTTGGGCGAGGTGATAGCTCTTCTATTTTCCCCATCGCCTCCTTCTACGGGCGCGACCTCCAACATTCTGACCAGCACGGGCTCCGGTGCGGTCTCTGGGAGGGGGGCCGGACACCTTATCAGCTTCGATCGCGCTACCCACTCCTCATGAAGAATAATGGGTTAGAAGGCGAATTTCAGAAAAGCAAACAAACAGAACGTCCGGACTCTGAGCTACTTACCTGAGTATCCGGGCGATTGCAGCTTAGGCCTGCGTCCTCGGTCAATTCTGGACACGCCATCTGCGGTCCGAAGAACAACTTGTACCTCTCCACGGGCGTCATACCCATGAAGTGTTGGAGAATTCGTGGTCCCTCCGGATTGAACTCCCATAACCGGAGAGGATGGCATTTGCAGGGCAGAAGACGCCTGATTAGCATGACCTGCATCACCACAACCAGATTGATCTCCCTCGCTTGGAGGTCTCGAATCCGGCCCTGCAATAAAGGCATGTCTTTGGACGGCCCCCAATTGAGCCCTTGGTTGACCCATGACATCAACCGGTGTGGAGGTCCCGGGCGGAATGAAGGCGGCGGCTTTTGCCTGCTGCCCTTCGGAGTGATGATATAGAACCAATTCTGCTGCCACAAGCCGAGCTCCTCTTGGAAGGAGCCCTCGGGCCACGGGGCATCGGCCCTCCTGCTTATGGCCGCCCGGCCGCACTCCGCTTGACGCCCCCCGATCATCTTCGGCTCCACATTGAAGGTCTTCAGCCACAGGCCGAAGTGGGGGGTGACGCGGAGGAAGGCTTCGCAGACGATGATGAATGCGGAAATATGGAGGATGGACTCCGGGGCCAAGTCGTGAAAATCCAGCCCATAGTAGAACATGAGCCCTCTCACGAAGGGGTCCGTCGAGAAGCCTAAACCCCAACGGAGGTGGGATATGAAGACGACGTACTCACTGGGCTCGGGAGTGGGTATGGCCTGCCCTTGGGCGGGCAACCTGTGCGAGATCTCGTAAGACAGGTACTTGGCCTCACGCAGCTTTAGCACGTCCTCCTCCGTGATGGAGGAGGGCATCCACCGACCCTGAAGGTCAGAGTCGGACATCGTTGAAGGTCCAAAGCGCTCGAATCTGGGGCTCTGGGTGTTGGAACTTGGAGCAAGAAGAAGATTCGATGGAAAAGAAACGAGCCTTGGTCCTCTTATAAAGGGGGAAAATACCAAGAGCCGTCTCCGTGACCGTTCGGGATTCACCTTCGATAGAGGAGGCGTGGCGACGGGCACGGTTGGGTTACCCACGCTTGTATTGATGAGAATCCCGGAATAAGGGGAACACGATCTCTGCTTCGACAAGACGTGCCAAGGAAACCGCTTCGCTGAACGTGCTGAGGTGGTATAATAAAAAACGATTCAAGTAAGGACTTGGTAGTGGCGTTGCCGCAAAATACGTCAGCAGATTGGACTTGTGTACATTTTATTCTCTCTACGGTGGAATGTGGAATTTATTTTGTAGAGCCGGACACTGTCCTGGTGTTCCTGATCTTCTCTAGATTATTCAAAGGAGGAACCCGCCTTGCAATACCGAACATTATGCGCGCCGGACTCATCGTCATTGAAGCCTCGTTCAGGGGCTACTTAGGGAGTCCTGGACTAGGGGGTGTCCGGACAGCCGGACTATCATCGTCCGCCGGACTCCAAGACTACGAAGATACAAGATTGAAGACTCCGTCCCGTGTCCGGATGGGACTTTCCTTGGCGTGGAAGGCAAGCTTGGCGATACGGATATGTAGATCTCCTACCATTGTAACCGACTTTGTGTAACCCTAGCCTTCTCCGGTGTCTATATAAACCGGAGGGCTTTAGTCCGTAGGACACAATATACATTACAACAATCATACCATAGGCTAGCTTTAGGGTTTAGCCTCCTTGATCTCGTGGTAGATCCACTCTTGTACTACCCATATCATCAATATTAATCAAGCAGGACGTAGGGTTTTACCTCCATCAAGAGGGCCCGAACCTGGGTAAAACATCGTGTCCCTTGTCTCCTATAACCATCCGCCTAGACGCATAGTTCGGGACCCCCTACCCGAGATCCGCCGGTTTTGACACCTACAGGTACCATAAGCCAAAGTTTGGGGCATGAGCCAAATATTGAAAGATTCGCTTGACCGCCACATAGTGGCTTTCCTTCGGAGCGGCTTGAAACCGTGCACATATTCCCACACTCAACATGATATCCGGTCTAGGTGCACAAAGGTATAGCAAGGAGCCAATCATGGAGAGATATACCTTTTGATCCACCGCTTTACCATTGGGATCAATGTCAAGTTGGCACTTGGTAGGCATTGGAGTAGAAGCCGGTTTGACATCACTTAGCTTGAATCTTTTTAGCATGTCTTGAGTGTATTTGGCTTGGTTGATGAAGGTACCTTCTCTTCTTTGTTTGATATCAAAACCAAGGAAGAACTTCAACTCTCCCATCGAAGACATCTTGAACTTAGAGGTCATGAGAGCGGCAAATTCCTCATTGAAAGCTTTGTTAGGGGAACCAAAGATAATATCATCAACATATAGTTGGCATACAAACAACTCCCCTTTGACCTTCTTAGTAAAAAGAGTGGGATCGATTTGCCCAACCTCAAATCCACGATCTTGTAACAACTCGGTAAGGTGGTCATACCACACACGTGGGGCTTGTTTAAGGCCATAGAGTGCCTTATCGAGTTGATACACATGATCCGGGAAGTAGGGATCCTCGAACCCGGGGGGTTGCTTGACATAAAGCAACTCATTAATAGGACCATTAAGAAAAGCACTTTTCACATCCATTTGTTGTAACTTAAAGTTGTGAGGGGAGGCATAAGCAATCAACAAACGAATGGATTCAAGGCGAGCAACGGGAGCAAAGGTTTCACCGTAGTTGATACCCTCGACTTGGGAGTAGCCTTGTGCTACCAATCTTGCCTTGTTGCGAATGATGTTCCCATGAGCATCTTGCTTGTTCTTGAAAATCCACTTGGTTCCAATGACGTTGTGGTTCCCCGACGGCCTTGGCACCAATCTCCACACCTTGTTGTACTCGAAGTTGTTGAGTTCTTCATGCATGACATTGAGCCAATCCGGATCTTCGAGCGCCTCATAGACCTTTTGGGGTTCAACACAAGAGACAAACGCGTGATGTTCACAATAGTTTGCTAATTGTCTACGAGTGCTTACCCCCTTTCTTAGGCTTCCAACCACATTCTCCATGAGATGACCTTTGGTGGTGAGCTTGGAAGCAATCTTCGCGGCACGATTCTCTAATTCCTCCTCGGATGTGGAAGGAGGAGGGTTAACTTGATTATCTTGAGCGCCATCTTGAGCTTGTTCTTGATCATGAGCATGCTCATGATCTTGAACTTGCTCGAGGGGAAGAACTTGACCTTGGGCATCATTTGGTGGTTCACCACCATCTTGAGGTTGATCTTGCCCTTGGTCTTGTTCACGAGGTTGAGGGCCTTCACTTTGTTCTTCGGAAGCGTGTGGGTCTTGGGGAGGTGATGGCTCCACTTGAGTGGAGCATTGTCCTTCTCCTTCGGCCACAAGGGGTTCCTCAATGGGTAGAATATGACCAATACCCATTCTTATTATGGCTTGGGGAGGAATTTCATCACCTACATCACAAGTACCACTTTGCTCCACTTGGGAGCCATTATTTTCGTCAAACTCCATGTTACACGTCTCCTCAATGAGTCCGGTGGACTTGTTGAGGACAGGGTAAGCATGAGAGTTTGTAGCATAACCAAAAATATGCCCTCATAAGCTCTAGCCTCAAATTTAGACAAACGAACACCTTTCTTGAGAATGAAACACTTACACCCGAACACCCGGAAGTACTTGAGATTGGGTGTCGGTGTCAAAACCGGAGGGTCTCGGGTAGGGGTCCCGAACTGTGCGTCTAGGCGGATGGTAACAGGAGACAAGGGACACGATGTTTTTACCCAGGTTAGGGCCCTCTCGATGGAGGTAAAACCCTACTCCTGCTTGATTAATATTGATGATATGGGTAGTACAAGAGTGGATCTACCACGAGATCAAGGAGGCTAAACCCTAGAAGCTAGCCTATGGTATGATTGTTGTAATGGTTGTTCGTCCTACGGACTAAAACCCTCCGGTTTATATAGACACCGGAGAGGGCTAGGGTTACACAGAGTCGGTTACAATGGTAGGAGATCTACATATCCGTATTGCCAAGCTTGCCTTCCATGCCAAGGAAAGTCCCATCCGGACACGGGACGAAGTCTTCAATCTTGTATCTTCATAGTCTTGGAGTCCGGCCGATGATGATAGTCCGGCTATCCGGACACCCCCTAGTCCAGGACTCCCTCATTGGGCTGTTACCGGTGAGTATTTCATAAGGGGTCTTGTTCAAGCCTTTGCTGAGATAGAGCCGATTGGATGCATGACGTGCTGTGTTGATGGCTTCAGCCCAAAAGTTGTATGGAGACTTGAACTCCGCCATCATGGTCCTTGCTGCATCCATCAACGTCCGGTTCTTTCTCTCCGCGACTCCATTTTGTTGAGGGGTATATGGTGCAACATATTGATGCTTGATCCCCTCATCACTAAGAAACTCATCCAAGGTGTAGTTCTTGAACTCGGTGTCGTTGTCACTCTTATTGTCAAGATCTTTGCATCATGTTAACGTTGAGCTTCATTTGCAAAGTCGATGACGGTTTGTTGAGTCTCACTCTTCCTCTTGAAGAAGTATACCCAAGTGTATCTTGAATAATCATCCACAATCACCAAGCAATACTTTCTACCTCCAAGACTATCAAAGGATGGAGGCCCAAAAAGATCCATGTGAAGGAGCTCCAAGGGTCTCTTCGAGTAGATGATGGTCGTGGGAGGGCGAGCCTTCTCATGAAGCTTTCCTTCAATACAAGCACTGCAAGCATGATCTTTGGCAAAACTAACATTTGTTAGTCCACGGACATGGTCCCCTTTAAGGAGACTTTGCAAAGATCTCATATTGATGTGGGCTAAACGGCAATGCCAAAGCCATCCCACATCAACTTTAGCCATTAGGCATGTCACGGTCTTAGTGGGTTGCTCCGAAAAGTTAATCACATAAAGACCGTTCTCTACATGCCCAACAAAAGCTACTTTAGGAGTCTTGCTCCACAAGAGGGCCACGGTATCAATATCAAAGAAAGTGGCAAAGCCCATGAATGCAAGTTGACAAACGGAAAGAAGATTGAATGCAAGGGACTCAACAAGCATGACTTTCTCGATCGTTAGATCATGAGAAATGACAACCTTGCCAACACCCAATACCTTAGAAGACGAGGCATCACCCCACTCGACATTGGTGGGCATAGAAGGAATCTTGTGCACGTCCACCACCAAGTCCTTGCTCCCGGTCATATGATTTGTTGCTCCACTATCGAGCAACCATGATCCCCCACCGGAAGCAAACACCTACAAGAGATCAATGCTTGGTTTTAGGTAGCCATTTAGTAATGGGTCCTTTGATGTTAGTAACAAGGGTCTTAGGAACCCAAATAGACCATTCAATGTACTCATAAGGAGAACCAACAAATTTAGCATAAACATGCCCATCACTAGCACGGCACAACACATATGAAGGGTTAAAGTCACCGGCTTTGTTGGGGGAGATGGTTTTGCCCTTTTTGACATCGAAACCCTTCACATTTTCCTTCTTCTACTTAGGAGCACCCTCTCCCTCTTTTACAAAAGTTTGCTTGAGAGGAGGAGGTCGTTTGGTCTTGTCGTTCTTCTTCTTGTTCTTGGACTTGGGTGCGAACCCAATTCCTTCTTGGCCACAACTTCCTTTCGATTGCTCAAAAGGTCGTTGAGGTTCTTCTCACCTTGAATGCATGTCACAAGGCCTTTCTCAAGTTGATCCTTCAACTTGGCATTCTCCTCCACAAGATGCACATGCTCACAACACGGGTTAGTAGCATATGCATTATCAATTAATACCATATGAGGAAAGGTGGCCTTTTCCTTGGTTAGCTTTACTTGGAGTTGAGCATGAGACTCCTTGAGGTTAGCGTGAACACCCTTCAAGACCTTGTGGGCCTTGTCAAGTACATGAAAATCCTCCTTGAGTTGATCAACCCCAAGTTTAGCCTTCTCGAAAGTTAGCACACGAGACACGACAAGAGCATGATCAAGCTCTTTCTTTAACTTAGCATGGTCATCGTTGTGTGACTCCTCAAGAGTCAAACGATGACCACGCTCTTCCTCAAGAGCATTAGAGAGATCCGATATCTCATCGGCATAGTCACGACTATGACCTTCCATCTTAGAGATGGTTTCTTCGTGAGCCTCGATCATGTCATTGGCTTCACCAAGTTGTTCCAAGAGAGCAACAAAGTGCTTCTTGGATATGCCCTTGAGCTTACTCATAAAAGACTCAAATTCATTCACATCCTCATTAGACCCCTCATGTTCATCAATGCAACCCTCCAAAGAGGGATTAGTAATGATGGTGGTTTGGATGTTGGGGGTTACCTTGTTAGAGGCTTTGGCCATGAGGCACTTGGCGGTGATGTTCTCGTTGGGTGAATCAAAGAGTGACATCGGGGGAGTTGTGAAAATGGCAACGGATGCCATGGCCATCGCTTCCCTATCTTCATCATCATCGTCATCCTCACGGTATTCTTCTTGAACCACCAACCCACGAGAAGGAGTCTTTTTGGTGAAGTTGTTCTTGTTGGGGAAGGACTTGGCTTTGTCTTTTCGGATAAGCTTGCCACCATTGTCTTCCCGCTTCTTGTAAGGACAATCCGCAACGAAATGGCTCACATTGCCACAGTTGTAACATGTTCTTACTCGTTGCTTGCCCTTGAAGCCACTTGAGTTGGTCTTGTTGAAATTGGGCCTTGAATTCTTCTTGCTCCAAAATTGTCTTGAAGCAAGAGCCATGTGCTCATGATAATCATATTTCGTATCTTCGGGGTTGCTCTCCTCGTCCTCCTCTTCTTCCTCTTCTTCCAAAATAACCTTGGCCTTCAAGGCAAGGTTGGGCTTCTTTGCCCTTTGAGAACGAAGCACCGCATTGTCGGTGGTCTTGTCCAAGATGCTCATTGCAACGAACTCATCCAACACTTCACTTGAGGTCATGGAGTGGAAGTCCGGTCTTTGACGAATGACGGAGGACATGGCCTTGTTGTAGGGCATCATGGCCTTGAGGAACTTGCGCTTGATCCAATTGTCATCTGTGTCCTTCCTCCCATGATATCGGAGTGAGACCGCGAGTTTGGTCACTCTTCGAAAGAGCTCACGAGGTTCTTCATCTTCTTTCATTGCAAACTCATCAGCTTCATCTTGCACCACTTCATAGTTGGAGCGTTGAATGCTAGCACTTCCTCGATAGAGAGACACAACACATTGCCATGTGTCTTTGGCCATGGCATGGGGTCGAATATGAGGGAGATCTTCGGGAAGGATTGCATCTTGGATGATGAAGAGAGCACTCTCATTGAATTGATTATCCACTACTTCTCTCGGGGTGAAGTTGCTTCGGTCATGTGGATAGAAACCTTCTTCAATGATTCTCCAAAGATTAGTCTTCACATGATTTAAATGATGCTTGAAGCGATACATCCAAGAATCAAAATCCTCATTTTTCACAATCTTAGGAGGAGGACCGGCATGATTTAAATGAATAGAGGGAATCGGTCCTCCATAAGTTGGAGGTTCCACATGGGCAAAGATGCCGGTGCCATTTCTACCACTAGTAGAAGGACCCTTCTCACTATTAGCTTCTCCCTTGTTGGAGTTAGCATCCGTCACCTTATTAGTGGGATCACCCACTTTCAACGGCGAGGTAGGTAGTTTAAGTCCTTCTAAGAATTTATTAAACATGCTTTCAACTGTGGTTGTCATGGAGGTTTTCAATGTGTCCAAGGCCACATTGAATTCCTCACGGGACACCGTGGTTTCCCCATCACCCGTAGACGAGATCGGATTCACACCAGAGTGCTCCTCCTCCCCATGGTCTACGGTGTCAACAATACTCTTCGGACGACAAAGTCCTTAATAAAGAGACGAGGCTCTGATACCAATTGAAAGGATCGATATAGTTGACTAGAGGGGGGGGGGTGAATAGGCAACTAACAATTTTTAGCATTTCTTTACCAAATTAAACTTTGCATCAAAGTAGGTTGTCTAGATATGCAACTAGGGTGAACAACCTATATGATGCAACAACAACAAGCACACAAGCAAGCAAGGGATACAACACAAGTAAGCTTGCAAAAGTAAAGGCGCGAGATAACCAAGAGTGGAGCCGGTGGAGACGAGGATGTGTTACCGAAGTTCCTTCCTTTTGAGGGGAAGTACATCTCCGTTAGAGCGGTGTGGAGGCACAATGCTCCCCAAGAAGCCACTGGGGCCACCGTATTCTCCTCACGCCCTCACACAATGCGACATGCCATGATTCCACTATTGGTGCCCTTGAAGGTGGCGACCGAACCTTTACAAACAAGGTTGGGGCAATCTCCACAACTTAATTGGAGGCTCCCAACGACACGACGAAGCTTCACCACAATGGACTATGGCTCCAAGGTGACCTCAACTGTCTAGGGTGCTCAAACACCCAAGAGTAACAAGATCCACTAGGGATTAGTGGGGGGAATCAAATTTCTCTTGGTGGAAGTGTAGATCGGGGCCTTCTCAACCAATCCCGAGCAAATCAACAAGTTTGATTGGCTAGGGAGAGAGATCGGGCGAAAATGGAGCTTGGAGCAACAATGGATCTTAGAGATGGAAGAGGGAGTCAACTAGAGGTAGGAGACACCCCTTTTATAGTTATGGGAAAGATCCAACCGTTATCCACATATCCAGCCTGCGACATGCGGTACTACCGCTCCAGGAACGTGGTACTACCGCAAGGCCACGCGGTACTACCGTGAGGGACCATGGTACTTCCACGGCAGCTGCAGAGACTAGAACATGCCTGACTAAGAGCAGTACTTCTGCGAGCGCGGTACTACCGCTCCCCCTTGCGGTACAACCGCAAGGCAGGAAAGTCCTAGCCTAGGAAGGGCGCGGATGAATAAAAATACACCCGCGCCTACTTCCACTGGAAATGAAATAGTGCAACAGTCCGACACGGTACTACCGCTGGGGAGCAGTACTACCGCATGGTAGCTGAAACAGGCTGCGCGTGGTACTACCGCGCAAGGAGTGCGGTACTACCGCGAAGGAGCGGATGTAAAAAATTACATCCGCCCCTACTACCGCGAAGCAACGGCACTTGGCAGGCCGAGCAAGGTACTACCGCGCACGAGGTGCGGTACTACTGCGGAGGCGCGGATGTAAAAAATTACATCCGCCCCTACTACCGCGAAGTAGTGGTACTTGGCCTGGGAGCCACAGTACTACAACTCCAGTAGAGCGGTACTACCGTGGGCTCAGCAGTACTACTGCGCCAGTAGCACAAGATTATCAAGAGTGCTGCGGTACTACCGCTCGAGGCAAGATTACCGCAAGCTCAAAGCAGCGGCAGCGGGACAAACGCACGAGGATAGACGGGGATGCTCCAAAGAGCAAGGAAAGGTGGAGACAATGAAGGAAGCGTACGTGATGATTCCACCCGAACCTTTCCGACGCGGACCCCCTCTTAATAGTACGGCTCTTCTACGATCCAAATCCACCAAAAAGAAACGTAGAAAAACGCCGTCTTCAATAGTCTTCGAGGGGCACCGAACTGTCTTGTGCCTAGCGATGAAACGTCTGAGAAACTCAAGGCACACGATTAGTCCTCAAAAGCATTGTCATCAATCACCAAAACACCTTAGGGATAAATATGCCCTTACACTCCCCAGTAGAAGCTCCACCCCCCGCCGCCCGTGATCTGCCACGGCCGCCGCCGCCGCGACCTGCCCCAGGCCGCGGCCGCGACCTGCCTCAGGTCGTCGTCGCACGCGCACACCCCGTCTCAGCCCCCGCCTCTCCCACGTGCATCTCGAGCGGGTCTTCCGCCCCAAATGACGATGAGAGGCACCGCGTGGCTCATCCCAATGATGGGGATGCAGGGAACGGCAGAGCCACCGCAGGACGTGGCTATTGCCGCTGGCCGCCCCTCCGCCATGGCTGTTGCCGCCGCCCGCCGCCCAAAGCATTGCTGCGACGAGCCCTCCTCTCCCTGCTACACCTCTCCATCCAGAACCTCACTAGCGCTCGAAGAAGCAAGAATCGTGGCCGGCGGCAGAACCGCTCGGCGTTCATGCATGTGATGGGTGTGTGCGTGTGCGTTCTGTGTGTTCTTGTGCAAAATGGGTGGGGTTTTCTCTTCTTTTTGGGCATAAAAGATGTAAGAAATGATTGAATATGTTCCCGTCTCCTGCTAGCGCCGCCATGGATCCTCCCTAGCACCCTTTCTTCCCCTCAGATTCATCACCGGACCCGATGACTTTGGAAGTGAAGTTCAGATAGAACTGGGAATGAAAAATTCAGAGTTTTCGCATAAATATCCAGAAAAATGTTGTTCAGATAGTGGTGGAGTTTTCATTGCAACGTTCATGTTTATGCTAGTACATGCTAGTTCGTGATCTTTTTCTTCTTAACCTGTGTTCAGATTTCGGTTTTGAAGCATACGTGCATGTTGACGAGAGCCGAAAGTAGGAAGAAACTCAAAAAATGATGTACACCTATTATTTTACTCTCTCAACAAGTGTGTGCGCTAGTGCACATATTGATTGA
This sequence comes from Aegilops speltoides, assembly GCA_021437245.1. Classification (NCBI taxonomy): domain Eukaryota; kingdom Viridiplantae; phylum Streptophyta; class Magnoliopsida; order Poales; family Poaceae; genus Aegilops; species Aegilops speltoides. The sequence continues at coordinate 252,276,053 of CM038145.1, forward strand.
GAACTAAAAAGGGCATACTTTTTTTTTAATAATTTAGAAGTTCAACGACTTCCGCCTAGAAAGTTCAAAAGACACTGTTTTGGGGGGCGAACACAGCCTGCCTAGAAGATGCAGATAGAATAAAAATCATTTGTTAGGAAGCAGTACATATATACAATTTATTTTGTTGTGGTCACTTACTCCCGTTTCTAGAAAAAGCCTAGAGGTTCACATTTAAAAGACGAAAAAGTCCAATGTTTGTTACAAAACCCAAAGAAGGTCAAATTAAATAAAAAGCATCTCAAAACAATTTTCTAAAAAGGGATTTTTTGCATTTTAAAAAACCTAGAACTTCAAATTTAAAAAACCGAGTGGCTTGATGTTTACTAAAAACAAGGATTTTCTTCACTACTAAAAGAAAATAAAACCAGGAAGTCCAAATTTAGAAAAAGGAGTAGTTCAATGCTTATATGAAATTCGGATTTTCTTTATTATTAAATAATGAAAACAAGAAGTTCAAAAGTAAAACACAAGAAGTTTAAATTTTAAAAATAGAGCAGTTCTAAATTTATAAAAAGGGATTTTCACCGTACCTAAATAGAAAAACTCTAGAAGTTCAAATTTAAATAACAGACCGGTTCAAAAATTTATTACAAAACTAGATTATTAGGTTAGTAGAAGAAAAAACCAAGAAGTCCAAATTACAAATATAGAGCAGTTTGATATTTATAAAAAAAATTGATTTTCGTTGTTACTTAAGACTAAAATCAAGAAGTTTCAACATAAAAAATAAGAAAGTAGTCCGATGTATACGAAAAACTCAAATTTCTTTCCGTTTCTAAGAAAAATAAAAATATGAAGTTCAATATTTTTAAAAAATTGTTTGATGCTTATTTTAAAAACATATTTTTCCTAAGAATAGAACTAAGAAGTTCAAATCAAAACAACAGAGAAGTTCGAAGATTATAAAAAGCTCAGATTTTTCTCGTTACTAAATAATAAAATGAAGAAGTTCAAATTTTAAAAAGGAACAAGAAAAAAAGTTTTAAAATAGATTTTTCCCATTTCCAGAAAAAACTAGAGTTCAATAGGAAAAATAACAAAAGTGGTTTGATGTTTGTTTAAAAACTAGGACCTTACCATTATGAAAATACTCAAATATCCCTTAATATTAAAGAATCAACCATGATGTCCAATTTTGTTGTTGTTAGAAGTTCAAGTCCTCGATCGAAGAAAGTTTAAAATTCTTGTGAGAGAGATTTGTCATGTATTTACATGTTCAAAACACAAAAACTATGTCATTTTTGATATTTTCAAATAATTCTCTTAATCCATTACAAATTTGAAATAACCCTATGTAAAAAAGTTTCTCCTATTCAACAACTTTCCAAGAGTATACCGTATGCTTTATTTCGAAATAAACGATTAACGAATCTGTGTATGTTGTTTGAAACAAAGTTTTAACCGTATTAGATAAAGTTGCATTTTAACTGGTTTCTAAAAAGGTATATAATTGTGTAACTCCAATGAATGAGTGAGAAATTACAAACAAAAATACGTGGCAAAAGTTCAAGGTGAAAACAACGGGAAGTTCAACTACTACACGAAATGTGTTTTAGATAAGAATATAAGAATAGAAAACAAAAAGGTTAAAAGCTTTGTTGAAAGAAGTTCAAGTGCTCAAAAATTCTTGCGAGAGAGGTTCACCTTGTATTTCCATGTTTGATTTTTTTGTATAAAAATCGACTATAATTTTCTACTCAAAATATAAAAAGGTGAAGTTCAAATTGAAATAACAGAGAAGTTTGGAGTTTATTAAAACCTAGGATTTACCTTCAAAAAATAAAAAACACAGCGCCATTTTTTGCACTTTAAAAAACAACTCATAAACGAAAAAAATGGTTGCTAGAAGTTCAAGTGCTCAGTGAGAAAAGTTCAAAAAATTCTTGTGAGAGAGGTTCACCATGTATTTAGATGTCCAAAATACATAAAAACATGTTGTTTCTTGTGTTTTAAAATAATTCTCTCAAACCAGAGAGAATTTTAAAGTGATAACAACCGGAAGTTTACGTAATACATGATGTGTATTTCATCTAAGAAAAATACAATAAAGTGAAACAGAGTGAAGTTCAAACAGACATGCCCCAGAAGTTCAACTACTTCATGAAGCGCAAAAGACAGCACGTCAAAAAATAGCAAGTCAAAAAACAGAGTGAAGTTCAAACAAACATGCCCAAGAAGTTCAACTACTTCACGAAGTGTATTTCCATTCGCGACGAAGGCAAAAATCATGATCTCATCATTTTCTAATTTACTTCAAAACAGCAGGAATATCATTTGTGTAAGTTCAAGTCCTTGGTCGGAGAAACTTTAAAAATATATTGTGAGAAAGGTTTGTACAAAAATAATATCATTTGTGTAACACTAACGAAAATACGTCACAGAAGTTCAACGTGGAAACAACAGGAAGTTCAACTACTGCACTGAATGAATTTTAGATGAAAAACTTTTAAAACCGTCGCGAGTATGAAAAAATGATCAACACGGGAAAGTTGCGTGTTTACAACAGCTTATTCATGTGCAACAGAAGTTCAAGTCAAACTAACAGGGCGATTCAACACGTATTCTTGAAAAAGTGGAGAAAATTATACATGCTCTATAGGTCAAAAGTTTGGCTTTAATTTATGTTTTGGGAAGGTCAAAATGTTGTGTTCGAGAAGGTCAAGTGTGTTATCTCAGCAAGTTCAAAATAGATTTGAACATGCAAGAAAACAAAAGGGGAGAATTTCAATCTCTAAAGATGACGCGGTTCAACGTATAAACCAATGTTAAAAGAAAACAAAAAGAAAATGAGAAGTTCAATTTCTAAAGATGAAGCGGATCGACGTGCAACCCAATGTTGAAAGAAAACAAAAAGAAAGGAGAAGTTCAATTTCTAAAGATGACGTGGTTCGACATGCTAAACAATGTTGAAATAAAATAAAAAGAAAAGGAGAAGTTCAATTTCTAAAGATGACGCGATTTGATGTGCAAACCAATGCAAAAACACACACAAAAATGTTGTTTTGGTGTCTTAAAATATTTTTATTCATAAAAAATGATTAAGAAATAAAACCAAGAAGACCATATTAAAAAGATGGAGAAGTTCGATGATTACAGAAAACTTAGATATTCCTCGTTATTAAAGATACGTCAGAGTGAAAACAGCAAGAAGTTCAACATGAAAACAGCAAGAAGTTCGATTACTACACTTAATGAATTTCGGATGAAAAACTTTAAAACCGTCGCGAGTATGAAAAAATGATCAACACGGGAAAGTTGCTTGTTTACAGCAGCTTTCCATCGGTATATCACTTGCTCAATTCCGGTGAGTGGGTGGAGAGCTGCGAGCCAAAAAAGCACGTGAAAAATAGAGTGAAGTTCAAGTACACGTGCCGAGAAGTTCAGGTTCTTCACGCGATGCATTTTCGAAGAATCAGTTTTGCGATGAAGGCAGAACGAATGATCTCGCCATTTTCGCAATTACTTGAAAACAGCTAGGAATCAGAGAAAATCATCAACATGAAAAAGTTCCGCATTTTTCGTAGCTTTTCAGCGGTATATTGTGTGCCCTATTCCGATAAAGTTTGTAGACATTATGCCAAAAATATGATTTTCGCCATTTTCAAATTTGACTTAAAACCATAAGGAATTGGGAGAAACAATATATACGAAAAAGTTTCGCATTTCCTCAGGCTTTCCAACACTGTATTGTTTGTTGCATTCGGACGTATGGTTAAAAAATTAGCTCGAAAATACGAACTCGGTGAAACTTGTACCGTTTTTTGAATTACTTTTTAAGTGTTCCAAATTAGAAAAGCTTTTAACATGGAAAAGTAGCACATCTTCACAAGCTTTCCAACGCCATATCATTTGCCTCAATTAGATTAGCAATTTGAAAATTACATTAAAAATACGAACTCGGCTGTTCGGTTTGCAAAATTTTATGATTTTCCAAATTACTATTTATCCATAGGGAATTAAAAAAAACTTTCAACATGTCGAAGGAGTGGTTTTGCAGCGGCTTCCCAACGCCATATTATTTACCTCATTCCGATAAACGGTTTAGAAATGCGACCGAAAGTACGATTCACGTTTTTTGTATGAAGAAAAAACGGTTTTCAAATCTGCTCATAAACTGCTTACATTTTGCCAAAAATTTAACTTGGGTCATGATATTGGTGTCCATAGCTTTCCAACGGTATATCGCAAGCCCCATTTGGACACATTGTAGCTGAAGTTCAACCTAGTACTCGGGGAAGGTCAGGCGCATTACTCAGGAAGTTCATGTTGTCATCAGACCGCGTATATGCTCCTGAACTCGCCGAAACAGTAGCTAAAAGGAAAAAAAAGAAAAACCCACCCCCGCCCTAGATCGCATCGACACCAACCTCCTGCCCTGCCCCAGATCCACTCACCCCGCGCCGTCGTGTGATTTCCCAGCTCCCGCGCCGCTGCGTGACCTTCCTCGACCCCCGCCGCCACACCGCCCACCACCGCCCCTCTTCCCACGCAGGGAGGTCGGGGAGGTCGTCGTCTCCCACGACCATGGTGTGCTCCTCTGCTAACAAGGCCGCCGTCTCTCTTCCCTGCTCGTGGCTGCAGTCGACCATGGCCGTGCTCGAGGTCTCCTGCTCCGCAAGCATCTCCTGCTCGAGCTCACCTAGGGTTGACGCGCGATGCCACCCAGCCATCCCATACGCCGCTGCCCAAACAACCTCATGCGCCGCTGCCGCCGCGCGAGACTCACGGCAACCACCCGCTCAACCGTCGACCCTCTGTCTCCTCTCACTCTGGTGGAAACCCCGCGCCGCCCCTTTGCCTCTCGCTGGATGGCGCTGGCGGAGCTGTCCTCCATGACGAGGCATGCTTCATCGCACCTCATTTGCCGCGTCCAGGATGTCCTGAACCTCCTGCTTATAGCTGCTGGTGCATCTCCTCGCTTCTAGCTGCTGGTGCATCTCCTCCTGATACTGCTAGCTGCTACTGCACAACTCGCCGGCGCCGCTGCTTGTTAGCTAAAAAAGATTGGTGTGTGCTACGCGTACTACATTTTGGGGTGTTTCAGTGGACAGTCCAATTTCAGCAGAAATTCAGTCCAAGGAGTTTTGTAGAAGACAAAATATGAGCCATTAGTTCAAGGGAGATGTTTAGCACATATGATTCTTTAGTTTCGGCTGTTCGATTCTGCCCTTTCAGTGGGTCTGCACCAGAACGTGGCACTTGCAAAAAAATATGTGAAAGTTATACCTTATAGGGAAGTTTAGGAACAAGAAGAAACGGCAGGTTCAACTTGTTCTGAGGGAGGAGCACACACCGAATGATGCCATCATGTAGACTGAAAAAAGCAGAAACAAGGAGATGGTGTTGAAGTTAAGAGAAGCGATGGATAAAAGTTTTGGTTCCTCATCCCCAGTGGCACCCTGCATCCTCCATGTGTTAGAGTTATACTTCTGTTTCTCATTCGTGGAAAAATAGTATTTTGCTTCTACTAGTCATGTTCTTTCCTAGTCAAACTCTACTTTTGTTCTGAATAAAAGGTTTGGTCAAGTATATGTCTGTGTTCTTTCCTTGGCGTCATTTCAGAAATTCAGAGACAAATCCAGAGAAAAGGCATATGGAGTTGTTGTGCAGTGTGTTTACCAGCTGCTACCCTACTGTGTCCCCAGCCATGCCACCTTCTGTTCGTGTTATCACCACACAACTGAGTACAAAAGACTCAAGCTGCTAGTCGCCATTCACCTCCTCAAAGCACATTTCTGCTTTCTTGAGAAACCTGCATGAACCCTATGCTATCGCTTCGGTTCTACTGAAACTGATGTGCACCGTGTTACTGCAGCCTCTTGGTCATATTCGTTTATTTCATTTCGTAGCTTCGATTTGTAACTTGTTAAGTTTATTGTGGGGAGGCTCCACAAAGATGCCTAAAAAAGTGTGTGATGGACCTTGTAACTCCTTCCCTTTATCTGTTCATGCATGTACTTCACGTGATTTGATGGAAGGAAGTTAGTGTAAACCCGAGTTCACATACACCTAAAGAAGTAAAGTAATCTGGAAGTTCAAAGATAATTGTTTAGAGAGTTCAATCATTGGATGTTGGGAAGAATGCATCCTACTGATGAACAAATGCATTAAGAAAAAATATCATCCATAAAAAAAGAAGTTCGCGAGCCCATTTTTGGTAGGTTCACAATGTTAAATTCGGAAAATGTACACAAAAGAGTGTAGAAAAAAGGTGGGCACCGCAAAATCCTACTAAACAAAAAGTAAATAATTTGATTTGCGGTTTGGCGTTCAGTAATAAATGTAAAAACAAAACAAAGACTAGTCTGCAGGTTGCATGGGCGCATGACCTGCTCTTTGTGAATCTGAAAATTATTTTTTATGGTGGAAAATTTCTTTGATTTCCATTTTTATGTAGAGAATCAGTGAGCAAATAAAGACCACGAAAAATTGTGTCATTTTTCAAGATTTTACCCGTTTCTAAAAAATCTAGAAGTTCAAATTTAAAAATAGAGCAACTCGATATTTATATACTAAGAAGAAAAGAAGCTTTACCCAAAAAATGTTAACTCTGAAGTTCAAATATATTAATTGGATAGTTCGAACAAAAATATTACGGGTGTAAAAAATGCACCTCCACCCCCACCCGCAATGGATTTTCACATTTTTTAATAGAGATGTTTGATTATTGTAACAAAAATATATATTCCCATTTCTTAAAAAACCCAAGAAGTTCAAATTGAAACAATCAAAAGTAAAAAATCATAATAAATCATTTTCCTCGTTTCAAAAAAATTAGAAGTTCAAATTGAAATAGCATAGCGGTTCGGTGTTTATTAGAAAACAAGGAATTCCCCGTTACTAGTGAATAAAACAAGAAGTTCAAATAAAAAAACAAAGAAGGTCAAAATTTATATTTTTTTTTTGAGTTCCCCGTTTCTAAAAAACCTAGAGGTTCTAATTTAATAACAGAGAAGTACAAAGTTTAATACAAACCGAAGAAGGTCATATTAAAAAAATGGAGTGCTTCAAAAAGTTTGCAAAAAGGGATTTCCATCGTTTCTAAAAAACTCTACGAAGTTCAAATTCAAATAACGAAGTGGTTCGATATTCAATAAAACGTATTATTTTTCCCCATTACTAAATAAGAAATCAAGAAGTTCAAATTTAAAAAAACGAGCACTTCAAAATTTATTTAAAAAGAATTTTCCATTTATAAAAAAACACAATGGTTCAAATTTAAATAACAGAGAAGTTCAAATTTTATTACAAAAGAAAGAAGGTCAAATTAAAGAAAGGGAGCAATTCATTAATTGTAGAAAATGGGTTTTCCCTTTTTTGATAAAAACTAGAAGTTCAAATTTAAAAAATAGAGAAGTTTAATATTTATGACAATACCAAGAAGGTCAAACTAAAAAACTAGAGCAGTTCAAAAAGTTCGTCAAAAAGGGGGTTTTACCCTTACTAAATAAAAAAAATCTATAAGTTCAAATTTGAATAACGAGCCGATTCAATAATTATTTAAAAACTATGATTTTTTCGTTACTAAATGAAACAAAAGCAAGAAGCCCAAATTGCAAAAATAGAGGAGTTCAATATTTCTAAAAAAAGCGAGATTCTCCTTGTTACAGAAGAAATAAAATAAAGAAGTTCAAAGTGAAAAGTCGGAAGTAGTACGATGTATACATCAATAACCTGTATATCAAATATAACCTTGTTCACTTTGCCGTCTTTCTTATCCACCAAATATTCAGGGCGTCTCCGCTTCAAGTGACCATTTCCCTTGTAGTAGAAGCACTCAGTTTCAGGCTTTGGTCTAGCTTTGGGCTTCTTCACACGAGGGACAACTTGCTTGCCATTCTACTTGAAGTTCCCTTTCTTTCCCTTTGCCCTTTTCTTGAAACCAGTGGTCTTGTCAATCATCAACACTTGATGCTCTTTCTTGATTTCTACCTTTGTTGATTTCGGCATCATGAAGAGCTTGGGAATCCACTACAAAAAAAAGACACATCCATGACATTTTGGGCCAAACGAATTTTTTTCTGCCATACATATGACACTTCTATGACAATACTTGTGACAAAACCAGGTATCATCATAGATGTGGTGGGCTCCTACTTCTATGACAAAAAATCATGACAGAAAATGGGCTTTTCGTCCTGGGCGGGCCGGAGATGCAGCTGCATGACATTCTTTGGGCCGTCCATGGAGGAAAAAGCCGTGGTAGAAGCAAGGGGGAGGAAAATTTCGGGGAGTTGCCGGTTACGGTGGGAGGTCGGGGGCTGAGCGATGCGCGTTTCTCTCGTACACGTACGCGCATGTGTGCGAGGCGTTGGCTCTAACTGAACCCGAGTGAGGCGTTGGGCTCTAACTGAACCCGCGCGATTACACTGCAGGCTACATGTTATTGAACCCAAGCGATCGATCAATGGCTGTTAACTGAACCCGATGGAGCAATTCCTTCGCTACTGCTGCTAACTAAAGCCGATCGATTGGATGAACAGTGAGCGTTGCGGGAGGGGGGGTTGGATGAACAGTGAGCGGTGGCGTTGTCTCTGGATGAACAGGACCCCGTGGTGTGGAGGGTTGGATGAACAGTAGACGGTGGAGGGGTGGCCGTGGAGGGGTGGTTGAACAGGACCCCTTGGTGTGGAGGGCTGGATGAACAATAGATGGTGGAGGTCTGGATGAACAGTAGACGGTGGAGGGGTGGTTGAACAGTAGCCGGTGGAGTAGCGCGTGGTGGAGGCTGGATGAACAGGAGCCCGTGGAGGCTGGAGGAGGTCGACGGTAGCCCGTGGAGGCTGGAGGAGGTCGACGGTGGAGATGAACAGTATCCCGTGGAGTCCCGTTTTGCGGTACGCCACACCCCTCCCGATGAACAGGACCCCCGTTTCGACCGCAGGAGGTCCGTTTCGTCCGTTTTGTGGTATGCCACACCCCTCCCGATCAACAGGACCCCCGTTTCGACCGTAGGAGGTCCGTTTCGTCCGTTTTGTGGTACACCACACCCCTCCCGATCAACAAGACGCCCGTTTAGACCGTAGGAGGTCTGTTTCCTCCGTTTTGCGGTACGCCACACCCCTCCCGATCAACAGGACCCCGTTCCGAATGTAGGAGGTCCGTTTCCTTCGTTGTGCGGTACGCCAGGCCTCGTTTCCATCGCCTGTTCCGTCCAAGCCCTCCCGATGAACACGATCACGCATTCCGTTCCGACCCAGCCGGTTGACTCCCACGCGTTCCGTTGCCTCACGATGAACACGACGCATTCCGTTGCCTCCGCATGAACACGATGCATTCCGTTGCCTCCCCATGAACATGAAGACGATGTTGTTTCTCCGTTCCGACCCAGCCATGTATGTATGCGCGAGTAGGCGTTCGAGACCCTGCCCGTATGTACGTACGTGGCCGTATTTTCTTTCTTGCACCCTCTCCGCTATACGTACGTGTACATGCTACGTGCGCGCCTCTACTACGACACGTGCGCGCCTCTACTACGACACGTGCGCGCCTCTACATCGACCAGTATCTACGTACACGTTCGCGACCAGAATGACAACGCTACGTACACTTCGACCAGGTGGGTCCCGACTGTCAGGCACTTCCTTGCCTGCGAAGATGTAACTGGTGGGTCCAGTAGTCAGGGGGCGAATCGTTTTGTTTTTTTTGCCCGGACGCACTTCCTTGCGTGCGAAGATGTAGCTGGTGGGTCCCAACAGTCAGGGGGGCGAATCGTTTTTTTTGCCCGGACGCACTTCCTTGCGTGCGAAGGTGTAGCTGGTGGGTCCCAACAGTCAGGGGGGAAACATTTTTTCGTGAAATACGGTGGCCCGTCCGGTGGGTCCCCGCTGTCAGGTGGAGGAATAATATTTTCCGCGTAATAAGGAGGCACTTCCTTGCTGCGGCTGCGGACCCAGCTATCAGCCTCTCCACATACAGTCCACGTCCAATGGAAGTCGTTCCTTGACCACGTTGACCACGCCGCGCCGAGAGCACCAGTGCGGTGGACGATGGCGAGGCCTAGGAAGGGGACGACGAGGAGCCGGGGAAGACGCGGCAGTGGAAGCCCGCGCGGAGCGGAGTACGAGGGTTCACTGGTTTGGCTGCGGTGTGAGGCTGCCATCACCGCAGGGCCTGGCCAGCGGTGGGAATAGTAGGGGGCGGTGAGGCCTCCACGGCAGCACATCCGACCACGGGAAGAAGGAGCATGCGGCACGACTGGCGCTGCTTTGGGCGGCTGGAGCAAGAAGACCAGAGGTTGAAGAAGCACTACGGTCGTTGGATGGACATCGTACGGTCATTGGAGCTAAAATCGTTTATATTGACTAAGTTGACAAAGCCCTCCATCCCCGTCAACTTAGTAGGCCCACAAGTCAGCCTCCCACCAAGGTGGGTCCCAGCTAGCAGGGGGTATTCATTTTTTTGTGCGTAATAAGGAGGCACTTCCGGTGGGTCCGAACTGACAGCAGGGGGGACGTTTTTTTGTGAAATACGGTGGCCCGTCAGGTGGGCCCCAGCAGTCAGGGGCAAACGTTTTTTTCGCCAAATACTGGTGGCCCGTCCGGTGGGTCCCTGCTGTCAGGTGGAGGAATAATTATTTTCCGCGTAACAAGGAGGCACTTCCTTGCGGCTGCCGTGGACCCAACTGTCAGCCTCTTCATGTACAGTATTCTTCCGATGGAATTCGGTCGTTGACCACATTGACCACGCCGCACCGAGAGGACCACGGCGGTGGACGACGGCGAGGCCTAGGAAGGGGACGACGCGGAGCCGGGGAAGACGCGGCAATGGATGCCCACGCGGAGAGGAGTACGAGGGTTCACTAGTTCGGCTGCGCTGCCGTCGCCGCAGAATAACAGGGGGTGTGGGTGAGTGGAGTGGAGGGATGGCCTGGCCAGCGGTGGGAGTAGTATGGAGGCGGTGAGGCCTCCGCGGCAGCATAGCCGGCCACGGGAGGCAGGTGCAGGCGACACGACCGGCGCTGCTTTGGGCGGCTGGAGCAAGAAGACCAGAGGTTGAAGAAGCACTACGGCCGTTGGATGGACATTGTACGGTCACTGGAGCTAGAATCGTTCATATTGACTAAGTTGACAAAGCCCTCCGTCCCTGTCAACTTAGTAGGCCCACAAGTCAGCTTCCCACCAAGGTGAGTCCCAGCTAGCAGGGGGAGTATTCATTTTTTTTGTGCGTAATAAAGAGGCACTTCCGATGGGGCTGAGCTGACAGCGGGGGGAATGTTTTTTCGTGAAATACGGTGGCCGGTCCGGTGGGTACCAGCAGTCAGGGGGGAAACGTTTTTTCTGCGAAATAAGATGGCCCGTTCGGTGGGCCCCTGCTGTCAGGCGGAGGAATAATTATTTTGCGCGTAATAAGGAGGCACTTCCTTGCGGCCGCCGTGGACCCAGCTGTCAGCGTCTCCATGTACAGTACTCTTCTGATGGAAGTCGGTCATTGACCACGTTGACCACGCCGCGCCGAGAGCACCAGGGCGGCGGACAATGGCGACGCCTAGGAAGGGGATGACGCGGAGCCGGGGAAGACGCAGCAGTGGAAGCCCGCGCGGAGAGGAGTACGAGGGTTCACTGGTTCGGTTGCGGTGTGAGGCTGCCGTCGCCGCAGAATAACAGGGGGTGTGGGTGAGTGGAGGGATGGCCTGCAGCGGTGGGAGTAGTATGGGGGCGGTGAGGCCTCAGGGCAACCAACCGCCACGGAGGCGGAGAAGCGACGACGACCAAGCTGCTGCTTGGGCGGCTGGAGCAAGAAGACCAGAGGTTGAAGAAGCACTACGGCCATTGGATGGACATCGTACGGTCACTGAAGCTAGAATCGTTTATATTGACTAAGTTGACAAAGCCCTTGGTACGCTCCAACTTAGTAGGCCCACAGGTCAACCTATGAAACGGTGCGCCCCAGATGTCAGGGGGAGGAATCATTTTTTGGGCAGCCGAAGCTAAGAATATTCGAGATTGAAGAAGAAGCACGACATCTGTTGGATAGACATCCAACGACCACTGCTGCTAGAACCGTGTGTTGACTATAATAAGTTGACAAAGCCTTGCATACGCGTCAACTTATTTTTTTTAGGGGACGCGTCACTTAGTAGGCCCACAAGTGTGTGGCAGAGAACTTATAGCCCATTTGCATTTTGTAAGTATGTACAACCCATTTTTGAATTCTAATGGAATTTACAACAGCCCATTTACAGTTAGTTAAAAGTACAGCCCATATTCTAGCTAGGACAACGATTAATAATTTCAGCCAACTGTTGAAGACAAAATTCAATAAATTTCCCACATTTTGATGGGATCCGAAATATTTTTATCCCGAAATTTCTAGTCAGATTAAATATAAATTTGTATTACGTAAAAATCCAACGAAACATTGCGCGTGCAACAATGAAAATTTAAGATATTCAAAATCCATAAATAATATTTTATAAACTAATTTCGTGTTTGGTGCATTTTTTTTATAGTTACTGCCCAGTTTTTATAATCACATCCCATTTATTATTTTTAAAGCCCATTTTCCTGTTAAGCCTAATGCATCCCTCCTAGGAAAGATTTGCAGCCCAGCGGGGCGGAGAATAACTAGTTGACCTTGCCTGGGTATTACTCAAAAAGACGTATAGCTGGGCTAGCCATTTTCATCTTGAAAAAAGTAGTATCTGGGCTGGATATCTGGCCTGGGCTAGACGGGCCACAGCCCGCCCAGTTAATACCCTGCTCTCCTCTGAACAACAACGAAATCATCGCCAAGAAAAACTCTGCAGTGCTCGTGCCTCAAAAACACAAATACTGCTCGAGCTGCTTGGTCCCAGCTGTCGGCCGCACTTGTGCAATTCTCTTGTTTATATTGACTACATAGGTTGACAATGGTGTTGGACTGTGATGTCAGGAAACCAGGAGAAAGCAAAAAATATATAGTTGTACATAATAAGGAAGCACTTGCGTCCGTACGGCTATGGCCCTAGTGGGTCCCTAGTGTCATCCAGTCAAAATAAAGTCATCTCCTAAATCCTCATGTTCGTTGACCATGTTAACAATGCTCGGTGCCACGGTGAGCGCAACAACTCGAAGGACAACGGAGAGGGCCTCACGGGCCCTACAGAGGTCTGATACAACACCTGCTGCTCATTCAGGAAGCCAGCATCATCGGACACCTATGAGCACCTTCGAGAAACTGAGACGGCATGAAACGGTAAGGCCGCGCTTGGGAGCTCTGGTTTATTTCACACCTGTATTGACATACGTGTGTAATTTACTCATCTTCAGAAGGCCTGAGGTCTGTAAGTAAAACCGGCGGGTTACGCGTGTAATTTGAGAGACCAGTGTATATTTTACGAGCATTGCTATGTGGACAACATTACCAGACGATACATGCACGACGTGCGTATCATGCCATCCATGGGCAAGGCTGAAACAACAGCTAACGGCTGGATTAGCAATCGTCCGAGTGTCGTTCAGCGTTTTTATCGTGTGTGAAGTACTTCCGATATTTTACTAGTCGAAATCGACCAACCAAGCGCCTTCGCCCAAGACCATCTGCTTTAATTTATAAGCGTCAGTTTTACAAGCAGTTTTGGTTGGAAAACGACGATCCAATCACGGCCTAATATCATGAGTTGGTCGGAAGATCATATGGTTTCACGTCTAACCTACCCGACATGTCGTATAGGCTATGAATGAAACATCAGACGATGAACTTCTTATGCACGGAAACAATAGAAGAGGATGATCTTCTTAACAAGCAAATCACTGGCATTAGATCGACATGCAAAACAATACGAAGCATTATTCTCAGGAGGCATGGTGAACAGCTCGTGATGCCGCATGCCACAACATTCCAAACTCAACTTTGCAATCAAACACAAGGCCTAGCATTACATAGACAATATTAGTAACTATTTACTTCTAAACTGAACACAGGAATAGGAAAAACACTCGATGCTGCTCACAGCAAGGGCGTCCCACTCAAAAATATCAAATGCATGTCTTCTGGCTAACATCAATGAGCAAATTTTGACAAGGTTTTCCAATTCCAATATATTAAACTAACGTCTTCTTGCTAACATCAATGAGCAAATTTTGAGAAGGTTTTCCAATTCCAATATATTAAACTAACGTCTTCTTGCTAACATCAATGATTAAACTTTGACAAGCTTTTCCCATTCAAAATATGTAATGCCTATGATCGTGTCATGTCTTAGCTTCTTGTACTTGTTTGGGCACTTTTTGCCCAGGGCACTCCACGTGTTGTTAAATTGCCAATGGTCTCTGCAGACTAGTCATGTCACCGGTGTCTAATAATACTCTGTAAAGCTTCTCGGTCATTCCTTCTATAACGTACCGCAACCAGTGACTGCTTCTTTCTGCAAAGTGGAACGACCAACTGGACCCAGTAACGCAATAGTTTGCCTTGGACACATTGGCTCCTTTTGTGCAGTTCAACTAAAATCGAAGTCGGAATAAAACCGAGCTTTAATTTTGATATCCCTGTAAGCAACAATAGGTATAAGGGAAACAATTACTGAGAAATAACGGTTGATGACTTGTCTTAATGGGAAACAAAGCAGGAGAGTAGCAATTCTCCATCAGTGTGATTCATTCATATTGACTGAGACATTATCTTAACAATGCCTTGGTTCAACATGCATAAAGAACGACAAAGCAGAAAAGTACCATTCCTAAAACAATGCAACTGATTCATTTTTAAAGAGACATTATCTTGACAATACCTTGGTTAAACATGTAGAAAGAACTACAAAGCAGGATAGTACCATTCCTAACAAGTGTTGCAGTTTTGAACTAAGATTCAGAGTTAATTAATTACGAGAGTGGCATTGCTTAATTTTACCAAAGAATTAGATTAACTAAAAGCATAAACAGTTCTAGGGGAGAGTGGGCGCAACAACAATATGTGCTTCCATCTACATATAAAGGGGGTGATGCAGAGTTTGTTGTAACAAAGCAACAAGCATCATGTCTGGGTTGGTCCCATTTTTGTTCACTACTTAATGGGAAAAGACAACAATACAATAGCTTCAATTCAACATTTATTTAAAACAGTACCAATACAAGTAGCACAACATCTCAAAGCACACTGCACAATCATGTGGATGAAGGCCTATACTGACCTTTCATGAGAACACTAGGATAAAATACGAATCTGCTAACACGAATAGGAAATCCAATCTCCTTTGTGCAGTTGCACTGAAATTGAGCAAACTGTTTCGCGTAGCGAAGCAAAATGTCGCAATAGCAACAAGTTGAATAGATATCATGTGGTTGAGACCAAGATTTGAAACAACTTGACAGGAACATTGGAAACAAACCTCGATCTCCTTTTGTGCAGTTCCACCAAAATTAAGCAAAGTCACGGGTGTGACATTCAAGTTGAACTTCACAAAACACTCTTAAAACATAAGTGTTTCTAGTAGCAAAGCAAAATGTCGCAATAGCAACAAGTTGAATCGATACCCCTGTTTTAACAGAGGCAAAAAAGGAAACAATTACTTGCTGATAAAGGAGGATGAAACAAACGGTGATAGAAAGAAGCATCTAACTTATCTTCGATGGAAAACAAAGTAGGATAGTAGCATTTCTAAAACGGTTGCATTGATTCATATTAACAGAGACACTCTCTTGAAACAACATTCGTTTAAAAATGTAATTTACTTTTAACAATGGCATTGCTTCAATTTTCCGGCGGCATTCTTAGATTAACAACAGCAAAATAGCTGTATGGGACATGCTAGCACCATGTGTGTCCACACGTATAAATGGGTGATGCAGAGTATGTAGCCAAGCAGCATATCTGTGTTGGTCCCATATTTGTTCTCTTTGAACTTTTTTCCTATGTGAGGGCATCAAATCTAGTCCTGCACAAACTACCTGACCCCCCCTAGTTTCTTTCCCTTTTCAACAAAGAGATCGGTTCCTTACAGATGTGTGTACTGGGTTACCCCCTTTTTCCCCTTTCGACCAACAAAGCGGCTGGATAGCCAGTCTATACTACTTTTCCTCCCTCCTTTCCTCATTGAACCACATCCTAGATTCATTCTCCACCCCACCGCACCTTTCTTTCCTCTTTGAACCAAGACCTAGATTCGACTACAGATTGAAAAAGATCCACATGCAGCTAGAGCAACGACGGTTTCAAAGAAACTTATACCTTAGGGTCGTCGGGATGTGGCAAGGCGTGCGGCGGGAGGCCGGATCTGCCCACAGTATGTACGACAACGAGGAAGAAGGGGTCGGTGGCCCTCCCGCATAGGCGCTGGGTGAAAGAGAATAGCGCAGCCGGCAGTGGATTGCGTCCCTCACCAAAGGCCATAGAGTTAACGCTTCACCTCCTCCCCTTCCCGGTGCGACGGGATATGGACGCCTCCTTCACTAACTATGAGGGGGGAGAGAGAGACAAGAGGCCAACGCAGTCTTGTTTAGATCTGGTGAAGAGAGGGTGAGAGACTGTGAATATAGCAAACCCTAGCAAATGAATGCCGAGCCTCCATCGTATAACATATATGTATTGTGGCGAGCGTGTGGAGAGTGCAAACCCTAGCAAACAAGCGCTGAGGCTCCCGCTTATATATATACTAATGTAGTACGGACTGAGCTCCGGTGCCTTCACTCCATCTGCTTTTGGCTGTATGACAGGTGAGCCAGCCACATTTTGGGCCCACCTGTCATAAACCCAAAGGCAGGTGCACTAAGTCAATGAAGCTGCGTCCATATAGTACTCTCGTGTGTATAGGACTAATTTATAGTGGAGTGGTTTTCTTATTCTCTCCATAACAATCGTTTTAAATTGTGTAAGTACGAAACAAAACTCTTTATTTAATGTACAGTGAAGAAAACTAGTACTACTTCCGATGAACTAACAATCCACGCCCACGAGTCCTGGTCGCACTTCCTGTCCTTCATGTGTGGTACACTACCCTCCCTTAAGTGAACAACCACACATGCGCCAAATTATAGGAATGTGAGAGTGTGTACAAATAAAGAATTTTAATTTCAATTATCGGAAAGGTTTGAGAGTATTACAAAGTTTGACTTTAGTCAAATCTAATATGCGGAGTAAATAAAAATGGAGGGCTACTACGTCCATCCGGGTTTTTAGTCCACACCATTTTGAAATCAAAGTTAATAGCTGGACAAATAAAATTACAGGGGAGCTGGAGACAAAGTTGTGAGAAGGCTTAGAAATCAATACAAAACTTATGCTCTTAGTACCAACGTTGATCCTTCTTCGAGGAAACATTTGGTTCATAGCCAATTGTGTGATAAAATTGCACCAACGTGACAGACGACTGCGTCTCCAACGCAACCAAGGTGAACTGACGAAGGATATCATCTTTGTGCGTAACAAGCAAAGAGCACTGATGGAAGACAGCTTGTTTTTCATTGAAAATCGATCAGCTTCACCAGCCGACGCAACCATGAGGCGCAACCATGAGCATCGATAGGTCATCGTGGTGATGCATCATCCATTTGGCATCAAATTTGGGTGAGGCACCTATGAAGTTCGACAAATCCTCACTGTGGTCTATTTCTTCTCAGTAATCAAGCTCGAGGAAGGATGAACCACGTGGCAGAGGACAATGAGGCGGAACAACAATGGCCATCCAATTTTGTGCAGTTCCACTAAAATTGAGGAAGACATGCCCGGGTATGGAGACACGCATTGCTGTTTCCAAAAATATAAAAAAGGGTTAATGAAAAGTACACCAACAAACAGAAGCATCATGATTATATCTTGATGGAAACTAAACCAGGATACCCGAGAAAAGAGCATTTCTTCATTTAACCAGTGATAGTACTACCACCATATGGACAATGACCGCACAACCACTATGTACTTTTTGTCGAAACAACATGTATACCTCCACCGAGGCATAAATCAGGACAACTTTTCGAGTGGCATTTCCTCTATAATAGTACTAGTAGGTAATGTTGGACCAGCTGACGAACCCTAGCTACTATGCATGGGGAGCTGGGGAGTAGTCGCATAGAGGAAAACCCGCACGCAGCGACCTGGGGAGCTGGACCAGTACAAGAAGTTATACCTCAGGTGGGCGAGATGTCGTTTAGGCGGGCGGGCGGGATCTGCCCACACGACGGCAGTGAACAAGGGCGCGGAGGATCTTCGTCCGCGCCAGCGCCGGCTCCGAGAGGACGGTGCGCATCGGCTCCCTCCGTCGCCGACGGCGACAACGTCAACGCTGCACCTCCTCACCTCCCGCAGCGGACAGGATTTAGCCGGATCTGTGACCACCGGTGAGGAGAGAGATAGATTGGACACTGCCATCTTGTTTTGATATGGAGAGTGTGAGAGAGTGAGACGCGAGAAACTCTATCAAACAATAGGCTATAATGGAGTAAAAAAAATCTCCATAGCAGTGGTTTTAAATAGAATACGCGCGTTCCCCGAAAAAAGAAACAAAACTGGCGGACAATTTTCTAAGGTTCTGTCTAGGACACATCTAGATGTGACATAGTTATGTCACATCTAAGTTGATGTCCACTCTGTTTGTGGTCTATTTTTTTGTCCTAGTTTTTTTGTTTCTTGTTGGTACATTATATACTTGTGGGAGCTTAGATGTGATATCCTTAAATAAGATCTAGATGTGAATTAGACAAACTGATTTTCTAACGTACCAAGAAAGAAAACTCGATCAAAAACACGCCCCCGCTTCCAGGTCGCGAGAGTCGTCGCGCACACACACATAGACATAGACATGCATATCCGTGTTTACATAAAATTCCATTTCCATCTCCATCTCCTATCATATTTGTCCAACTGGCACATTATTTACGTTGTTAATTATATACGCAACAATATTAATGTACAACATCTCTTGTTTGCGCACGTCCGGACCGCTGCCACGGCCGGTCCTGACCAACCCAAACCGTCTTCATCACCCGCGCGGGCTTCCCGCCCGAAACGGTCAGTGCTGCATTCATGCCCGGCCAGAGCGGACGCGACCTCTCACTGGCGCCGGCATTGAAGCGGCGCACCGGCAGAGAGAGCGTCACCCGCCCCGCTTCCGGGTGCATGCGGCTGCTCCGCGTTCAAAGGTCGCAATAGCCGGCTACAACATGCATGTAAAAAGTTCTTGGGAGTCCGTGCTACAGCTAGCTGTCCTCCCCCAACTCGTCAATCTCTTCCAGTAGTGCTAGTAGTACTCCATGGCGCGATCCATCGACAAGCAGGCAGGAAAGTTACCATATACTCGGTTTGCGGTGAGTGGCATGCCGAGCGACCGTGTGGGGTCAAGCCGTGGAGGAGGGTGAGACACGAACACGACACATGTCATTTAAACATTGGTTTTGCTCGATGGCGCGATCCAACGAAACGAAACGTTGGTTTCTCTCCGTTTCCATTTTTTCTCCAAAAAAACGGAAACTTTCCACTCCATTTTCATTCCTATTCCAAGGTTGCCCCGTTACAACATTCCATCAAATACAAAGGAAAACTAACACGCATGCTGATGCATCTCAATGATTCACAGATCATAGCCAATATTTACTTCACAACTAAAGAAAAAGGTTGTGAGAGCGTGTACGAAAGAAAGACTACTGATGGGGTCACTATGACTTAAACCCTGAACCCTAAACATGATTTAATTCCCTGGCCAGGTAGAACCTGTCGAAGGAAAGATGGCTGGCACCCTCGGATCATATGATGCTTTTGTGCAGTTCCACTAAAATCGACCTGAGCATCCCTGATGGCAAAGGTATTGAAGAAGTGTGATTAGAATAATAGTACTAGCACTAGTTTATGAGACATAAACTCATCACAAGTAGAAGCTGGTAGAAGTAGAGAAAGATCGACATGGAGATGGAGCTACGGCAGTGGAGCAAGCCGGCTCCAAAAGGAAGATGGACTACCTGGGACGTCGGGCTGTAGCTAGAAGGGAAGTTGGGAGGTGGCATCGGCCCATACCGCGGTGACCCCCGATCGGGACGCACCGACTATGGGTTTTCTCCCTCACCGATGTCGATCACAGATATCTGTGAACATTGTTCCTTCCCCACCAAGGGATCAAACCCGTCGTTCTATGCTTGTGAAGAGAGCAACCTTAGCAAGGTGCTTGTAGCTTAGGCTCTGCTAGTGTATATATAGTGGTTTTTTTTCTCTCCATATCAACCATTTTATATTGCGTACGTGTCATTCAAGAGTGAAATGATGGTTGCTTCTTCCGACTAACTTACTGTGTGATTTGACTGCTCCTTAGTGGCCCCTACACGTACTCCCCCTACGTGTATGCAACAGTCACACGTACACATGGACGCAAAAACGTGCACGACGCCCTAATACATGCATGTCCGAGCACATGACGGAACACACACGGTCATGCTAAGTGCTCAACCTACACGTGCATGCACACACATACTCAGTCAGGGTGAGCTAGTGACCGTATAAACACCGGAAAATATATATATTGAGCGCAATGAGCGTATTATGAAGTCCATTGACCGTATTTTTACAAATATACAAATGATGCATGGTGTATTTATCTCATTTGAAATTAATCCATATTAACCGGAGAGGAGGCAGTATGGACTAGCATTACTTGCGCGCGGTGGCTTGCAGGACAAGGAGAAACTTTTGACTAATGCAAGCTCTCCCTCGCTCAGGCGGTGGATGTGCAACAGTTAATTCGGTGTCAGATTGCCAGAAGCATACACTATACTACTAGTGCTACTATTGTTTGACTTCCCGAATAGGCGAACAGCCAAGCGCAAAGTTTACTAGTACTAGTACTACTAATATAGTCTATAAAGGTATGTACTATACTAGTACTAGGAACCGGATGGAGGAGCGTCTGCACTCTTATTATAATTTTAAAATGCGATAAAGCAATCTTCAACACATTTGGTTCTCTTCGAGGGTTCTCGCATGTGATAATGGAAGTTGATTGCATGGAACACTCGCCACAATTCTCGCTTAATTATGGCTCATATCCTGTTACAAATAGTAGCGCTCGGTAATATTTCCTCTTTTTTGTTATTCAGCATGTAAACATGTCAGCAAACCTTGCGGCGCATCTTCGTGCGAACCATGCTTGCTGCACTTTGAATGTGGCCGAGAGCTGGCTTGATGAAACACCTCGCTTCCTACTTCTTTTTTTGCGGGGTACCTCGCTTCCTAGTGACAAGTGTCTTGGCTGATCGTCCTAAGAATGCTTATATATGAATAAGCTCTCTCATTTACCCGCAAAAAAGATTAAGCCATATTAACCAGAAAGGAGGGAGTATGGACTAGCACTACCTTTTGGTGTGTCACGTCAACTCGCAGAACGAGGAGAAGCTTGCAGGACAAGGTGAAGCTCGCTTATGCCTTTTGACTAATGCAACCTACCCTCGGTGGACATGCATCAGTCCATTCAGTGTCAGATTGTCAGGGGCATACACTGTAGTACCCAACATGCGGAGTACCATCATTGTTCGACTTCACGAAGAGGCGAAGAGCCAAGCGCAGTAGTACGAGTAGTACCACTACTAGAACCGCATGGTGGATCGTCTGTACTCTTATTTTTTTATCTCTGATAAAGTACACGTTTATTCTGGAGAAGGGTGGAAAATGGCAGCCCAACATGTAATGAATGATATCGATCAACCAACCATGCTCGAATATATCTTGGCCTCCATGCGAATACGTCTGTGTGTTCTCGCTCCTCGTCTCTCTAAAGGAACAGCGGGTTGGCTCTTTGCCGTTAATTGAGATCGGTTTGCTCACACTCCTGTCCCACATGTCAGTGATATGCTAAGAGGAGGTGCGTTGACCGACTGGCTATACGCGTACTTGATTTTGAACCTTCATACTATTCCTCCCTCCGTCACAGTTTACAGGGCGCGCTTCATTATGATGCATTTCTCTCAGTGCATTTCCACTACTAGAGAGACTTTAGATGCGTTTGGTTTAATGCTCAATTAATTAGGGCGTGGTAACCGCAATCAAGTCCATAATTTTCTCTCCATGTACTCTGTACTACAGTACTATGGAGTGGAGTGAGTGCATGCATGTGTGTACCCGGGGTGGAAGCACTGCATGCATGTGTGTACGCATTATTCCCTCTAGTAATAGACGCCGTGCTATAACTACCAATGCTATTTTTCAGGCCGATCGCTAGTCGCCTTGGTCCCACAGATCTTTTTTCTTTTTTCTGAAGCGCGCTGTATAGACAGTGACGGATGGAGTAGTATGAGCAGATTCAAAGAAGAGCGTATTACAGTGGGAAAGGTGGGGAAATGTGGGGCTTACGATTTGACTGCTCATTACTCACTATTAATGCGGCGCAACGACCGGACTGAGTCTCCTATGCGGTTGTGCACTACCCCCTCGGTTCTTAAATATACTCCAGAGTATATTTGTCTTTCTAGAGATTTCAACGAGTGACTACTCAAATATTTGTCTTTTTAGAGATTTCAAATGGACTGGCACATACGGATGTATATACATATTTTAGAGTGTAGATTCTCTCATTTTGCTCCGTATGTAGTCACTTGTTGAAATCTCTAGAAAGACGAATAGAATATTTAGGAACGGAGGGAGTGCACATACGAAGCAAAATGAGTGAATCTACACTCTAAAATATGCCCGTTTGAAATTTGTAAAAAGACAAATATTTAGGAACGAAGGAGTATAATTTTGTGCATGGCACATGGACCCGGATGATGAAGAGGCTTCTGGCAATGCTATCAAGCTTCCATCATTTGTTTACATAATTGACGTACTATACAAATAATTTTCCAGTGAGACATGAAATTGTATAATGGTGTGAGCTTTCAGCTTCTGTTTCGCGTGTCTTGCCATCGATGCTCTTTCGTAAACAATAAAAAACTAACTTCCTTGCTAATGCATGTCAATTATTAGCATATTAGAGCTAATAATTACATCACAACTGAAGATAGAGTTGTGAGAAGGTGTTAAATTAAAATTGATCCATGCTTTCATTGGCAGCAACGTCCCCCTAGCTCTGGCTAAATCAACAAGGCATGTTGGGAAAAAAGTAGCTGTTTGGAGCATGCAACATTCCGATCATTTTGTGCAGTTCCACTAAAATAGAGCTGAGCGTCCCTGCTCCAAAGATATTGAGTGTGATTACGATAATAGAGGACTGCTGATGAAACAATAAACACATAAATAGAAGCCGGTCACCTTTGCAGTCTCTCTTAAGACTAACTAGTTGGAGAAGATTAGGCTCGGAGTTGGATGAGGAGGATAGAGCAAAACCAATCTCCCTTTGTGCAACAAGACCGAAATGTAGAGACGTTGCCCATGTGTCATTTAGTACAACCGCACAAAACACTCTTAAGAAAAAAATGATTTGTGCAGTTCACCAAAAGGTCGCAATAGCAACGAGGTGAAATGGATAGCCCTGTTTGCAAAAAAGAGGTAGAAAGGAAACAATTACTGGCCAATAACAGTTGATGACACATGCGACGACAAAAAAGAAGCATATTCCTTGCCCTAAGGGAAGATAACAACACGGTTGTGTTTGTCTAAAACGGTGTGAAGACGAGAATGCAATATGGAAAGTACGCTGGACGAGCTACGTTTTGGGCAAAGAACTATGGAAGATCCACATGCAACGACGTGGGAAGACAGGCAGTGGAGCAAGGCCGGAGGGGATACCTGGAGGTCGTCGGGATGTAACTAGGTGAGCGGTGGCGGGCGGAATCTGCGAGCAGGTGGCATAGGCCCTGCTGTGCCGGAGCTTGGTCAGAGAGAACGACGTGTACCGCAGATCAGGACGTGCTGCCTCGGCGCCGTCGAACAGAGAAACGATGCACTTCCTCCCTTTCCCCCGGCAGACGGGATGCGGCCGGATCAGTGACCAACAGTGAGAGAGAGAGAGGCCACCGCACTCCCTTTCCCCCGGCGGACGGGATGCGGCCGGATTAGTGACCAACGGTGGGAGAGAGAGGCCACCATAGCCTTGTGTGAGATACTCTGAAGAGCGACAAACCAGGAACGCAAGGCTCCATTGTATATAGTGAGTGGACTACCTTTTTCCCCATAAAAATCGTTTTATATTCTGTGTACGTGCCATTGAGCGCTATAACTTTATTTAAAAATAACGCGCCAACGCGTCAAGTCGAACTTTGTTTCGTGCATGCGTGGTACACGACCTCCCTAGGTAAACAACCGCTACAGGCGTTCAAATTAGTACGTGGGCTGCCATTTCGTAAATAAATGAGCTCCACCGTGTACCCGCGCAGGTGTGGCTAGGCACGAAGCGTGAGTACGTGCACGGTGCACCTATTCTCTTCTTGTATACGTACACCACCTATGTGGGGTTGTGTGAGAGAGATTGAAAGTGCGTTATATCGACTAGAGGGGGGGTGAATAGGCGAGTTTTACGAATTCTTCACTGAGGAATTTGCTGGTGAGGAAATTCCTTAGCGAAGAACTACTTGCAGCGGAATAAGTACTCAGAAGTAAGCATAACAAAATACAAGCATGGTCATCATGATGAAATGAAGACAAGCACAGAGTACAGAAAGCGTAATCACAGGATAATGCAAGATGAAGACAAATGATCAAGAAATTGAACGAGGAAATTGAGAAAGTCTTGACCAAAGTCTTCAAGCACGATATGAACAAACATTCTACACAAAATGAGGAAATGAAAGGGTTGAGGAGATAGAACCGGTTAGTTGGTGAAGACAATGATTTGGTAAACCAGTTCCAACTGTTGTCTCGGTTATGCGTCTGGTTGGAGCGGCCGAGTATTTAAATTCGAGGACACGCAGTCCGGACACCCGCCTCTCGAGCGCAACTCAGACACCCAGTCCTCACCGTATTCTCCTTGAACTAAGACCACGCAGCCTCGTCCAATCACTCGTGGTAAGTCTTGGTGACTTCCAAACCTTCACAGACTTGGTCACTCGGCGATCCACAGTTCCTCTTGGATGCTCTAGACCTTGACGCCTAACCGTCTGGAAGAAGCACAGCCTTCAAAGGTAACAAGCGTCGGATCCACGCAGGATCAATTTCTTCATGATGCTCAATCACTTTGGGTTTGTGGGGTTTGGTTTTGGGATTTCCTCACTTGATGATTTTCGCCAAAGTCCTCGGAGGATGGGTTGCTCTCAAATGACAAGTGTCAAGTTCTCTCGAGCAGCCAACCAACTAGTGGTTGTAGGGGCGGCTATTTATAGCCTAGGGAGCAGCCCGACATGATAAGACATAAACTCCCTTCAATGATATGACCATTAGGTGGATAAGATATTTTGGGACAGCCGCGTAGAAGACAAAGAACGGTCGGAAATTTGACTCTCAAATTCCTCGGGGCTATCATGTTCCTCATCGTAGGCAATTAAGATCTGGCGAATTCCTAACTCCTCGATTAGAGAAAGTCCTCAAGGACTGAAGAACTGCGTCTCACATCAAGAAAATGACTGAATCTGTATGAGATTTCCAATGGCTTCACTCAAGGGATTGGTAGGTGTAGGATTTTGAGTTGAGCATCACATGGAAATTTTTCCTTAGTATTTCCTCGACCCCCTTTAACAGTACGGTGTTTCCTATGACTCAAGAAAGAGAAAATGAAACTACGAAAGCAAAAGTCTTCCCGCTTCATGTTCCTCAAGTGAATATCAAGTCTTCAAGGTCACACCATTTTCTTCACTTTCAAAGTCTTCAGAATATCAAAGTCTTCAGTCGAAGAACTTCATTTTTAGGGGTCGAATTTCTCTGTAAATATCAAACTCCTCATAGACTTATAGACCTGTGTACACTCACAAACGCATCAGTCCCTTAACCTATAAGTCTTCAATACACCAAAATCACTAAGGGGCACTAGATGCACTTACAATATCCCCCTTTTTGGTGATTGATGACAACATAGGTTAAGTTTTCAACGGGAATAAACATATGAAGTGTAAATACTGATATTGAGGAATTTGATTGCAAGATATAGAAGAACTCCCCCTGAAGTTGTGCATAGTGAGGAATTTGCTTTTGAAGCAATGCACACTTGAAGAGATGAATCATGGAGATCTCCCCCTATATCTTGTAATTCATACAGGCATTTGATATATAATATGAAGAATTAGAAATGCATGATGAAATATGGTGCCTGGTGAAATTCAGCATGCGTGCAATAATATTAACGAGGAATAAGCATGCCGAAAGCATCAAAAGTATCGGAGCACCATCCAAAAGTATCAGAGCACCATCGGTTTTAAGATTACAACTCGATCCAATAAAAAGTTTCGGAAGAACGAGAGTTGTAACTTAACAAAAATGCCCATAATATAAACCCGCTTGAAGACTAACTCAGATTTCTCCCCCTTTGTCATCAAATGACCAAAAGGATTGGAACTGAGGACTAACGCCCCTGAAGAATTTCAAGTTGATGGAGGAGCGCCAGCGTTGTCGGGGTTGTTTGTTGTAGCAGGGCCTGCCGCAGTGTCGTCCAAATCTTCATATTCATCAGTGTCACGCGATGAAGAATAAGAGCTGGCCACCATATCAGGAACTTTGACCCTCTTGAATTTCTTCGGAGGAGGTGCAGACCAGTCAAATGCTTCCTGGAGACCCATAGTCTTCAGTTCTTCTGCGCTATAGACATGTGTGAGGACAGCCCAGGTGCGGTTGAGGGTTTCATGAAGGTGATAATGATTTTTCTTCACTGCATTATGGGTTGAGGTCATGTTGTGAAGAATTGCAGCAAACTGACGCTTCACCCATTTGTGATTGCGATCAACCTTCTGATGAAGACTGAGGAGTAACTCACGGTCAGTCATCACCCTGGGTGCTGTGGCTTGAGGATTTTGCTTCGTGGAGGTATTTGTGGCAGTGTCATGTGTGGCAGAATCGTCATTGGTAGAGTAAGAGGTAGCCAGGCGAAATTGACCATCCAATGGACGAATGCCTTCATCAATCACAGCAGCTGCCTTGCCTTTATCATCAGATGATGAAACTGGTCGCTTGAGGACTTCAATGGGAGGCAAGTAGCTACCATGGTTCGAGTGTCGACTTTGTAATTCAAAGAAGATCTTGCCCTTATGAATCTCATAATCCAAGGCGATAGGGCTTCACTCAAAAGGTGACATAGCAACATTAGCCAGAGTCCTCATGAAGAAATCATGGAAGTTGACGGGAACGCCATGAATGATGTTGAAAAGCATATTCTTCATGATGCCAACGACATCTTCATCATTTGAGTCATGGCCTTTGATAGGACTCATTGTCTTTGTCAGGATGCGATAGACAGTCCGAGGCACATAGAGCAATTCCTTGATGAGGAATTTGGTTCGTGGGGCCTGCCCAGGCTTCAAAGGCTTCATGAGCACTTGCATATAATGATTTGTTAGTTTAGGGTCATTGTAGATGTAGCGTGCACTGTCATGGGGAGGATCAAGAGGAAGGACATGAAGCAATTCAGTTGCCGGTGCCTTGTAGTGAGTGTTTTCGGTCATCCAATCCAACACCCATGAATTAACATCTTCAGCGTCTCCAGTGATATGCAGTGTGGCGTAGAACTGAAGAATGAGTTCTTCATTCCAATCATAGATGTCATTGCAGAAATTGAGCAATCCTGCATCGTGAAGAACACTGAGGACTGGCTCGAAGCATGGCAGAGATTCCATATCCACGTGAGGAATATGTTCATGATCGAAGATTTTGTCCTTGTCAAATAGCACTGAGGAATAGAAGTTGGCTTGACTAGCAGTCCAGAAACGCCTCTTCCTTATGCGAGCAGAGTCATATGGGTTATAGTCAGTGAAGAACACATGTGTGGGGACCCCGACTTATAAGTCGTGATCAACGAATGCATGTGTACAGTGATCCCAGAGATCAATGCTCACTGAACACACAGAAGCTGAATAACAAGACTCTTACATCCATACATACCGTTTTACACAAATTACGACCATTATGGTCAAGTCTTACATTGATAAAGCCTTAAGGGCTGAACATCAAATGAAACACAAAGCAGCGGAAATCTTCATCGATAATAGAACCCATGCCATCTGCCTTAACCCTACAGGCATTCTGACTGGGAAACGTCCTAGTTCGCATGATCGTCTCCAAAGAACTCTTCTTCAAACTCCGTTCTTCCATGTCTGGTCAATTAAATAACAAGTGGCAAGCCAATGAGTACTTTGAATGTACTCGCAAGCAACCCATGATTCGGTTCAAGGTACAACAATGCATGACATAGGTAAATTTTGCGTAAAGCTAGTTTTGAGTGCAATGACATGTTCAACATCCTATATAAAGCATGCATCAAGAGAGTTCAAGTAACCATGAGAACTGGTCACAGATATCAACATAAATAGAATGGGCACCAACCCATCTATCATAAACAGAGTGGGCACCAACCCATCTCAATCGTGTCAAGTCCTTTGACTTGACCCAAGTAGTTTTATTAACACACACACACACAGTTGAAAACTCTGGACGTAGTTTAAGCAGCACCGCCCAACTGTCCTTGACCGTGGACACGGCTATTCGAATAGTTTTACACTCTGCAGAGGTTGCACACTGTACCCACAAGATCCGGGAACTTCCGTGTCATCCACGACCAGCGATACCTCAAGTACCCGGTAAGCACCGATCACTACCTTTCCTAGACGACACTAACATGGAGTCCACTCGATTGGTAGTAACCCCCGTGCCCAACATTTCACATCATAAAGTTGTGGAGCCTCGCTCCCATATTCATCATATACCACAAGCACGGGGTACCAACGATGTGTTCGGTGCCCTGTGAAAACAGTCATGGTTGCCCTACCTGGCACGACCCCGTCCCAAGAGAGAGCACCAACTCTCCCCCGTCACTAGTAATGCGGGCTCCAAGCTAGCATCGGCCTAGGTAATCAATAATGCCCTTTCCCATATAAGGGTAGAGTGGTTGCGCATGTAAGGTTGGGACAGTCGACAAATCTTAAATCTAATCCGTTTTCGAAAACAACACACACACTTGCCTCGGTACACCACTTCGTCATCAAGTGGTTACCCATCTCATCATCTCCCTCGGGCATAAGTGGCACCCGACGGGGTTTTCGAAAAGACTTTTGAAATCACTTTGTCTCCTTCGCCATGCATATACCCATCCCTTTTGCGTAGCATCTACTTTAGCATCCTATCTACTCCCATCGGCATAACCCTCATAAGAAGGTAGGGTCA
Source organism: Aegilops speltoides (assembly GCA_021437245.1). Taxonomy (NCBI): domain Eukaryota; kingdom Viridiplantae; phylum Streptophyta; class Magnoliopsida; order Poales; family Poaceae; genus Aegilops; species Aegilops speltoides. Next base: position 252,305,222 of record CM038145.1, read on the forward strand.
TGCACAATGAGAGTGTCAACGAGAAAAGTAACGGAGGCAACCCACCAAAGTGGTTACCCATCCTTCATGATTCCGATGCAACAATAATAAGTGCTATATGACATGCATAAAAAGGGTTTCATAGACATGGTCAAAGGGCTGCTTGCTCGCTCAAAGAAAGTCTTCGGGTCTTCAAAGTCTTCTGGTCCAACTCCTTCGCAAGCAACGCAATCTATCGTCGCAAAATAATAACGAGAAAATAAGGCAATAATAAAACAGAAAAATCAAAGTGCTCAGAAAAATGTCAACTCTTTTTATAAAATATTAGATGGAAATCTAAGAAGGGGAAACTTGCTAGTTTTGGATTTGGAGTGGTGGAACAGGAGATATGGATTTTCAGAGGCACATTTAAATGCTAAAAATCACATTTAAATATTTTCAGTGAAGAAAGGTTGGTTGGATTTGAATGGAAGTTACACCATTAAATATGTAGCAATATTTTGGGATTTTAGAAATTGGGATTAATCCATTTGGACAAATATTGTGTCTGTGGAATTTTTGGAAAAAGTGATGAAAAGAAAAGAGGAAGGGCACTGTGTGCTCTTTGGGCCGTAATAGCATGAGGCAGGCCACCCAGCCAAAGCAGTGAGCCCAGCCCAGCCAAGCCAGTAGACGCCTGCCAGTTTTAAACCCGACGGGCGGGCCCAGCTGCCGGTGGGAGAGAGAGGGGCGAGAGAGAGAGGATGACAGGGGCCCGCCTGTCATCTCCGACCATGCGACAGAGGGTCGGGCGTGCTCACCGGCGCGACGCAGGCACGGCGGGTCGAGCTGACAACACGACCGACTCCTCGTCGTGTCGCCGCTCGGTGGTGCCGAGTTGGTCGCCGGAGTCGGGGTTCGCCCGGACGAGGTTCGCGGCGAGGAGCTTGGTGTCGACGGCTCCGGTCATTTCCGCTGCAAATGAGAGGGGAAACGGAAGGAAAGGATCGGGAGGTGAGGAGAGTTCAGACGACGGAGAGAAGGGCGGAGGGAGCCGTACCTGAGATCGACGGCGACCCGAGGCGGCGGGCTCGGCCGATCCCGAGCACGAGAGGCTCTGACGGGTGATTGGGTGGTGCGGCGTGCTCTGAGGCGTGAGGAGGAGGCGATGCCACCGAGCGCCCGGCGAAGCGAGATAGTCAAGACGGTGGTCCACCGTGGACTGTCTTGCGCCGGTGAGCTTGTTGCCGCTGCCACGGGTCACGGGGCCTGCTGGGTTGTGTCTGGGTGTTCATGGGGTCGACTACGCCCGGGGAAGAAGAGATAGAGGGAGCGGGGCCGAGGCACAGCGTGTGAGCACGCCACCGGTGCGCTTCAGGCGGCCCTTGTTCGCTAGCTGAGCGGAGGCGCGGGAGGAGGAGAGAGGAGGGGAACAGCGCCGTGAGGTCGCGACATCGAGGCGACGGTTGGCGTGAGGAAGGCCCGAGGTGGCGGAGCCGTTAGGCGAGGGTGGCTACTGAGGCAGAGCGCCTCAGAAGGCTCCAGAGCGCCCAAATGGCTGCCATGGCATTGTTTATGCCACAGGGACGCGCCAACCATGTCCAAGAGTGCCGGGGTAGTAAAGAAGGAGGGGGAGGCATTGGATGCCCTGGTAAGCCAGTGGAGTGAGGAGGGAAGAAGAAGAAAGGTGAAAAAGGGCTGACCAGAGAGGGAAAGAGGGATTTTACCCATTCAATAAGTGAGCTATGGACTTGCCATTGTTACAGGAGGTGAAAGAGGACTAGAAAGAGCTGTGGTAAAAATTTGAGCTCTCCAAGAATAGTGAAAGGGGTCAAAACAGTAGTTTTTGCAAAATGTCAGAAGGTGTTTGATAGAGTTTTGAGCAAGCAAATGGACTCCAATTGCCATGAGACTCCACAAGGTGAAATGACTCATATAAATATAGCCTTCCACAAATTTGGAGATTATTTGGGCAAAGTTGCCAATGCAACTTTTGTGAACCCTAGAAATGAGCAGAAATAGACTTGAGTAGAGCTAGTTGAGCATAACACTTCTCCTTGATGCACCACTTTGTGTAGTGGCCTCATTTGGTCTTGTGAACATGCTCACAAAAGATGGGGTCAAGGGGAGAAAGTTGGTAGTACAACCTTGTTCAAATATGGTTCTGGTCAGAGAGGGTTTTGGGGCATTTTGGTGAACCAAAATGACTTTAATTGACATGAGGCTTTGCAAGGTGATCACAATATGCATTTGTGACTTGCTGGATTTTTCTTGGATTTTTGTGAAAATATTTCCTGTAGAAATATTTCAAATCCTTGAAATAGGCAGGAATGGTTTTGGGAGGTTTTGTCCAATATTTTGATCATAACCATATGTTGAAACTCTTATATATGGAAAATATATGTCCACTGAGTTTCCCTGATTTTTGTCAAATATTTTTGAAACAATAAAATATTTTTTTCCTATTAAAGACCATTTCTGGCCTTAAGAAAAAGCTTTTAAATAAAATAGAGAAATAGCTTTTAAAAATATCTTTTGTTGTTTCGGGTATCCTATATCTAATAGGTTTCAAATATACTTTTGGAAAGATTTTTCACACCTCAAATCAAGTACTTGCAGTGCAAATCTTAATTCAAGGGTTTTTGGAAAGCTAATTTTAGAAAATACTTTTTGGCCAAATTATTTTTGTAAGAAAAATACTATATTGCTCTACACACATGGCATGATCATTGGACAAAAGTTTGGGGTAAGGAGATGAAGTATAGAAGGTGGAGTAGTTGACTATTAAGAGCACTTGAAAACCACATAGAGAAAACCAACACCAAATAAAAGCCAAACATAGCAAAAAGTTTTTGTTGGTCCAAATTTTCATGCTTTAATAATGCAAATGAAGTGTTACAAAATGCAGGGTGTGACAAACCTACCCCCCTTACAAGAATCTCGTCCCCAAGATTCCTAAACTAGGCTTTAACGAGATATGGAAACTCGGATCTAAGGTAGTCTTCACGCTCCCAAGTTGCTTCTGCTTCAAAGTGATTGCTCCACTAGACCTTGAAATACTTGATGGTGCGGCTTCGAGTGTGTCGCTCAGCCTCATCCAGAATGCAGATGGGCCTCTCACGGTAAGTCAAATCAGGCTGAAGGTCAATGGCTTGGTGATTGACGTCCTTGTAAAGATCAGCTTGTCTCGAACTTGGAGACACTTCCGAGTTGTGACACGTGGAATACGCCAGTGCACATCGGATAGTTCGTGGCGTTCCAACTGGTAAGCCACCTCTCCCGTCGTCTTGGTGATCTCGAAGGACCAATAAACCTTGGTGCGAGCTTTCCCTTAGCGTGGAAACGCTTTGTTCCCTTAAGAGGAGTTACTCGCGGTATACATGGTCTCCGACTTGGAAGTCTACTAGTCGGCGACGAGCGTCAGCATAGCTCTTCTGCCTTGACTTGGCGGTCTTCAGTCGCTCTCTGACTAGCTGAACTTGCTCTTCTGCTTCACGGAGGATATCGGGCCCAAAGACAAGTCCTTCTCCGGTCTCCGACCAATTGAGGGGTGTGCGGCACTTTCGTCCATATAACACCTCAAATGGAGCCATCTGAAGGCTTGACTGATAATTGTTGTTGTAGGAGAACTCGGCAAAAGGGAGGCAATCTTCCCACTTAGATCCATATGCTAAGACATAGGCTCGGAGCATGTCTTCGAGTATCTGATTCACTGTTCATCGACCTCCGATGCATGGGTGGAAAGCGGCTTGAAGGACAACTTGGTCCCCATGGCCTCTTGGAACTTCTTCCAAACCTTGAGGTAAACTGGGTTCCTCGATCGACACAATCTCCTTGGGAACACCATGAAGGCTTACGATTACTGCTGATGTATAGAGTTGCTAGCTGGTCGCCATTGTAGGTAGTCTTAACAGAATGAAGTGGGCTACTTTGGTCAAATGATCGACTATGACCCGATGGAGTCATGTCCCTTGTTCGACCTAGGTAGTCCAAAGGATGAAATCCATTCGATTTTATCCCATTTCCACTCGGGAACCTTGAGTGGTTGGAGCAATCCAATGGTCGCCGATATTCAGCCTTGACTCTTTGGCATACATCACACTTTGCAACATAGGTGGCAATCTCCCTTTTCATCCCGTGCCACCAAAATCCCTCCTTCAGGTCTTGATACATCTTGGTTCCTCCAGGATGGATGGAATACGGGGTGTCATGAGCTTCTTGCAAGATCAGATTCTTGAGCTCAACTTTGTTGGGCACGCAAATGCGATTCCCAAACCACACAATTCCTTCCTCATCCTCTGAGAATCCTGGGGCCTTGCCTGCCTTGATCTTCCTCTTGATGCCTTCAATAGATTCGTGTCCCTTCTGAGCTTCCTTAATATCATCCATCAGGGTAGGCTTGACTTCAAGGTTGGCTAAGAATCCTGGTGCAACCAGTTCCAACCCGAAGCTTTCAAGTTCTTCATACAAGGCGGGTAGCCTTCCCTTAAGCATAGCATTCAAGGAACAAGCCTTCCTGCTTAATGCATCAGCCACCACATTAGCCTTCCCATGGTGGTATTGAACACCGAGGTCATAATCCTTGATCAACTCTAGCCATCTTCTTTGCCTCATGTTCAATTCCTTCCGAGTGAAAATATACTTGAGACTTTTGTGATCCGTGTATATCTCACATCGCTTCCCTAAGAGGTAATGTCGCCATGTCTTGGTGGCATGAACCACTGCTGCTAGCTCAAGGTCATGAGTAGCATAGTTCTCTTCATGAGGCCGTAGTTGCCTTGAAAGGTAAGCTACGACTCGCCCTCTTGCATCGTAACACCTCCCATCCGGTTTTGACGCATCACAATATATCACAAACTCCTTGTGTATATCCGGTGTGGCGAATCGGGCGGTGGTTAGTCTCTTCTTGACTCTGGAAGCTCTCTTCGCACTTCGTGTCCATTCAAACTTCTGTCCTTCTTCAAGAGCTGAGTCATGGGTCGGGCAATGCTTGAGAATCCTTCAACGAACTTGCGGTAATATCCCGCGATTCCGAGGAAGCTTCGACTTCCTTCACATTGCTCGGGATTGCCACTCGATCCACGGCTTCAATCTTAGCGGTCGATCGACAATCCTTCTTCGCTTAAAACATGACCCAGAATCCAACTTCACGCAGCCGAATTCACACTTGCTGAACTTGGCGTCAGCTTGGTGCTCTCGAAGCTTGTCTAGGACCATCCTCAAGTGTTGCTCGTGCTCTTCTTCCGACTTCGAGAAGACAAGAATGTCATCAATGAAGACAACGACAAACTTGTCCAAGTATTCCATGAAGACCTTATTCATGAGATACATGAAGTAAGCTGGGGCATTGGTCAATCCAAAGGACATGACCGTGCACTCATACAGGCCATATCTGGTTACAAATGCCGTCTTGAATATCTTGGGGTCGATCTTCACCGGTAGTACCCAGATCTGAGGTCGATCTTGGAGAACACCTTGGCCCCGTTGAGTTGATCAAACAGATCTTCAATCTTGGGAAGTGGATATTTGTTCTTGATTGTAACTTCATTGAGGGAGCGGTAATCAATGCACAAGCGGATGGTACCGTCCTTCTTTGCCACAAACAGAAAAGGCGATCCCCAAGGGGAGGCACTAGGGCGGATAAATCCCTTCCTCAACTGCTCTTCCAGTTGCTTCTTCAACTCTGCTAACTCCTCTGATCCCATTCTATAAGGCTTCTTATAGATGGGTCCCGCTCCGGGTATGAGTTCGATGATGAACTCAATGTCTCGGTCAGGAGGCATTCCCGGTAGCTCATCAGGGAAAACATCGGGGTATTCGCATACTACCGGCACTTGCTCCAATCCAACTTCAGTCAGATAGTTGACTTGGTTGGCTTGAGCAGAGGAGGGGTTGGAGGAGAATTTAACTTCGACTCCTTGGTCATTAGTCACGAGGATGCATCGGTTGGCACAATCTAACAAGCCTTGGTGCTTGATGAGCCAATCCATTCCTAAGATCACATCCAAGCCTTGCGATCTTAAGATGATAAGATCTGCTAAGAAGTCTACCCCATTGATAACAATCCCGACTCCTTCACATCCTATCTTGGCTCTCATCTCTGCTCCGGGGGTTTGTACCACCATAGGGTTATTCAGGGGTGTAGGGGTCATGCCACTTTTTAATGCAAACTTTTGGGTGACAAATGAGTGCGTGGCTCCAGAATCAAACAAGACAGTTGTAGGTGCTGAATTGACAAGGAACGTACCCAGCACGACGTCCGGGTCTTCCTGGGCTTCTTCTGTAGTGACATGATTCACACGACCCTTGCCATTGTTGGGCAGGTTGCGGGGAGCTTGGTTCCTTGGTGGCATTCCACGGCCTTGTCCTGGGTTCTGCGCATTGGGGCGCGGGGCATCGGGCTTCTTGTTGGGGCAATTCTTGGAGTAATGTCCTGGCTGTCCACATCCGAAGCAAGTGACTTGGTTGGGGTTGCTGCTCCTGCCAAAGATTGTTATTGGGGTTGTTGTAAGTCGGCACGGGTTGGCATACTTCTTGAGGTGGATAGTTGGTGCGGGGTGCAGGAGCTCTTGGCTGCTGATAGGTTGGCTTGACCGGGGCTGGCTGCCACGGGCGAGGCTTCTGGTTGCTGGAGCTACCCTTGCTGATCACCTTGCGCTGGGTATCATCCAAAGCACGTCGCTTGTCCTCAAGCATGAGTGCCTTGTTCACCGATCAGAAAGGTCGGGCAGTCACACACAACAAGCGAGTCTCGCAGAGTCCGTTAAGGCCTCCCATGAAGTGCTCCTTTTGGCGGATCGGTCTTGACATCTTCGAGGGCATACCTTGAGAGAACGCTGAACTTCGTGATGTACTCCTTGACAGTGCTACTACCTTGCTTCGGGCTCGGAACTCACGCTTCTTGATGGCCATGATTCCGGAAGAATGTGGGCCTTGCGGAATTCTGCCTTGAAGTCATTCCAAGTGATGTTTTGCTCAAGATGCATGGCCTTGAATCCATCCCACCAAGCTCTGGCGGTTCCCGAGACAAGGGCAGCATATGCCACCCTCTCACGGTCTTGATGCAGCCGACTAGGTCCAACAAGTCCTCAATGGTGCGGACCCGATCGTGCATCCGAGGGTTCAGCAGTCTCGACGAAGGTGGGTGGCGCATGCTTCTTGAACTCCACCAACGTGGACCATCCATTGTCGTGTCCCGCCGGGCCGGCGATTGATGCTTTGAGCAATCACCGAGAGGCTGCAGTGTTGGCTTGGCGTTCCTCTCGGAAGGCTTGGAGAAGCTGAGCCATGTCCATGATTGGAGGAGGTGGTGGGGTGGAGTCTGTCCTGGGCTTGGTCTGGCTGACTCGCTTCAGCAGAACCTCCGCTTCTTCTTCTTTGGGTAGAGGTACCAAGACATGTTACAACAGGCATCCTGTTGGAGTGGTCAAGGTTTCATGATTGGGGAAAGATGGGGAAAGCAACATAGATGGGATGCCTAGTAAGGGGGTTGGTATGACACTAATTGTTTTCATGCAAGGGCCAAAAGGGCCAAACACATTCATTAAAGTCCAAATGGATGATGTAGTCGTTTACAAGATCCCGAAGGAAACACGACGTCCATCAAACACATCAAAAGCAAACACAACACTACATGGTTTCATAAGAACCATTACAGGAACTTGACCTCGCATAGGGGTACACGACCTATCCTACCGTAGGGTTACTAACGGGCATATCCAAGTTGTGAATGATGCCTAAGTGGTGGAATGCTCGGTCGCGTAGTCTGGCTCTTCTGGGTCTTCCTCCTCCTCTTGATGAGCGCTTTCTTCATTGCTTGAAGGGGTGGGGAGTGGAGGAGCTCAACACGGCGTTGCTTTCACTGGTGGGGTGAAGAGCTTGCGGTAATCCCTTGCGCCATGCGGTGTTGTTGTGGTGGTTCTCCATCCTTTGGGGGTCTTCCGCCTCAGATGCGATTGCGGGCTGTCCAGGGGAGCACCTTCCTTCTTGACCCTATCCGTCTTCTCTTGTGCTTGGCGAAGAAGTGCCTTGGTCTCATGAAGTTCCTTTCGGAGTTCCATTGATTCCGCGGCCAAGTGTTGTGCCAAACTATCGGCACAAAGGCTGAAGTAGGTCTGGAATCGGAGTGGAAGTCCTTCTTCTAGTGGTGGAGCTGGTGCATTGCTCTCATCCTCGCCTTCCTTCCGATAAGGCAAGAAGCGGGTTGCCAACTCGTCTGCCATCTCTGGAAGAAGGTCTCGGAGGCGGGCGAGTGCCTTGAGGGTTGCCGTCTCGACGGCAAGAACTAGTGTTGCCATCTGGGGTCCCTCGAAGGACCAGCTTGTTGGAGAGTCATTGGCCTTCACGATCACTTCCACATGATACTCCGTCTCGGTGTCATTGATCCAATGCTCATGGTAGGTGAAAATGGGGGCTCGGTGGTATTGGCACTTCTTGAGGCTATCCTCGAGAAGCACGGGAAATCCGGTGGTCAAGAAGTCTTCGGGTACGGCAGCCATCTACAAAGGTTGAATGGGAGAGGTCAATAAGGGAAAATGCATCTTGGGTGGGTAAGCTTAGAAAAGAAGAGAGGTTCAGATGGTCTCAAGCTAACTACCGTCCATGCTAACTAAGGCTTCCCACAGTCAGGATGGCTCTGATACCAGCTCTGTGGGGACCCCGACTCATAAGTCGTGATCACCGAATGCATGTGTACAGTGATCCCAGAGATCAATGCTCACTGAACACACAGAAGCTGAATAACAAGAGTCTTACATCCATACATACTGTTTTACACAAATTACGACCATTATGGTCAAGTCTTACATTGATAAAGCCTTAAGGGCTGAACATCAAATGATACACAAAGCAGCGGAAATCTTCGTCGATAATAGAACCCATGCCATCTGCCTTAACCCTACAGGCATTCTGACTGGGAAACGTCCTAGTTCGCATGATCGTCTCCAAAGAACTCTTCTTCAAACTCCGGTTCTTCCATGCCTGGTCAATTAAATAACCAGTGGCGAGCCAATGAGTCCTTTGAATGTACTCGCAAGCAACCCATGATTCGGTTCAAGGTACAACAATGCATGACATAGGTAAATTTTGCGTAAAGCTAGTTTTGAGTGCAATGACATGTTCAACATCCTATATAAAGCATGCATCAAGAGAGTTCAAGTAACCATGAGAACTGGTCACAGATATCAACATAAATAGAATGGGCACCAACCCATCTATCATAAACAGAGTGGGCACCAACCCATCTCAATCGTGTCAAGTCCTTTGACTTGACCCAAGTAGTTTTATCAACACACACACACACACACACACACAGTTGAAAACTCTGGACGTAGTTTAAGCAGCACCGCCCAACTGTCCTTGACCGTGGACACGGCTATTCGAATAGTTTTACACTCTGCAGAGGTTGCACACTGCACTCCACAAGATCCGGGAACTTCCGTGTCATCCACGACCCGCGATACCTCAAGTACCCGGGGTAAGCACCCGATCACTACCTTTCCCTAGACGACACTAACATGAAGTCCACTCGATTGGTAGTAACCCCCGTGCCCAACATTTCACATCATAAAGTTGTGGAGCCTCGCTCCCATATTCATCATATACCACAAGCACGGGGTACCAACGGTGTGTTCGGTGCCCTGTGAAAACAGTCATGGCCGCCCTACCTGGCACGACCCCGTCCCGAGAGAGAGCACCAACTCTCCCCCGTCACTAGTAATGCGGGCTCCAAGCTAGCATCGGCCTAGGTAATCAATAATGCCCTTTCCCATATAAGGGTAGAGTGGTTGCGCATGTAAGGTTGGGACAGTCGACAAATCTTAAATCTAATCCGTTTTCGAAAACAACACACACACTTGCCTCGGTACACCACTTCGTCATCAAGTGGTTACCCATCTCATCATCTCCCTCGGGCATAAGTGGCACCCGACGGGGTTTTCGAAAAGACTTTTGAAATCACTTTGTCTCCTTCGCCATGCATATACCCATCCCTTTTGCGTAGCATCTACTTTAGCATCCTATCTACTCCCATCGGCATAACCCTCATAAGAAGGTAGGGTCATCCACAATGCAAGTGTCAACAAGAAAAGTAACGGAGGCAACCCACCAAAGTGGTTACCCATCCTTCATGATTCCGATGCAACAATAATAAGTGCTATATGACATGCATAAAAAGGGTTTCATAGACATGGTCAAAGGGCTGCTTGCACAGCTCAAAGAAAGTCTTGAGGTCTTCAAAGTCTTCGGTCCAACTCCTTCACAAGAACGCAATCTATCGTCGCAAAATAATAACGAGAAAATAAGGCAATAATAAAACAGAAAAATCAAAGTGCTCAGAAAAATGTCAACTCTTTTTGTAAAATATTAGATGGAAATCTAAGAAGGGGAAACTTGCTAGTTTTGGATTTGGAGTGGTGGAACAGGAGATATGGATTTTCAGAGGCACATTTAAATGCTAAAAATCACATTTAAATATTTTCAGTGAAGAATGGTTGGTTGGATTTGAATGGAAGTTACACCATTAAATATGTAGCGTTATTTTGGGATTTTAGAAATTGGGATTAATCCATTTGGACAAATATTGTGTCCTGTGGAATTTTTGGAAAAAAGTGACAGAAAAGAAAAAGAGGAAGGGCACCGTGTGCTGCTGGGCCGAAACAGCAGGCAGCGGCCCTTGAAAGAAGCCGCCCAGCCAGCCAAGCCCACGCCGCGCTGTTTTTAAACCCGACGGTGAGGCCCATCTGCCGATGGGAGAGAGGGGGCGAGAGAGAGGTGAGGATGACAGGCGGGGCCGCTGTCATCTCCGACTCGCGACAGAGGGCCGGGCGTGCTCACCGGGCGGCGACATTGAGCACGGCAGGTCGAGCTGACAAAGACGGCTGGACTCCTCATCGTGTCGCCGTTCGGGTGGTGCCGGAGTTGGTCGCCGGAGTGCAGGGGTTCGCCGGCGACGAGGTTCGAGGCGGAGGAGCTTCGGGTGTCGACGGCTCCGGCCGCTTCCGCTGCAAATGAGAGGGAAACGGAAGGGAAAGGATCGAGGAGGTGAGGAGAGTTCAGATCGACGGAGAGAAGGGGCGAGAGGAGCCCGTGCTCAGGATCGACGGCGACCCGAGGCGGCGGAGCTCGGTCGATCCCGAGCACGAGGCTCTCCGGGGTGATTGGGTGGTGCGGGCGTGCTCCTGGAGGCGTGAGGAGGAGGCGAATGCCACTGGAGCGGCCCGGGGCGAGCTTATATAGCTGCACGGTGGTCCACCATGGACCTGTGCGCTGGCGAGCTTGTTGCCTTCGTCACGGGTCACGGGGGCCTGCTGGGTTGTGTCTGGGGTGTTCGTGGGGGTCGACTACGTCCAAGGGAAGAAGAGATAGAGGGAGCAGGGGGCCAGAGGCACCGCGCGTGTGAGCACGCTCACTGGTGCGCTCGAGCGGCCCTTGTTCGCTAGCGCGGAGGCGCGGGGAGGAGGAGAGAGGAGGGGAACAGCGCCGTGGCGTGTCACGGACGTCGAGGCGTATCGGTTGGTGTGAGGGGAAGGCCCGAGGTGGCCGGAGCCGTTGGGCAGAGGGTGGCTACAAGCAGGGGCGCATCAGAAGGCCTCCAGAGTGCCCAAATGGCTGCCATGGCATTGTTTATGCCCTGGGGACGCGGCCAACCATGTCCAGTAGTGCCAGGGGGTAGTAAAGAAGGAGGGGGAGGCATTGGATGCCCTGGTAAGCCAGTGGAGTGAGGAGGGAAGAAGAAGAAAGGTGAAAAAGGGCTGACCAGAGAGGGAAAGGGGGATTTTACCCATTCAATAAGTGACCTATGGACTTGCCATTGTTACAGGAGGTGAAAGAGGACTAGAAAGAGCTGTGGTAAAAATTTGAGCTCTCCAAGAATAGTGAAAGGGGTCAAAACAGTAGTTTTTGCAAAATGTCAGAAGGTGTTTGATAGAGTTTTGAGCAAGCAAATGGACTCCAATTGCCATGAGACTCCACAAGGTGAAATGACTCATATAAATATAGCCTTCCACAAATTTGGAAATTATTTGGGCAAAGTTGCCAATGCAACTTTTGTGAACCCTAGAAATGAGCAGAAATAGACTTGAGTAGATCTAGTTGAGCATAACACTTCTCCTTGATGCACCACTTTGTGTAGTGGCCTCATTTGGTCTTGTGAACATGCTCACAAAAGTTGGGGTCAAGGGGAGAAAGTTGGTAGTACAACCTTGTTCAAATATTGTTCTGGTCAGAGAGGGTTTTCGGGCATTTTGGTGAACCAAAATGACTTTAATTGACATGAGGCTTTGAAAGGTGATCACAATATGCATTTGTGACTTGCTGGATTTTTCTTGGATTTTTGTGAAAATATTTCCTGTAGAAATATTTCAAATCCTTGAAATAGGCAGGAATGGTTTTGGGAGGTTTTGTCCAATATTTTGATCATAACCATATGTTGAAACTCTTATATATGGAAAATATATGTCCACCGAGTTTCCCTGATTTTTGTCAAATATTTTGAAACAATAAAATAATTTTTCCTATTAAAGACCATTTCTGGCCTTAAGAAAAAGCTTTTAAATAAAATAGAGAAATAGCTTTTAAAATTATCTTTTGTTGTTTCGGGTATCCTATATCTATTAGGTTTCAAATATACTTTTGGAAAGATTTTTCACACGCCAAATCAAGTACTTACAATTGCAAATCTTAATTCAAGGGTTTTGGAAGCTAATTTTAGAAAATACTTTTTGGCAAAATTATTTTTGTAAGAAAATACTATATTGCTCTACACACATGGCATGATCATTGGACAGAAGTTTGGGGTAAGGAGATGAAGTATAGAAGGTGGAGTAGTTGACTATTAAGAGCACTTGAAAACCACATAGAGAAAACCAACACCAAATAAAAGCCAAACATAGCAAAAAGTTTTTGTTGGTCCAAATTTTCATGCTTTAATAATGCAAATGAAGTGTTACAAAATGCAGGGTGTGACAACATGCTCGGAAAAGAAGTCTTCGGCCTTGAACTTCTGTTTGCTTGAGAACGGATTCTTTGGCTTCGGCAGAGGAATGTCAGTGATTTGGAGTACCACCTCAGGAATCGCGAGCTCAGGTTCTTCAGGCTGAGGAATTTCTGGTTCCTCTTCTCGTGCAACCTGTGGATCAGCAGCAGCAGGTTCTTCAGCACTAGCGGCTGGAATATCTTCATGAACAGAGGGAGTGGGATGAGTTTCTTCAGAGCCCATTTGAACTGTCGTTGCCGGGGACAGAGGAATCTGTTGGATAGGTGTGAATAGAGGAGTATTGGGATGCTGACTTTCCCAAAAGTCATCATTCATCACTGGTGTAGTGCATCCAATATCCACATCTTCATCTTCAATTTCTTCAACACCACCTCTTCACCGTGAACCGAGGCATAGGTGAGGAAGTGATCTGTCATTGAAGGGATTGTATCCACTTCAATTTCTTCATCAATCTGCTCGACGGCGGCAGAATGATTTTCTTCATCGATCCGCTTGGAATCTTGTAGTCTTCTCCAAAAGAAACAATTTCCTTTGATGACATGGAGGAAATCGAACGACATCAATTGGATGTTCAAGAGAGCTGGTCATCGGCTTCATTTTCTTCGCAGTCAAGAATTTGACGCCTTGTTGATGCCTTCCTTTTCTTCATCGCAGCTTGCTCTGCAGCCTTTTGGTCTTCTTCACTTCATAGGCGTAAGGAAGAATTGGAGTTGGTGTAGGCGCGGAGGAGCTGAGGACTTTGGTTGATTTTTTTCAGTATGGCGATGCAGCTTGCCTGATCTCTTCGATTTCTTGAGCGCACCACTAGTGGATGCCCCGCAATTTCTTCACCGGCCGGAATGGAGTCATCAGCCCCGAACTTACATTTTCTTCAAGAGGCTGAAAGTCATCAGCGGTCTGGCATGTTCTTCAAAGAGGCTGAGCGAGTCTGCAGCTCGAGGATTTTCTTGTTGCGATGGGGCTGCAACAGCTGACATTTTCTTTGTCGTTGATGTGAATCTCACTTTGGCTCCTTGCCAATCAGCATAGTATGCATCAAGTCTTTGCCGAGGGCTTGGATTTCAGATTGAGCCCGGAGAAGTTCCTCGGTGTCATTCTCGACAACGCTTTCTTGAGGAGCTTCTCCTTCCTGTATTGAGCTTTCTTGATTTCACGTGCCTTTTCAAACTTCCATTTCTCTTGAGTGATGAAATGGGTCAAGATGTGACTTTGACCAGAGTCGCTTGAAAGTCGTGCATGGGGTGTTTGGATCCTTGTGCCAGAGGTCAATGTAGTCGAGGATTTTCCTCGGATCCAAAAGCAGTGGCACCGATGTGCCTTTGGCTCTAGCGGCCTTGACTTGCCTGTCTCTGATGATTTCTGCAAGTTCTTCATCAGAAGCTTCATCATCAGAGGGCACTTGAAATGCAACCTGTTTCTTCCTTGGACTTGGCCGAGGACCGCGTCCAGCTGTTGCTTTAGTCTTCAATAGTGTGGGGCCTGATGAGGACATTGGTGCAACTGAGGAACTCGCTGAGACACCAGAAGCAATAGAAAAACCCGTAGTCCTTTGACATGTAGCCAGATGCACAGGAGTTGAGGACCTTGGTGGAGCAGTAGCAGTCTGAGGAATTTGCCGTGAGGGCATAGCTGAGGAACTTGGCCATGAGGGTGCTGTTGGTGAAGCACTTGGCTTACGAGCAGGCTTCTTTGGCATTGATTTCCTCGGCTTGATCGAGGTCTCAGCAGCAGCAGCAGAATCCTCATTGAATTTCCTCACTGCCTCCTTGGCTTGTCTTGCTAATTTTTCTTGGCGCCTAGCCCATTCTTCTGGAAAGTCCTCACCACGCTTGATGCTGGTGGGATCAGCTACTTGGCCAGGTGCCAATGGAGCTCTTGGGCATGGAGGATTTAAAGCGAATTTCTTCATGTACTTCGGAGTTGCATATCTGTACTCCCTCCATTCTCTTGCCCATCTTAGTTCAATCCTCTGAATGCGCACCTTGCGCTGATTTTTGTTCTCTTTGCCAAATTTGGCTTCATCAGGTGTGCAATAATCCTTGTATATGTCATCAGGGATTTCGAAAGCAGTCATGACCTCAGGTTTCTTTCCTCCTTTCTGCGGTCTCTTTCCTTCAGCCATATTCTTTAGATGAGGAATTTGAACAATTGAACACTCTGAAGAAGTATGCAGTTTTTCTTCGAGGAACGCTGCAAATGAGTTAAGTTGATGAGAACCTAGTGATTCAGCGAATGACATGAGTACCGTGAACAGAGTGTAGGTGCGAGGAATTTGGAGAGGTCATATGCGTTCTCGTAAGGTTTTTCAAAAGACAAGTTTCGAGGAATTTGACCAGTTGAGCCTTGAGGAATTTCACTAAGCGTTCTTGTCTTAGGTTCCAGAGTTGTACAGATCGAAGATCCACACAATTGAGGAATCTTGAAGAAATGAGTGCTTAGAGAAATGGATCAAGAGCATACAGTGTGTGAGGTGTTCATATGTGTGAAGATTTGAAGAATAAAACACCTTTGAAGATTTTCAGGAAAGCTTGAGAATCAAAGTGAGTAATAAAAGTAACTTTTAATTACCCGAACTGAAGAACACGACGAACTGTGATGAACAGAGGTGAAGTTCGTCAAGTTAGATCTCCCACGCCCTAACTTGGCAGAGGGAGACAGCTACGGCGGCGGCGGAGTGAAGATTTCCGCAACCGGCGCGAGTACGACGGCGATGAGGTCGAGGCAGCGAAGCTCTTCCTCACCGGCGACGATGGAGTAGCGGCGGCGCTAGGGTTTGAGGAGCTCGAGCGAGAGACAGCGATCGAGCGGAGTAAATGAAGTGAGGAAGGGGAGAGGGGTATTTATAGACACGGTGAAACCTGTTCGCCCAAAGATTTTGGGACGAACATGCCCCTGCCCTTTCTCCTTCACGCGACATGTGTCACCCACGTACTGTGCAGATGAGATCGTGTAAGATCGTGGGTGATTATAATAATGCATCATGGGATGCGGAACGGTTTGAGCGGCAAAACCGAAAATCTGGATAAGATTTGTTTTAAAGTTTCGTTCGCAATTTCTTTAGCTAACAAGGACACAGTGAAGATTTTGAACGAGTTTCAATTAGAACGCACATGAAGAATTTGTGAATAGATTGGGTTGAGTATAGCATAGAGGGGGAAGGGTCCGATCACATTCACTTAGCAGAAAACGCAACTTAAAGAAATAGCCATAAGTGAATGCTGTAGAGGACATAAACTCATATATATATATATATATATATATATATATATATATATATATATATATATATATATATATATATATATAGCCAATGAAGAAAAACGACGGAAACAGTGAAGATTTTGCAAAGTTGAAGAATTTGAAAAACTCAAGAATTTCAAAAGCGAGGAAAAACTCAAATTGAAGATTTTCAACTTTTGTGGTGGCGTGGCCCACCAGATAAGAATGATGATTTCGACACACGCTACAATTGTCGTAGGGTTCTGAGAATCAAATTCTTCATTAATTTCTTCACACTTAGTGTTATTCTTCATTGATTGAAGAAAAATGTTTCTTCATGTGTTGCACATCTAAGTCATCAATTTTGCATAAGTGTTAGGATGTGTGTCCTTTTCAAAGAACATTCGAAGACTCTAAGATATTTAGCTCACACCGCAACTTGCTAAATCTCTTCTTATCCAAGGGCTTAGTGAAGATATCAGCTAGTTGTTCTTCAGTCTTCACATGCTCGATGGAGATGTCGCCCTTCAACACATGATCACGAAGAAAATGATGACGAATCTGAATGTGCTTTGTCTTCGAGTGTTGAACTGGGTTGTGAGCAATCTTGATGGCACTCTCATTGTCGCAGAGGAGAGGCACATTCTTCACATTGACGCCATAGTCCTTGAGGGTTCTAAAGTGCGTTATATCGACTAGAGGGGGGGTGAATAGGCGATTTTTATGAATTCTTCACCGAGGAATTTGCTGGTGAGGAAATTCCTTAGCGAAGAACTACTTGCAGCGGAATAAGTACTCAGAAGTAAACATAACAGGATACACACATAGTCATCATGATGAAATGAAGACTAACACAGAGTACGGAAAGCGTAAACACAGGATAACAAGATGAAGACAAACAGACTGAAGAAATTGAACTGAGGAATTTGTGAAAGTCTTCAGTCAAAGTCTTCAAACACAGATATGAACAACATTTAACACAGTAATGAGGAAATGAAAGAGTTGAGGAAATAGAACCAGTCAGTTGGTGAAGACAATGATTTGGTAAACCAGTTCCAACTGCTGTCTCAGTTGTACGTCTGGTTGGAGTGGCTGAGTATTTAAACTCGAGGACACACAGTCCGGACACCCAGCCTCGAGCCGCAACTTGGGACACCCAGCCTCACCGTATTCTCCTTGAACTAAGACCACGCAGCCTCGTCCCAATCACTCGTGGTAAGTCTTGGTGACTTCCAAACCTTCACAGACTTTGGTCACTCGGCGATCCACAATTCCTCTTGGATGCTCTAGACCTTGACGCCTAACCGTCTGGAAGAAGCACAGTCTTCAAAGGTAACAAGCGTCGGATCCACGCAGATCAATTTCTTCATGATGCTCAATCACTTTGGGTTTGTGGGGTTTGGTTTTGGGATTTTCCTCACTTGATGATTTTCGCTCAAAGTCCTCGGAGGATGGGTTGCTCTCAAATGACAAGTGTCAAGTTCTCTCGGGCAGCCAACCAGCTAGTGGTTGTAGGGGCGGCTATTTATAGCCTAGGAGCAGCCCGACATGATAAGACATAAATGCCCTTCAATGATATGACCATTAGGTGGATAAGATATTTTGGGACAGCCGTAGCAAGAGACAAAGAACGGTCGGAAATTTGACTCTCAAATTCCTCGGGGCTATCATGTTCCTCCTTTGTAGGCAATTCGACTGGCGAATTCCTAACTCCTCGATCGAGCAAAGTCCTCGGTGACTGAAGAACTGCGTCTCACATCAAGAAATTGATTGAATCTGTATGAGATTTCAATGGCTTCACTCGAAGGGATTGGTAGGTGTAGGATTTTGAGTTGAGCATCACATGGAAATTTTTCCTTAGTATTTCCTCGACCCCTTTAACAAAGATGGTGTTTCCTATGACTCAAGAAAGAGAAAATGAAACTACGAAAACAAAAGTCTTCACGCTTCATATTCCTCGAATGAATATCAAGTCTTCAAGGTCACACCAATTTCTTCACTTTCAAAGTCTTGAGAAAGTCTTCGAATATCAAAGTCTTCAATGAAGAACTTCATTTTAGGGTCGACTTTCTCTGTAAATATCAAACTCCTCATAGACTTATAGACCTGTGTACACTCACAAGCGCATCGCCACTTAACCTATAAGTCTTCAATACACCAAAATCACTAAGGGCACTAGATGCACTTACAATCTCCCCTTTTGGTGATTGATGACAACATAGGTTAAGTTTTCAACGGGGATAACCATATGAAGTGTAAGTACTGATATTGAGGAATTTGATTGCAAGATATAGAGGAACTCCCCCTGAATATGTGCATAGTGAGGAAATTGCTTTTGAGGCAATGCACATTTGAAGAATTGAATCATGGAGATCTCCCCCTATATCTTGTAATTCATACACGCATTTGATATATAATATGAAGAATTTGAAATGCATGATGAAATATGGTGCCTGATGAGATTCAGCATGCGTGCAATAATATTGACAAGGAATAAGCATGTGGAATAGCACATCAAAAGTTTCAGAGCTCAGTGCATCAGAAGCATCAGAGCACGACCAAAAGTATCAAGGCACCATCGGATTTAAGATTACAACTCGATCCAATAAAAGTTTCGGAAGAACGAGAGTTGTAACTTAATAAAACACCCATAATATAAACCCGCTTGAAGACTAACTCAGATTTCTCCCCCTTTGGCATCAATGACCAAAAGGATTGAAACTGAGGACTAACGCCCCTGAAGATTTTCAAGTCGATGGAGGAGCGCCAGCGTTGTCGGGGTTGGTTGTTGAAGTAGGGCCTGCCGCAGTGTCGTCCAAATCTTCATGTTCATCAGTTTCACGCGATGAAGAATAAGAACTGGCCACCAGATCAGGAACTTTGACTCTCTTGAATTTCTTCGGAGGTGGTGCAGACCAGTCAAATGCTTCCTGGAGACCCATAGTCTTCAATTCTTCCGCGGAATATACATGAGTGAGAACAGCCCAGGTGCGGTTGAGGGTTTCATGAAGGTAATACTGATTTTTCTTCACTGCATTATGTGTTGAGGTCATGTTGTGAAGAATTGCAGCAAATTGACGCTTCACCCATTTCTGATTGCGTTCAACCTTCTGATGAAGACTGAGGAGTAACTCACGGTCGACCATCACCACAGGTGCCGTTGCTTGAGGCTTTTGCTTGGTTGAGGTATTTGCGGCAGTGTCATGTGTTGCAGAATCGTCATTGGTGGAGTAAGATGTAGCTAGACGGAATTGACCATCCAATGGACGAGTGCCTTCATCAATCACAGCAGCTGCCTTGCCCTTATCATCACATGATGAAACTGGTTGCTTGAGGACTTCAATGGGCGGCAAGTAGCTACCATGGTTCAGAGTGTCAGCCTTGTAATTCAGTGAAGATCTTGCCCTTATGAATCTCATAATCCAAGGCGCATAGGGCTTCAGCTCAAAAGGTGACATTGCAACATTAGCCAGAGTCCTCATGAAGAAATCATGGAAGTTGACGGGAACGCCATGAATGATGTTGAAAAGCATGTTCTTCATGATGCCAACGACATCTTCATCATTTGAGTCGTGGCCTTTGATGGGACTCATTGTCTTCGTCAGGATTCGATAGACAGTCCGAGGCACATACTGCAGTTCCTTGACGAGGAATTTGGTTCGAGGGGCCTGCCCTGGCTTCAAAGGCTTCATGAGCACTTGCATATAATGATCAGTCAGCTCGCGGTCATTGTAGATGCAACGTGCGCTTTCATGGGGAGGATCAAAAGGAAGGACACGAAGCAATTCAGTTGCTGGTGCCTTGTAGTGAGTGTTTTCTGTCATCCAATCCAGCACCCATGAATTGACATCTTCAGCATCTCCGGTGATATGCAAAGTGGCATAGAACTAAAGAATGAGTTCTTCATTCCAATCACAGATATCAGTGCAGAAATTCAAGAGTCCTGCATCGTGAATAACTCAGAGAATTGGCTCGAAGCACGGCAGAGATTCCATATCCACATGAGGAATATGCTCATGATCGAAGATTTTGTCCTTGTCAAAGAGCACTGAGGAATAGAAGTTGGCTTGAGTAGCAGTCCAGAATCGTCTTTTCCTTATGCGAGCAGAGTCATATGGATTGTAATCAGTGAAGAACACATGCTCAGAAAAGAAATCTTCAGCCTTGAATTTTTGCTTGCTCGAGAACGGATTCTTTGGTTTGGGCAGAGGGATATCAGTGATTTGCAGCACAACCTCGTGAATCGCGATCTCGGGTGCTTGGTGAGAATTTCTGGTTCCTCTTCTTGTGCAGTTTTGGGATCAAGAAGAGGTTCTTGACACTAGCGGCTGGAATTTCTTCATGAATGCGATATGGGATGAGTTTCTTGAGCCCATTTGAGCAGTTGTAGCCGGGGTGAGGAATTTTTGAATCGGAGTGAAGAGAGGAGTATTGGGATCTTGACTTTCCCAAAAGTCATCGTTCATCACCGTGTAGTGCATCCAATATCCACGTCTTCATCTTCTTTTCAATTTCCTCAACACCAGCCTCTTCACCGTGAACCGAGGCATGGGTGAGGAACGATGGCGGTGAAGGGAATGCTTCCACTTCAATTTCTTCATCAAACTGTTACGAGGTAGCAACAGTGATTTTCTTCATCAGATCCGCTTGGGATCTTGTAGTCTTCTCCATAAGGAACAATTTCCTTAGACGACATGGAGGAAATGGGAACGGCATCAATGGGATTTTCAAGCGAGCTGGTCATTGGCTTCATTTTCTTTGCAGCCGAAGAATTTGACGCAGCTGATGCCTTCCTCTTCTTCACTGCAGCTTGCTCTGCAGCCTTTGTCTTCTTCACTTCATAGCGAAGGAAGAATTGGAGTTGGTGTTGGCGCAGGAGGAGCCGAGGATCGTGGTTCATTTTCTTGAGCACAACCGTGCAATTGCCTGATCTCTTGCTTTCTTTAGGCGCACCACTAGTGGATGCCACAGGAATTTCTTCAATGGAATGGAGTCATCAGCCACGGAACTTGTATTCTCATCAAGCAGGCTGAAAGTCATCAGCGATCTTGGCATGTTCTTCAAAGAGTGAGCAGAGTGTGTAGCCTGAGGATTTTCTTGTTGCGATGGGGCTGCAACAGTTGTCATTTTCTTCGTCAAATTGATGAATCTCACTTTGGCTCCTTGCCAATCAGCATTGTAAGCATCGAAATCCTTGTTGAGGGCTTGGATTTCAGTTTGAGCTTTGAGAAGTTCTTCAGGAGTCAGGTTGACGATGTTCTTCTTCAGAAGCTTCTCCTTTCTGGCTTGTGCTCTCTTTATCTCACGAGCCTTTTCAAATTTCCATTTCTCTTCAGAGATGAAATGGTTTAGCATATGACTTTGACCAGGAGTCAGAGGCAGATCAGGCATGGGAGTGTTTGGATCCTGATGCCATAAGTCGATGAAGTCAAGGATCCTCCTTGGATCCAAAAGCAGAGGCACAGTTGTCCCTTTGGCTCTAGCGGCCTTTGCCAGTCTGTCTTTGATGATTTCTGCAAGTTCTTCATCAGAAGCCTCGTCATCAGAGGGCACTTGGAAAGCAACTTTCTTTCTTGGACTTGGCCGAGGACCGCGTCCAGCTATTGCTTTTGTCTTCAGCAGAGTGGGGCCTGATGAGGACATTGGTGCAGCTGAGGAACTTGCTGAGACACCAGAAGCAATCGAGAAACCCTGAGTCCTTTGACATGTAGCCAGATGCACAGGAGTTGAGGACCTGGAGGGAGCTGCTGAGGACTTTGATGGAGTAGCAGTAGTCTGAGGAATTTGCCATGAGGGCGCGGCTGAGGAACTGGGCCGTGAGGGCGCTGATGTTGAAGCACTTGGCTTGCGAGCAGGCTTCTTCGGCATTGATTTCCTCGGCTTGACCGAGGTCTCAGCGGCAGCAGCAGCAGCAGAATCCTCATTGAATTTCCTCACTGCCTCTTTGGCCTGTCTTGCCAATTTGGCTTGACGCCTAGACCATTCTTCAGGAAAGTCCTCACCACGCTTTATGCTGGTGGGATCAGCGATTTGGCCAGGTGCCAATGGAGCTCTTGGGCATGGAGGGTTTAAGGCGAATTTCTTCATGTACTTGGGAGTAACATAGCGATATTCCCTCCATTCTCGTGCCCATCTTCGTTCTATCCTCTGAATGCGCACTTTGCGCTGATTTTTGTTCTCCTTGCCAAACTTGGCTTCATCAGTGTGCAATAATCTTTGTATATTTCATCGAGGATCTCAAAGGCGGTCATGACCTCCGTTTCTTTCCTCCTTTTGCGGTCTCTTGCCTTCTGCCATTTTCTTGGATGAGGAATTTGAACAATAGAACACTCAAGAAGTATGCAGTTTTTCTTGAGGAACGCTGCAAATGAGTTAAGTTGATGAGAACCTAGTGATTCAAAGAATGACATGAGTACTGTGAGCAGAGTGTAGGTGCGAGGAATTTGGAGAGGTCATATGCGTTCTCAGAAGATTTTTTAAAAAAAACAAGTTTTGAGGAATTTGACCAGTTGAGCCTTGAGGAATTTCACTAAGCGTTCTTGTCTTAGGTTCTAGAGTTGTACAGATTGAAAATCCGCACAATTGAGGAATCTTGAAGAAATGAGTGCTTAGAGAGATGAATCAAGAGCAGACAGTGTGTGAGGTGTTCATAAGTGAAGATTTGAAGAACAAAACACCTTTGAAGATTTTCAGAAAAGTTTGAGAATCAAAGAGAGTAATAAAAGTGACTTTTAATTACCCGAACTGAAGAACACGACGAACAGAGATGAACCGTGTTGAAGTTAAATCACGTTAGATCTCCCACGCCCTAACTTGGCGAGAGGAGACAGCTACTGCGGGCGGAGTGAAGATTTCCGCAGCCGTAGCGAATCTGACGGGCGACGAGGTCGAGGCGATGAAGCTCTTCCTCACCGACGACGATGGAGTAGCGGCGGCGCTTAGGGTTTGAGGAGAGCTCGAGCGAGAGACAATGACGAAAGCGGAGTAAATGAAGTAAGGAAAGGAGAGGGTATTTATAGCCACGGTAAAAACTGTTCGCCGAAGATTTTGGGACGAACATGCCCTACCCTTTCTTCTTCACGCGACATGTGTCACCCACGATCGTGCGATGAGATCGTGTAAGATCGTGGGTGAATAAACTAATGTATCGTGGGATGCGGAACGGTTTGAGCGATAAAACCGAAAATCTGGATAAGATTTGTTTTAAAATTTAGTTCGCAATTTCTTCACCGTCAAGGACACAAAGAAGACTTTGAGCGAGTTTCAATCGAACGCACATGAAGAATTTGTGAATAGATTGGGTTGAGTATAGCATAGAGGGGAAGGGTCCGATCACATTCACTTAGCGTAAATCGCAACTTGAAGAAATAGCAATAAGTGAATGTTGTAGAGGACATAAACTCACATATATATATATAATGAAGAAAAACGACGGAAACATTGAAGATTTTGCAAAGTTGAAGAATTTGAAAAACGGAGAATTTCAAAATGAGGAAAACTCAAATTGAAGATTTTCAACTTTTGTGGTGGCGTAACCCATCAGATAAGAATGATGATTTCAGACACCGCATACAATTGTCGAGGGTTCTCGAGAATCAAATTCTTCATTAATTTCTTCACACTTAGAGTGTTATTCTTCATTGATTGAAGAAAACGTTTCTTCATGTGTTGCACATCTAAGTCATCAATTTCGCATAAGGGTTAGGATGTGTGTCCTTTTCAAAGAACATTCAAAGATTCTAAGTTATTTAGCTCACACCGCAAATTGCTAAATCTCTTCTCATCCAAGGGCTTAGTGAAGATATCAGCTAGCTGTTCTTCATTCTTCACATGCTCGATGGAGATATCGCCTTCAACACATGATCACGAAGAAAATGATGACGAATCTGGATGTGCTTAGTCTTCGAGTCTTTGATCTGGGTTGTGAGCAATCTTGATGGCACTCTCATTGTCGAGAGGAGAGGCACATTCTTCACGTTGACGCCATAGTCCTTGAGGGTTTGCTTCATCCAAAGCAGTTGAGCACAGCATGAGCTAGTAGCAATGTATTCAGCTTCAGCAAGAGATGATCTGATACGCAGCTCTTTCTTCGAGGACCAACGGACCAAAGATCGTCCGAGGAAATGACAAGTGCGGATGTTGACTTGCGGTCCACACGATCACCAAAGATAGTCGAGTCGAAATATCCAATGAGATCAAAAGCGAGCCCTTGGGGTACCATAATCCTAGTGTTGGTGTGTGAGCTAGATATCAAGAATATGCTTCACAGCCTTATGGTGTGATTCCTTCGGTGCAGCTTGAAATCGGGCACACATGCAAACACTAAGCATTATATCCGGCCTAGATGCACATAAGTACAATAAAGAACCAATCATGGAGCGGTATACCTTGTGATCAAGTCAATACCATTTCCATCAATGCATAGATGGCCATTTGTGGGCATAGGAATTTTGATGCCTTTGCAATCTTGCATGCGAATTTCCTCGAGTACATCTTTGAGGTATTTCTCTGAGATATGAATATGCCATTGCGCTTGTTGATTTAATTTGAAGACCTAAGAAGAATTTCAACTCTCCCATCATAGACATTTGATATTCTTCACTCATCATATAGGCAAATTCATCACTATAACGTTGGTTAGTACAGCCAAAGATAATATCATCAACATATATTTGGCACACAAACAGTTCACCATCATATGATTTAGTAAAAGAGTAGGGTCGAGTGAACTGGTGTGAAGCCATTCTTCACGAAGAATTCCTTCAATGTATCATACCACGCCGAGGGGCTTGCTTGAGGCCATAGAGGGCCTTATTGAGTCTGAAGACTTTGTCGATTCTTGGGATCTTCAAAACACAGGGGTTGAGCAACATATACTTCTTCCTCAAGCTTACCATTGAGGAATGCACTTTTCACATCCATTTGATATAAGATGATATCATGATGGTTAGCATAGGCAAGTAAAATGTAATAGCCTCAAGTCTAGCAACAGTGCAAAAGTTTCATTGAAATCAATTCTTCAACTCTGTGTGTAGCCTTGAGCTACTAGTCGTGCCTTATTCCTCACCACAAGGCCATTTTCATCTTGCTTGTTGCGGTAGATCCACTTTGTGCCAATGATATTATGCTTGCGAGGATCCAGGCGATTGACCAATTCCCTGACATTGTTCAGCTCGAATCGATGTAATTCTTCTTGCATAGCCCGAATCCACTCCGCTCCAGAAATGCTTCATCTACCTTAGTGGGCTCTGTGATAGAGACAAAAGCATAGTGCCCACAAAAGTTAGATAAGTGTGAGGCTTTTGAGTGTGAGAGGACTGGTGCGCTAATGTCATCGATGATCTTCTCCACTTGCACTTCTTTTGCAACGCGGATGAGTTGGTTGTCGTTGAGGATTTTGATCAGCATTTTCTTGACACCATTTTCCTCATCATGTTCTTGGTGCATCACTCGGCGTTCTTCATGAACAGGAATGAATTCTTCAGCAGATTCTTGATGGAATGACATCCTCGGTTGCCTTGAGCTTGATAGCATCCTCAAAAGCTGG
The DNA here is from genome assembly GCA_021437245.1 of Aegilops speltoides. Lineage (NCBI taxonomy): Eukaryota > Viridiplantae > Streptophyta > Magnoliopsida > Poales > Poaceae > Aegilops > Aegilops speltoides. The sequence goes on from CM038145.1 coordinate 252,330,940, forward strand.
TTCATCTAACACGAAGGTAGGTGCTCTCTTTGCGAGCCATTAGTTTCATCGAACCGCACATCTACAAAGGTCAACAATCTTGTGAAGAACAATGTTGAAGACTCTATAGGTGTGCGAGTCCTTTCCGTAACCAAGCATAAAACCTTCATGTGCTTTCGGTGCAAATTTAGAGTTGTGGTGAGGATCTCTAATCCAACATTTAGCAATCAAGACTTTGAAATAACTCACATTGGGTTTCTTGTCGTTGAGGAGTTCATAGGCGCCTTCTTGAAGAATTTGTGAAGATATACTTTGTTGATGATGTGGCGGCGGATCAATTGCATCAATCCAAAACGCCGAGGCATTTTGTATTCATCAAGCATAGTGCGAGCCATCTCAACAAGAGTTCTGTTCTTGCGCCCACAACGCCATTCTCACGAGGAGTATAGGGAGCGATAACTCATGAGTAATACCAAGTTCATCAAGATAGGCATCAAGACCAGAATTCTTGAACTCGGTTCCATTGTCACTTCGATATGCTTGATCTTCACACCAAAGTTGGTTGAAGCCCTCGAGGAAAATCGTTTGAAGACTTCCTGCACTTCATGTTTGTAAGTAACAATGTGTACCCATGTATATCGAGAATAATCATCAACAATGACAAAACCATATAAAGATGCATCATTAGTGACCGCTGAATAATGATTAGGTCCAAGAGGTCCATGTGAAGCAATTGAATGAGCGTGTAGTGGTCATGATAGTCTTCGCTGGATGCTTGGCCTTGGTCATTTTTCCGCTTCACATGCTCCGCATAAGTGATCCTTGAGGAATTTGACATTCTCAATGCCAATGACATGCTTCTTCTTCGCAGCGTGTTCAAATTCCTCATGCTGCATGACCAAGTCGTCGATGCCATAGCCAGCCTTCTCGAAGCTTTTGCAAGTAGACACACGGCTGGTTGTGGTCTGTAGAGAAATCAACAATATACAGATCTCCTCTCCTAAAGCCTTCAAGACTTTGGAATTGTCGACTTCCATAATCACAACACAGCGATATTTGCCAAGACAACAACCATATCAAGATCACAAAGCATTGAGATCGACATGAGATTGTATCCTAAGGACTCAACAAGCATGACTTTGTCCATGTGCTTATCCTTAGAGATAGCAACCTTACCAAGACCCAATACGACTTTTGCCTTTGTCAAGAAAGATGATATGCTTCAGAGGTGATGGTGATAAGGAGCATCCATCAATAGATTCTTGTCACCAATCATGTGATTTGTACATCCACTATCGAGGACCCATTCGGTGGTTTTGGGTTGATCATCCTGCAGATGAATTAGTGTAGCTTACAATCTCATATGCTTCATCGATGAAGAATATGATATCAAGTTCATCGATGAATTTCATCAAGCGATAAGCAGATATAGCGAGATGAGGACGTGTGAAATGAAAGTTCATTTCATCATGATTCGCCTGCATCCTTTCGAGCATTTTCATCGGTCCCCAAAGAAATTCTTGAGACGTTAGAGCACGTCCGAGACCTGACCCTGCAAAGAGATTAGTTCTTTTCTTCACCACCCACATCCGGAGGGTGGCAAAGAGTTCATCATCCTGCGAGCACCATATGAGAAAGGTGGCAAAGATGCCAAACCATTTCGTTTCACATAGGAGGGTTAGGGTAAGCATATGAATAAGCGAGTAATTCTTCGAGGACTTATGAACATAATGGTTTGAAGAATAATGCACATATTCATAGCCCTTAGCTCTACCTGCGAGATGAGTTGTTAGCACGATGATAATCATATGAGGACTTTGATCCAGTTGAGGAATTTGATCCATGTGAAGGATTTGATCCATATGAAGAATTTGATCTGGGGTTCTGTTCTTCACAGGTGGTGTCATGAGGACATTCACCAAGACTTTCAACACAACTTTTGGGAACCCAGATTTTCTTCATAGGGAACCGTTCTGCGAGCTTAGTGCCAACATATCTAGCAAATACTTCACCATTCTGATTTTTGAACAGTTTATAGTTGAGTCAAATGACTCATCGGAAGAATGAGGAGATTCACATGTAAAGCCGGATAAGTTAGATGGATCAATCTGGAGGTCCCTTGCAGCAACCCATGAGGTTTTGGGATACCGCTCGGGCTTCCAATATGTTCCATCGGCATTGAGTTTCCTCTCAAAGGCAATACCCTCTTTCCTAGGGTTTCGTTGAGGATCTGCTTTTGAGCACATCACAAAGTGTCTGATGCCCTTTGAGGCTTTTGTACATGCTGTCATGTACAATTCCTTCAACCCTGCATTGTCGGTGATACTAGCAATGTCCTCGATGAGGAATTAGTGATAGCAGAGGCAGATGAAGAATTTGTAACATTTGAAGCATTTGAACATTCAGGTGAAGAATTAGCAGATTCACGTTCAATGCACTTTAAGCATGGAGGAACAAATTCTTCCTGAGAAGTGCTGATTTGTTGAGCTAGTAATGAATCGCGCTCCTTCTGAAGATCTTCATAACATACTCTTAGCTTTTCAAGATCTTCCTTTCTTTGAAGAGCTTCAAGAGAAAGCTTCTCATGATCTTGCTTTTCTTGAAGAAATTCATAAGAAAGTTTCTCATGATCGACAAGAGAGAGTTATGATGACCTTGAAGGTTATCATACCTAGACCAAGTCTCTCAAGATTTTCACCAAGGCTTTAGTGCGATCCATTTCTTCACCCAACATATCATCACTTTTATCTAGCATGTTTTGAACCTTTTCAAGAGCCCGTTGTTGTTTCACAACAATTTTAGCAAGTTTAGAGTAGCTGGGCTTCAGATCCTCATCAGATTCATTTTCACTAGAGTCAGAGGAGTTGTATTTGAGTACCTTAGCTCCTTTTGCCATGAAGCAATAGGTGGAAGCGTAGCCATCATTATCTTCATCAGGCTTTTCGGTGGAGTCGCTTTCTTGATGTTGAAGATGGACTTGCCGACGAAAGCGTAAGAGTAACGGCCGACTAGCCACACGGACTCAGATTCTTGAGACTCCTCCTCTTCATCATTTTCCTTAGATTCAGCTTCAGAGTCCATTTCCTTGCCAATGAATGCCCGAGCCTTCTTGGAGCTGCCCTTCTTGTGAGATGAGGACTTCGAGGATTTCGATGACGAAGATTTTGACGATTTCTTCTTCTTCTTCTTCGCATCATCAGAACTGTAATCCTTGTATTTCTTCTTCTTCATTTCCTTTTCCCACTGAGGACAATCTTGAATATAGTGACCAGGTTTCTTGCATTTGTGGCAAAGTCTTCTCTTATAGTCACTGGATGAGGAATCACTTCCTCTTGAGGATTTTCCAAAGCGACCACGTCTTGTGAATTTCTGGAATTTCTTCACAAGCGATGCTAGATCCTGGCTCGAGTTCTTGAGATCACCAAGGCTACTACCGTAATCCTCACATTCAGAGTCGACACAACTTTAGCCTTCAGGCACGTGGTTTGCCATAGTTTGAGCCATAGAGATCTCTCTTTTGAAAGAAGTGGAACTCGTGAGTGTTTAGCCTTTCGAGGATATCAGCAGGATCAAGCGACTTGTAGTCAGCACGTTCTTGTATCATCAGCCCCAGAGTATCAAATGAGGAATCAAGCGATCTCAGCAGTTTCTTCACAACTTCATGATCAGTGATGTCAGTGGCACCGAGGGCTTGAAGCTCATTTGAGATGTCAGTGAGGCGATCAAAGGTTTGTTGAACATTCTCATTGTCAAGTCTTTTGAAGCGGTTGAAGAGATTCTGAAGAACATCGACTCGAGAATCACGCTGAGTTGAAACTCCTTCATTTACTTTGGACAGCCTATCCCAGATAAGCTTAGCAGTTTCCAAAGCAGTCACTCTTCCATACTGTCCTTTGCTCAGATGACCACATACGATATTCTTCGCTTGAGAGTCGAGTTGTTTGAATCTCTTCACATCGGTAGTGTTCAGTGTGGGAGTGACAGAGGGGACACCATTTTCCACAACATACCAGAGATCATTATCAATTGCCTCAAGATGCATTCGCATCTTGTTCTTCCAGTAGGGGTAGTCCGTTCCATCAAAGGTAGGACACCCAGCCAAGACCTTGATCATACCTGCGGTCGACATAACTAAAACTCCAGGCGGTTAAACCAAAATCACACAGAACAAGGGAGTACCTTGCTCTGATACCAATTGAAAGTCGTTATATCGACTAGAGGGGGTGAATAGGCGATTTTATGAATTCTTCATCGAGGAATTTGTTGGTGAGGAAATTCCTTAGCGAAGAACTACTTGCAGCGGAATAAGTACTCGAAGTAAACATAACAGATACACACATAGTCATCATGATGAAATGAAGACTAACACAGAGTACGGAAAGCGTAAACACAGGATAACAAGATGAAGACAAACAGATCAAGAAATTGAACGAGGAATTTGTGAAAGTCTTCACCAAAGTCTTCAAACACGAGATATGAACAACATTTAACACAAGAATGAGGAAATGAAAGAGTTGAGGAAATAGAACCACCAGTTGGTGAAGACAATGATTTGGTAAACCAGTTCCAACTGATGTCTCAGTTATACGTCTGGTTGGAGCGGCGGTGAGTATTTAAACTCGAGGACACATCCGGACACCCGATCTCTGGCGGCAACTCAGACACCCATCCTCACCGTATTCTCCTTGAACTAAGACCACGCAGGCCTCGTCCCAATCACTCGTGGTAAGTCTTCAGTGACTTCCAAACCTTCACAGACTTTGGTCACTTGGCGATCCACAATTCCTCTTGGATGCTCTAGACCTTGACGCCTAACCGTCTGGAAGAAGCACAGTCTTCAAAGGTAACAAGCGTCGGATCCACGCAGATCAATTTCTTGATGATGCTCAATCACTTTGGGTTTGTGGGGTTTGGTTTTGGGATTTTCCTCACTTGATGATTTTCGCTCAAAGTCCTCGGAGGATGGGTTGCTCTCAAATGACAAGTGTCAAGTTCTCTCGGAGCAGCCAACCAGCTAGTGGTTGTAGGGGCGGCTATTTATAGCCTAGGAGCAGCCCGACATGATAAGACATAAATGCCCTTCAATGATATGACCGTTAGGTGGATAAGATATTTTGGGACAGCCGTGCAAGAACACAACAACGGTCGGAAATTTGACTCTCAAATTCCTCGGGGCTATCATGTTCCTCATCAGTGTAGGCAATTCAGATGGCGAATTCCTAACTCCTCGATTAGAGAAAGTCCTCAAGGACTGAAGAACTGCGTCTCACATCAAGAAATTGAAGAAATTGATGAATGAGATTTCCAATGGCTTCACTCGAAGGGATTGGTAGGTGTAGGATTTTGAGTTGAGCATCACATGGAAATTTTTCCTTAGTATTTCCTCGACCCCTTTAACAAAGATGGTGTTTCCTATGACTCAAGAAAGAGAAAATGAAACTACGAAAACAAAAGTCTTCACGCTTCATATTCCTCGAATGAATATCAAGTCTTCAAGGTCACACCAATTTCTTCACTTTCAAAGTCTTCGAAAGTCTTGAGAATATCAAAGTCTTCATTGAAGAACTTCATTTTAGGGTCAACTTTCTCTCAGAATATCAAACTCCTCATAGACTTATAGACCTGTGTACACTCACAAACGCATCGCCACTTAACCTATAAGTCTTCAATACACCAAAATCACTAAGGGCACTAGATGCACTTACGGGGTTTGCTTCATCCAAAGCAGATTGAGCACAAAGAAGAGCCAGCAGCAATGTATTCAGCTTCGTAAGAGATGGTGATATGCAGTTCTTTCTTCGAGGACCAACGGACCAAAGATCGTCCGAGGAAATGACAAGTACCAGATGTTGACTTGCGGTCCACACGATCACCAAAGATAGTCGAGTTAGAATATCCAATGAGATCAAAAGCAGAGCCCTTGGGGTACCATAATCCTAGTGTTGGTGTGTGAGCTAGATATCGAAGAATATGCTTCACAGCCTTATGGTGTGATTCCTTCGGTGCAGCTTGAAATCGGGCACACATGCAAACACTAAGCATTATATCTAGCCTAGATGCACATAAGTACAGTAAAGAACCAATCATGGAGCGGTATACCTTGTGATCGAAGTCAATACCATTTTCATCAGTGCATAGATGGCAATTTGTGGGCATAGGAATTTTGATGCCTTTGCAATCTTGCATGCCAAATTTCCTCAGTACATCTTTGAGGTATTTCTCCTGAGATATGAATATGCCATTGCGTTGCTGACGAATTTGAAGACCTAAGAAGAATTTCAACTCTCCCATCATAGGCATTTGATATTCTTCACTCATCATATAGGCAAATTCATCACTATAACGTTGGTCAGTACAGCCAAAGATAATATCATCAACATATATTTGGCACACAAACAGTTCACCATCATAAGATTTAGTAAAGAGAGTAGGGTCGAGTGAACTGGTGTGAAGCCATTCTTCACGAAGAATTCCTTCAATGTATCATACCATGCCCGAGGGGCTTGCTTGAGGCCATAGAGAGCCTTGTTGAGTCTCAAGACTTTGTCGATTCTTTGGATCTTCAAAACACGGGGTTGAGCAACATATACTTCTTCCTCAAGCTTACCATTGAGGAATGCACTTTTCACATCCATTTGATATAAGATGATATCATGATGGTTAGCATAAGCAAGTAATATGCGAATAGCCTCAAGTCTAGCAACAGTGCAAAAGTTTCATCGAAATCAATTCCTTCAACTGTGTGTAGCCTTGAGCTACTAGTCGTGCCTTATTCCTCACCACAAGGCCATTTTCATCTTGCTTGTTGCGGTAGATCCACTTTGTGCCAATGATATTATGCTTGCGAGGATCCGGGCGATTGACCAATTCCTAGACATTGTTAAGCTCGAATCGATGTAATTCTTCTTGCATAGCCCTGAATCCACTCCGCTCCAGAATGCTTCATCTACCTTAGTGGGCTCTATGATAGAGACGAAAGCATAGTGCCCACAAAAGTTAGATAAATGTGAAGGTTTTGAGCGTGTGAGAGGACCTGGTGCACTAATGTCATCGATGATCTTCTCCACTTGTACTTCTTTTGCAACGCGAGGATGAGCTGGTTGTCGCTGAGTAATTTGATCAAGCATTTTCGCCAAGACCATTTTCCTCAAGATTTTCTTCAGTGCATCAGCTCGGCGTTCTTCATGAACAGGAATGAATTCTTCAAAGCAGATTCTTCATGAGGAATGACATCCTCGGTTGCCTTGAGCTTGATAGAATCCTTAGGTGCTGGTTCATCTAACACGTAAGGTAGGTGCTCTCTTTGCGAGCCATTAGGTTCATCGAACCGCACATCTACAATGTCAACAATCTTGTGAAGAACAATGTTGAAGACTCAGAGGTGTCGAGTCCTTTCCGTAACCAAGCATAAAACCTTCATGTGCTTTCGGTGCAAATTTAGAGTTGTGGTGAGGATCTCTAATCCAACATTTTGCACCGAAGACTTTGAAATAACTCACATTGGCCGGGTTTCTTGTCAGTGAGGAGTTCATAGGCCGTCTTCTTGAAGAATTTGTGAAGATATACTCTATTGATGATGTGGCACGCAGTATCAATTGCATCAATCCAAAAACGCTGAGGCATTTTGTATTCATCAAGCATAGTGCGAGCCATCTCAACAAGAGTTCTGTTGTTGCGCTCCACGACGCCATTTTGCTGAGGAGTATAAGGAGCAGATAACTCATGAGTAATACCAAGTTCATCAAGAGAGGCATCAAGACCGGAATTCTTGAGCTCAGTTCCATTGTCACTTCTGATGTGCTTGATCTTCACACCAAAGTTGGTTGAAGCCCTCGAGGAAAATCGTTTGAAGACTTCCTGCACTTTATGTTTGTAAGTAACAATGTGTACCCATGTATATCGAGAATAATCATCAACAATGAAAAAACCATATAGAGATGCATCATTAGTGACTGTTGAGTAATGATTAGGTCTGAAGAGGTCCATGTGAAGCAATTCAAATGGACGAGTAGTGGTCATGATAGTCTTCGCTGGATGCTTGGCCTTGGTCATTTTTCCAGCTTCACAGTTCGCATAAGTGATCCTTGAGGAATTTGACATTCTCAATGCCAATGACATGCTTCTTCTTCGCAAGCGTGTGCAAATTCCTCATGCCTGCGTGACCAAGTCGTCGATGCCATAGCCAGCCTTCTGAAGCTTTTGCAAGTAGACACACGGCTGGTTGTGGTCCTGTAGAGAAATCAACAATATACAAATCTCCTCTCCTAAAGCCTTCGAAGACTTTGGAATTGTCAGCTTCCATAATCACAACACAGCGATATTTGTCAAGACTACAACCATATCAAGATCTCAAAGCATTGAGATCGACATGAGATTGTATCCTAAGGACTCAACAAGCATGACTTTGTCCATGTGTTTATCCTTAGAGATTGCAACCTTACCAAGACCCAATACGACTTTTGCCTTTGTCAAGAAAGATGATATGCTTTAGAGGTGACGGTGATAAGGGAGCATCCATCAATAGATTCTTGTCACCACCATGTGATTCGTACATCCACTATCGAGGACCCATTCAGTAGTTTTGGGTTGATCATCCCAAGATGAATTAGTGTAGCTTACAATCTCATATGCTTCATCGATGAAGAATATGATATCAAGTTCATCGATGAATTTCATCAAGCAAAGAAACATATATAGCAATATGAGGACGTGTGAAATGAAAGTTCATTTCATCATGATTCGCTGCGTCCTTTCGAGCATTTTCGCCAGTCCCCAAAGAAATTCTTGAGACGTTAAAGCACATCCGGAGACTTGACCTGCAGAAGAGATTAGTTCTTTTCTTCACCACCCACATCTGAAGGGGTGGCAAAGAGTTCATCACTCTGCGAGCACCATATGAGAATGGTGGCAAAGATGCCAAACCATTTCGTTTCACATAAGAGGGGTTAGGGTAAGCATATGAATAAGCAGAGAAATTCTTCGAGGACTTATGAACATAATGGTTTGAAGAATAATGCACATATTCATAGCCCTTAGATCTACCCTGCGAGACAGAGTTGTTAGCACGATGATAATCATATGAGGACTTTGATCCTTTTGAGGAATTAGATCCATATGAAGAATTTGGTCCATATGAAGAATTCCATCTAGGGTTCCTGTTCTTCACAGGTGGTGTCATGAGGACATTCACCTGAAGACTTTCAACATACCTTTTGGGAACCCAGATTTTCTTCATAGGAGAACCGTTCCTGCAGTTAGTGCCAACATATCTAGCAAATACTTCACCATTCTGATTTTTGAACAGTTTATAGTTGGAGTCAAATGACTCATCAGAAGAATGAGGAGATTCACATGTAAAGCCAGATAAGTTAGATGGATCAATCGGAGGTCCCTTTGCAGCAACCCATGAGGTTTTGGGGTACCGCTCGGGCTTCCAATATGTTCCATCAAGATTGAGTTTCCTCTCAAAGGCAATACCCTCTTTCCTAGGGTTTCATTGAGGATCTGCTTTTAAGCACATCACAAAGAGTCTGATGCCCTTTGAGGCTTTTGTACATGCTCGTCATGTACAATTCCTTCAACCTTGCATTGTCAAGGATACTAGCAATGTCCTCGGATGAGGAATTAGTGATTGCGAGACTGGTGAAGAATTTGTAACAGTTGAAGCATTTGAACATTCAGTGAAGAATTAGCGATTCACGCTCAATGCACTTTAAGCATGGAGGAACAAATTCTTCCCGAGAAGCGCTGATTTGTTGAGCTAGTAATGAATCGCGCCCTTCGAAGATCTTCATAACACACTCTTAGCTTTTCAAGATCTTCCTTTCTTTGAAGAGATTCGAAGGAAAGCTTCTCATGATCAGTCAAGAGGGTATTATGTTGATCTTGAAGGGCGTCAAACTTGGAGTGAATTCTCTGAAGACATTCACCCAATGCTTTTGACTGATCCATTTCTTTACACAACATATCATCACTTTTGTCTAGCATGTTTTGAACTTGTTCCAAAGCCTTTTGCTGTTTAGTGGCAATACAAACAAGTTTGGTATAACAAGATTCAATATCATCATCAGATTCATCATTATCAGATTCATCATTATCAGATTCATCATCACAAAACTCAGATGAGGAGCATACGGTTACCTCAGCACCGTCTGCCATGAGACATGATGCAGAAGATGATGATTCTGGCTCGAAATTCATCGTTTTGAGAGATTCCTTGAAGTCCTCAAACCAGGGATCATGATGGGTTCGATGACATTCATAGACATCAGAGATTCGGTCCCAGATAAGCTTCGAATTGCCACGATGCATAATGCGCCCGAATTGATCTCTGGATAGGCAGGAACAGATGATATCTTTCGCCATGAGGTCAAGTCGAGTGTACTTGCGAATATCATCAGCGTTTGCCATCTTGCATAAATTAGTAAGACCAATCTCAGTGACGGTCCACAGCTCGTTGTTCCTTGCCATGAGGCGCTTCCTCATCATGGCCTTCCACTTGGGATAGTCATGACCGTCAAAGATAGGGCATGTCACTTTCTTCATACCTGCGGTCGACATAACTAAAACTCCAGGCGGTTAAACCAAAATCACACAGAACAAGGGAGTACCTTTCTCTGATACCAATTGAAAGTGCGTTATATCGACTAGAGGGGGGGGGTGAATAGGCGATTTTTATGAATTCTTCACTGAGGAATTTGCTGGTGAGGAAATTCCTTAGCAAAGAACTATTTGCAGCGGAATAAGTACTCAGAAGTAAGCATAACAGAATACAAGCATGGTCATCATGATGAAATAAAGACAAGCACAGAGTACAGAAAACGTAATCACAGGATAACACAAGATGAATACAAACAGACTGAAGAAATTGAACTGAGGAAATTGAGAAAGTCTTCAGTCAAAGTCTTCAAGCACAGATATGAAAAAACATTCAACACAGTAATGAGGAAATGAAAGGGTTGAGGAGATAGAACCAGTTAGTTGGTGAAGACAATGATTTGGTAAACCAGTTCCAACTGCTGTCTCGGTTATGCGTCTGGTTGGGCGGCCGAGTATTTAAACTCGAGGACACGCAGCCGGACACCCGATCTCGAGCCGCAACTCAGGACACCCAGTCCCACCGTATTCTCCTTGAACTAAGACCATGCAGGCCTCGTCCAATCACTCGTGGTAAGTCTTGGTGACTTACAAACCTTCACAGACTTGGTCACTCGGCGATCCACAATTCCTCTTGGATGCTCTAGACCTTGACGCCTAACCGTCTGGAAGAAGCACAGTCTTCAAAGGTAACAAGCGTCGGATCCATGCAGGATCAATTTCTTCAGTGATGCTCAATCACTTTGGGTTTGTGGGGGTTTGGTTTTGGGATTTCCTCACTTGATGATTTTCGCTCAAAGTCCTCGGAGGATGGGTTGCTCTCAAATGACAAGTGTCAAGTTCTCTCGGAGCAGCCAACCAACTAGTGGTTGTAGGGGGCGGCTATTTATAGCCTAGGGAGCAGCCCGACATGATAAGACATAAATGCCCTTCAATGATATGACCGTTAGGTGGATAAGATATTTTGGGACAGCCGACGCGCAGCACAGCAACGGTCGGAAATTTGACTCTCAAATTCCTCAGGGCTATCATGCTCCTCACTGTGTAGGCAATTCGCACTGGCAAATTCCTAACTCCTCAGTTAGAGCAAAGTCCTCGATGACTGAAGAACTGCGTCTCACATCAAGAAAATGACTGAATCTGTATGAGATTTCCAATGGCTTCACTCGAAGGGATTGGTAGGTGTAGGATTTTGAGTTGAGCATCACATGGATATTTTCCTTAGTATTTCCTCGACCCCCTTTAACAGTACGGTGTTTCCTATGACTCAAGAAAGAGAAAATGAAACTACGAAAGAAAAAGTCTTCACGCTTCATGTTCCTCAAGTGAATATCAAGTCTTCAAGGTCACACCATTTTCTTCACTTTCAAAGTCTTCGGAAAGTCTTCAGAATATCAAAGTCTTCAGTCGAAGAACTTCATTTTTAGGGGTCGACTTTCTCTGTAAATATCAAACTCCTCATAGACTTATAGACCTGTGTACACTCACAAACGCATCAGTCCCTTAACCTATAAGTCTTCAATACACCAAAATCACTAAGGGGCACTAGATGCACTTACAGAGATACAAACCTAGAGAGATATAGTGTGTGGGTTCTTGAGAGTTTTTTTTTGGGGGGGTCAATCAAAAAAATGTAACATATGCAATGTGTGTGAAATAGAGTCCTGGATATAACACATATATAGAGGGGGCGATCCACGAGAAGAGAGTGGAGGTATCACCGGCTTGAGGTGTCCATAGAATCGAAAAGAGGGATGATGCGTGTGTGTGCGCGCGCGATCGATAAAGGGTGCCACCGAATTTGTGTGTGCCCACGTCAAAGATATATAGTGGCTGGCCTACTGGAACGTGAGAGGGGACATGTGCAGTTTGTCTCTGTGGCATGGATACTGTAACGCCCCGGACACACCCGCCGGTGGTCGTTACTCCTGGCGGGATCTAGACTGGCCCCACAGATCAATACTAGTCTTTTCTGCGCACTTTGTCCTCACTCATGCGCACCGGGAGCAACTTCGGTCGGTCACCCATCCCGAGACTACTCCAAGCTGAGCACGCTTAACTTTGGAGTTACGTCAATGGGCTCCGGAAAAGAAGAATTCCTTATTGATATGAGTAGTCTATCATCCCTAATAAGCCAGGCTATTACATACACCCCCACTCGGAGGAACCGACGCGTCCTCGTCGGGCCACGAAACGTTCCCTCTTGGCACAACCGTCGTGCATCGATCCGGTACATGTGCCATGTCGTGTGCCACGACGGGTCACAAACGTCATGAACAACATGACCACGCACCTGTCATAACCATCCGTGTAACCGCGAGGGTCGGCTCGATACCAACTTGTAACGCCCGGACACACCCGCCGTGGTCGTTACTCTGGCGGATCTAGACTCGCCCCACAGATCAATACTAGTCTTTTTCTGCGCACTTTGTCCTCACTCATGCGCACTGGAGCAACTTCGGTCGGTCACCCATCTGAGACTACTCCAAGCTGAGCACGCTTAACTTTGGAGTTCTGTCCGAATGGGCTCCCGGAAAAGAAGGAATTCCTTATTGATATGAGTAGTCTATCATCCCTAATAAGCCAGGCTATTACAGATACCTACCTGCATCACTCGACTATCGGTGTGTGGTGGGGGAAGAGGGAGGCCCAATTAACTATAGATGTACAATGGCTGGTATATGTGTGGAGGAGGAGAGAGGCCTACCTCATGTATTAAGGAGATCGATCTTCCTCATGTATTAAGGGAGATTGATCGGCATCCATGCATATGTGCAGGAGAGGAATAAGGTTGGGAGAGAGACAGAGCTAGAGTGTTGGAGGGGGTGGTGGTGGAGTTGCTTCTAACAAATGGTGGGATAGGCTTGCTAGACAAACGGAGGGCACGCCTGCAATATCAATAAGAGAGGAGATGGCTGCTTGTTATGCGTGCACGTGCGTGTGAGAGACGGGTCGAGGCATGCACGAATGATGAGGGGGACGATGTGGCTGTGGTAAGCGGACATAACTACATAGGAAGATCAATCGCCTTTGTTAGAGAAAGGAGAGACATAACTTGTGAGGTACGTCGATCGATGGGGGGTAGTTAAAGTCGATCCGGTATATGTTGGGAGATCGATCGGTATACATGCATGTGTGTGTTAGAAGCAAACGAGGCACGAGGAGAAGGATAGAGATAGAGGGATGCATGTAGGAGGTGGTACGAGAGGCATACTATATCGAAGGGGAGGAGTGTGCGAGTACGAGAGCGATGAAAAGAGTGGTGGGAGTGAGGCATGGGCGGTGACAAGAGAAGAGGGAAGCTTGTGTTTGTGCTAGGCACACCTGCTCTGAGAGGCATATCCATCGATGTGTGCCGTAAAGAAGGAGCTGGGGGCCTACACACACCGTGGGTGAACGACCTAAAGTGAAAAGATGAATTTGCGCGATGGAGCTAGAGAATGCTGAGGGAGGGTGAGAGGGATGCAGGCGTGTGCATGCACAAGAGAAAGTTAGCGCTAGCTACAAAGATAAGAGGGTTGTGTGGGTGTAAAAGACGAATAGAGATCATATATACTTCATTATAAAAAGCGAATTCGGATATTTGAAGAATTTATCATAGTGTTTTAAACCGACGCATGTGTGAATATATATAACGGTGATACACATGGTGTGTTTATGAACATGTTATACTACATTTAATATATTTTATCTCTACTCTTATAAAAAACGGAGTTGTTGATGATGGTGTGCCTGCCATCCTGCATTATAGGCCGTCCGATTTATATCTGGCGGATAGCAAGGAAACTATGATGGTTGAAGTTGGCAACAATCATGATTGTAGATTCTTATTGAAATAGAGAAACGAATTCAAATTTAGTTCGAATTGCAGCGGTAGTATAGACATTTGGAATACACTAAAATGTTGGTATGAGTAGGTTACATGTATACAGCAAGCGAAAAAAATTAATCGGACATAACATGGATTCATACTCCCTCCTTCCATCTATATAGGGCGTAATGAGATTTTTAAGATCGCCTTTGACTATTGACAAGATTAATAGTACATGACATGCACAATGTGAAAATTATATCATTGAAAGAACCTTTCATAGATGAAGTTAACGGTGTGCTTTGTGTAAGTTGCATGTCATATATCATTGCTCTAATATTTGGTCAAAGTTAGCATCGAAAAACGCATTAGGCCCTATATAGATGGAAGGAGGGAGTAGCTTTGAATAGCATTTGTATAGTAAAACGGGGCAAGACTCTCTCTTTGTGTGGTGTGAATAGTTTTATTTTTTCGTTTTCTTTTTGGTTGAGGGAAGTGCGAATTGATTTGGTACATACAAGTACAATATTACTACACGTTAGGCTTGTCCCTAAAATTCAACCTGCGTCTTGTTATATCCCGAAAATTCAGATATCGTGCTCCCAAAACTGGCGCCTTCACAACCTGCGCCTTGCTATCCCGAAATTACAACACGCGCGTAAACTCCCTCTAGCTGGCAAATCCTGACACGCGAAATCCCCCTTCTAACCGTGAGCCAAAAGGGCCGCTAGTTCAAATTGGTGGGGGGTACTTTTGTAACACACCCTACATTTTGGACAAGCGCGTCCCTAAGTCATGCTTCACCCCCTCCCATCGCCCCCTTTTAGCCACTCGAAATCCCAGGTCACCATAACCTCTCCGCTCCAGCCGCGAAACCCCGCCCTCCTCCATCCGCCACGTCACCGCTACCCAGCCGGAGCCTCTTCCCCGATGACATCATCCACCGCTACAGCTCGACATCCCTCGTCCTCCTCCCTGGATGAGGATCCGTTGTCCATCTCGCCATCCCGCCGGTTCAGCCGCCCCGTCCTCCACCTCCAAGGAGCTGCTCCGACGATCGTCTCGTCTATCGCGGCTGCTCCATCCCCATTGCGCCGCCTTAACCTGCTCCACCGGAACCGCAACATCCTCACTGACTCCTCGGACGAAGCCGAGGCCTACTCGGCGCCAGCAAAGAGGTTGTACACTCATCGCATCGCACCTTCTCCTTTACTCGACCTCCCGGCGTCGACAGTGCTCCATCCCGCACCCCCATGGAGCGGCTACCTTGAAGTCGGCGCTGCGGGCGACATCTCCACGGCGGCTCTTCCCTAGTGCGAGGCCCCTTCGACGGTGGCGTCCATACCAGCCGGATCTGCTGCTGCTGCTCCGGCCCTCGCTCGCTCGCTCACGCTGCTGCTACTGCTCCGGCTCTCGCTCGATCGCTCGCTCGCCCAACTGCTGCTGCTGCTCTCCCCCTCGCTCGTCTTTGCTTTGCCCTGCTCGATTAAGCCAAACTTGATCGATCAATCGACTTTTGGGTCGATCGATTTTCAGGGGTTGGGGGCTCGCGGAGTTAAGGAAGAACCACCCGCAGCGGGAGGCGGGGCTCGCGGAGAGGTACCCCACTATATATCTTAGGGTTCAGGGTGGGGGAGGGCAGCGGGGGGCCTAGAGGGCTGGTCGGGGCGGCGGTGGCGAGTTGTTTCGGGGGCGGCTTGGCGGCAGGGCCAGCGGTTCGGCGGTGGTGGCGAGTGGCTCGAAGGGGTGCAGGTTGAAGATGAACTGCAGGCCCTCCCTAAACTACATGTCAAGTACCTCTCTGCTACCATTGCGTTCAGTTTCGACAGTAGCATTCAGATTCCATAGTAAATTTCAGTTTCGACAGTTAAGTTCAGAGTCAACAGTTTTTACCTCATCTGTTTTAGCCAGGTGGTTTTTGGTGATGTTAATTTTACATCCGTTTTACATCATCTATTGGAGATGCTATTAGAATCCCACTTGAGATTGACGATGTCTGTCTTGTGCTGCTTCAGCCTTGACGTCTTACGGCTCACCGGAGCTGCTCCAATGACGAACGATCCATCACAACAGCGATTGCCACAGACACCGCCTCTGATTCCTCGAGATCTTCCTCCACACCTCGACAGCCACCTCTGCCTCAACTGCTTCAGCGACCAACCCAATGATGCTGAGGTCGACACGGCTCCGACAAAGAGGTTGTACACTTGTTGAATCACTTATTAATATACATCACGTCGATCCATTAGGGCTATTTTGGTTCAATGGAAAAACGGCGATCCACTGGTTGTTACCATCACTCTAAATTTCTGCATGCCCTCCTTACATAATCTCACCATATTTTTTCAGTATGCATGTCGATATTGTACACAATCATGCTGAACATGTAGAGAAAAGAGAAGAGTTTTTGCGATAATACAATGTCATGCACACATCGCTCCATGGTGGGTTCAATGGCAAACCCTCCCACCCCTCTCCAGTTGTAATCCAGAGGAAGATATCTGCTCGAGGCGTGTTGAGGCGCGGTGACCACTCCTATTTACCCCCAAGGTGTTTGCTCTACCTTGGCATGATGATGTTAGTCATATCATGCATATGTTGCCTTGCAAGGCCTACTTTTGACATCATATATGTCATCTGCTTAGTTTAGACATGTTTTGTAATGCCACCTGCTTAGTTTCTATATCATATATAGGAATTATGCGCCTCATGTCTTTAGCCAGCCATAATATATGTGAAATGTGCAATGCCATCCTGTTTAACCAGGCATCATATATTTGAATGATATCTTGCCCATCCTTTTCTTCATTCCATTTCCATTTGTCGACAATGTTTGTACATTAAACTACTCTTCCTGTGAATCAGCCATTTGGGAGAGATGGAAAAATCTGGAGTGAAAACAAGGCCTTCAGAGCAGACAATGCTACCTGTCGAAGCAGATCTCTTGTTGGGTCCCGATAGTTCCTCAAAGATGGATTCAGAGACAGATGACTAGTCCTATTCCCCCACTGAGGTGTATGCTCTAACTTGGCATGGTTATACTGCTCATATCATGCATACGGTGTCTTGCATTGCATAGTTTAGACATCATATACACAATATTCAACACCATGTTCTTAGTTCAGACATCATATCGAATGCCCTCTATTTAGCATATAAATCACATATGTGAATTAAATGATGCGATCCTGATTACTTAGATAACATGTAGGTGAATTATGTCATGAAATCATGTTTAGTTATTCACCATATCTTTGAATTATGTTATGCTATGCTATCCAGTTTAGATAGACATCATATATGTGAAATTATGTCATGCTATCCATTTTAGTTAAACAATATACATGTCAACTATTTCATGCCCTCTTTTTTCCACACTATCTATTGCATCTGTCTCTCATACAATGTCTGTACATTCAACTATGTTTCCTGTTTATCAGCCATTTGAATTGGAGCGGGTGATGCCAGTATCTAGTGGAATAAAAACACGGTCTTCAAATAAAACAGTGCTACCTCTTGGTGGAGATAGCACCCCGGTTGTACATGCACAAGAACCAGCCCTACCACACATAACCCAAGCTCTCGCAGATTGTACCCCTACTGCGATGGACAGAGAACCAGCTTCACCCAATCTAACCCCAACCCCAAATTGATGGTAACCCAGTTCCTATTGACACAGCACCATCTCCACCATAGAGCTCCCAAACAAGAGCAGTTAGTAAGGCAGCTCCAGTGCCCAAAGGGCCAGTACTATCACGGCAAACCCCAACTCCACCAGTTAGTACGCCTATTCCTGTGGAGGAAGCACAACCAACCAGTCGTAGTTTAGCATCTATCGCATTTGATGTTGTTAAATCGTATGTGTGTATCTTCCCATCTTGGAAATATTATATTGAAGATGAAGGAAAATGCCAGTTGCAGGTGTTTGTCCAGAAGTTATGTGTAAGTAATGTTATTCATGGCAAATACTTTGCTTCGTCCCATACATCCTACCTCCATGATGGTTATAATACATCAAATTTTCCCATTTTTCTCTATAGAGAAGGACCAATTTGGAAACTCAGGATGAGGTAACCTGTGCTAATACCTTGCTATCTTCAAGAATGCTTGGTGGCGATGATCGGAATTACACAAGAAAACGTATTTCACGGCAAAGAAACTCATCAAATTCCCTTACGTTCTCCTGAGACACATTTACTGGACGATGACTGGGAACGCCTTGTTCTGTAATGGTCCCGAACCAAGAATGTGGTAAGGTCTATGAGCTCATTTTTTATTTTAAAGTATTTTATCCTTGCATCTTACTGTACTCTGTTCATGTAGAACAAGTGCCTAAACCTGAAGAGCAACTGTTCTAATTTAAGATTCCATTGCTATCATAGTTCAAAAAAGCGCTAGGCGTTAATTATGCGTTTTGCCACCGCCTTGCACTTTACTGACCAAAGCGCATGCTTATGTGTAGTTATGCATAGATTATGCGTAGTTATGCGCAATGCGTTTTGCCAACACCTACAGCCTAGGCGCGCTTAAGCGCTCGCTTAGGCGCGCCTTTTTTAACTATGATTGCTTTGCTCTTGTATCACTGTATTTACTGATACAAAGTTATTTTTAAATTGAAGGATCCAATCGAAACTCCAATGGCATAGCAGGTATGTTCACGCATGTTTCTTTAACAGGTTTGCTCTTATCAATAGCTCTGTTGATTTCAATTTCAATTGTATATACAATTGACTTTCATATCATGCACATTACTAGCATCACAACAGAGCCAATAGTGTTGTTGTACATGTAGACCCGTGGTACCCATCTGAAATCTTGTTGTGCCGTGTAGTTTCCCACGCTTTGTATTCTTTCACTGCTGCTTTATCTTGAACTGATATGATTTGAACCGTGTCTCTATTATGATTTGGCAAGACAATGCAGTGACCATAGGACATAGAGATATGTTTGTTTGATGCTTTTATTATGTACTAGTACTTGGCAATAGAAGACTTGGTAGTTTAATCTTGTCCACCTTACTAATGAACTGGTTCACCAAAATGAGTTTCATATACTAGTACGTGCTAAACTTGTTATGTGTCTGCTTGTTTCTTCTTTTAGAATGCCGACAGAACATTGGGGAAGAGTGCCTTATTAAGCAAATGGTAAAGGAAGTAATGTAGATAAGGTTCAGGATAGTGACACATCCTTGTTGGTCTCCAACAAAGCTGATAAAACAGCGAAGGAAGACTATCTTGAAGACAGCGAGACAACCCCAAAGTCCTGTCTTGGTTTAGTGTTTGAGTTACTAGCCACTACCGCATGCACAAGCTATTCAAACTCACTGTCTAAATCAGTTCGGTTTCTTGAGTCTCAACTACAAGCTGAAAGACATTGATCAGCTATGCTGCGACAAGAAGCGAAAGGACTGTGGAAGTCCCTGGAGCATTCAGATGCATACTTTATGGTGCAACAACAAGCGTTGGAGGATTTTAGCGCCAAACAGGACAAAGCTAATCAGCTTGCTAAGCTTATTGCCAGCATGGTGGTTACCCAGGATAATGTTTCTTGAGCTCTTCTGAAGTTGTTTCAGTTATGCTCTTCTTTTGCTGCCGTGTTTATTTGCACTGGTGGCTAATTTTGACGGCCAGTGTATGTAATATGCTGCTTTGTTCCCTATATTTGCACTGGTGGCGAACTTTGATGCCGAGTGGATGTAATATGTGTAATAGCGGTAATAGGCTAGCCTTAATTGCTTGCTTATTTATTTCCTTATTGTCTTGTTTAGTTGTTTGCTTGTAGTCACTGCAGTTCTTTTTCTGTGTTTTTCCAGTGGCCACAATAGCCTATTTCTGGTAACTAGGCCAAGATAATCATGGCTACACACGGACTGTTGTAACCATGGGCCTCCTGCAGGCCATATGATCCATGGGCCTTCGTTCGGCCGTAGGACCATTGGCCTTCTATACGGGCCATAGGATCCATCGGCCTTCTATACGGGCCTTAGGGATCAATGGGCCTTCTACGGGCCGTAGGGTCCATGGGCCTTCTACGAGCCGTATGATTCATGGGCCTTCTATGGGCCGTACTATCCATGGGCCTCATACGGGCCGTAGGATCCATGGGCCTTCTATGGGGCGTATCATCATTTCGCTAATCATGGGTCATACTATTCGTGGACCATAACGGGCCGTTAATAGGCCGTATTTGATAACTCTATGAAAACAGCCCAACGGGTTTTTTTGACATGAAAACGGCCCAACGTATTAACGGTCTACAAACGGGCCGACTGTAACGACGGGCTGAATTTGGCCCACAAGCAGAAAATGATAGTAACGGGCCATATGTAACCAAATGCTGCAAATGAGCCCAAGAATCAATGGGCCCTGAGAAGGCCGAAAGATAACTTGGGCTGGAAACGGCCCATTGGAATAACGGGCCATTAATGGGTATAAAGTGATACCTTTGTTCATTACGGGCCGCCACCACGGGCCGTTAATGGGCCAAGAGTTACAAAGGTCCTCATATGGGCCGAAAGAAGTCATGGGCCACACATGGGACGGAAGTTAAAACGGGCTGGATCATATTGGACGGCCCAGATGACACTACTGGGCCTAATTCGGATAGGGCGTAACGGGCCCTGGGTTAGCGGGCTGTAAATGGGCTATATGCGAACAGGCCGTTAACAGGCTTTCCGTGGGCTGGCCCGCCACCATTTGACCAAGTCAAACGGGTCGGCCTTTTCACAGGAATGGGCCTCTGTTGGGCCGTGCCACGTGTCGCCATATCATAGGCGCCTTCGGTCCAGTGAGCGGATGACATCTGTCCCAACGGTGAGCCAACACGTGTTTCCTCCAGCCAATGAAGATTTTACACGTGGAAAATCCCCATTGGTCGGGGATGTTAAGGGGTTATCGGATCCAAAACCTGACAAGATAGCTTAATGGCGTGCCGTTACGGTGGATGCCACGTGTCGGTCACCCTTGACGAAAGCACTTCTGTGACGCGCGGTTTATCATCATGGAAGTGGACACTTCTGTGATGATAATTTTGGTAATGTCATGGAACACTTCTACGACAGCACATGTATGAATATCTTGATTCTGTCATAAATTTGTCATGGATGTACATGCATGATAAAAAACGCGACCTACTGTGACAAACATGTATCATCACGGAAGTGTATTTTTTTGTAGTGATCGTTTTCGTCATCCCTTGCATACTATTGTTCATCATGAAGTCCCAGTAACATGGTGATGGTGACTAGAGAACTCTGTCAAACACTATGTTATCTGGAAGATTAACTCCCACTTGATTCAAGCGATTGTAGTACCCAGACAATCTGAGCACATGCTCACTGCTTGAGCTATTCTCCACCATCTTTTCGCTATAGAACTTTTTGGAGACTTCATATCTCTCAACTCGGGTATTTGCTTGAAATATTAACTAGCTGTCATGTTTTGGGCCAAATGCTGGCCCATATTTGATCCGGTCCATTAATGGCCTGCCACGTTCCGGGCCTAATAATGGCCCATATAAGATCCGGCCCGTTAACAGCCTCCCACTTTCTGGGCCAAATCACGGCCCAGATTAGGTCCGGCCCTTTAAGAGGCTTTGGGCTCAATTATGGCCCATATCAGATTCGGCCCATTAACTGGACGCTATGCTTTTGGGCCCACTTGCTAAAGGCCCATTTAGTAATTCAGCCTGATATTAGTTTCGGTCTGTTAAGGGCCCATTTAACATTTTGGCCCTATATTAATTCCGGCCTGTTAAAAGCCCGTCATATAGTTGGGCCTAACTACGACCCGGTTTGCATCCGCCCGCTTTCATACCGATATCTGATTGGGCCAAACAAGGACCGAGACAACTTTGGCCTGTTAAAAGCCCATGAATTGATTCGCACAATCATGGGCCGGGGTCCATTTTGGGCTACTGCCGGCCCGTGAGCTATTCGGCACGTTTCAGGCCCAACCTACTTCTCAGCCTCCTAAAAGCCCATTGAGTTTTCTTGCAAAAAGAGGGTCGAGGGTTACTCGGCCTATTAAAGGCCCAAATCTACTAGTGGGCCAGTTTGACGGGGTCCATGATGCCGATCATACATCGCGATTGCATGACGGCCCGATTATGTACCGTAATTTTACGGTTTGGCCGGTTTACTGCGAAGACAAGATATATATACAGTAAAATAACTGCAGCATCGTGAATAAGAAAAAACCTAGACTATATAATAAAGAAATTACGACATATTACATCCACAGGGCATCAAAGTTTGCCACTATGATAATAAAGCACAAGCAGACAGCAGATTACATACACTGGGCATCAAAGATCGCCACTAGTGCAAATAAACACGCCGACAAAATAATATACAAAACCGACAGCACTTCAATAGAGTTCAAGAAAGGTTAGCCCTGCTGGGGAGCTGCAGCGCAAGCAACTGAGCAAGATGATGAGACTGCGCTTGTTCAACACTTATATCTTCCTCACTATGAAAGATAAACAAGCAGACAGATGACAGGTTTTGCACATAAAAGTATCAGTGTTGACAATTCATCACATTTCTTATTGACAATAAAGTGACACAGTTTAAAATTGCATTAACACAATATGGTATTGTTTAGGTTAAGACATGGCAGGAAATGACATTGTGAAGGAGTTGGCAGCTTCACGACACCATTGGATTACAGATCAAGAACTCATAAGTATCAATAGTTAGTGTGCTGTCAATTTATCCCATTTCAGATTGGCAAATAAAGAGATGGTTTAAATAATAGTAGAATGATATGACTTTGTTCATAGTTAAGACATTGCAGAATATGACATTGTGTCAGTAGTGGGTAGGTTCACCACACCACCGGATTACGGATGAAGAATGAAGCATACATGCAAAGGTGCAAAGAAGATCACTTGCTCAGATAGTTTAATTTACATGGTATGAAGAAGGAACTTGGTTGTACAACTGAAAACTTAAATTGAGAAGAACAAACTTTTGTTTATGAACTACATAATAAACTTTAAACATGCAATTTGATGCAAACACAAAAAAAATAAACAGCTGTTGCAGTCATGCCTAACCAAATATACACAACAAAGTTTGAAGGCTTGAGAAGGACAAACCTACATTACTGGTGAAGACAGGCTCTATAAAGCCCTTGTCCATGCTGATGGGGGGGGGCAATTCAAGAAGTTTAGCACAGAATCTTCTTAATAAGCATTGCATGTATTCTACATTTTGTTAAGAGTAAATATAGATGTGATAATATACGAAAAAATGGAGAATATTTAAGATAAGATGAAGAGTGATGCTACATACCCAAGTAGATATAAATGTATGTGCAGCGATCAGGCAAAAGGCACAGCCAAGAGCAATGCACAACTAAACTTCTTCAGTACCAACCTTATGGTAAGAGTAAATATAGATATGATGTGTAGAAAAGAGGGCAAAGGAAAATAAGCTGCGGAGTGATGGTACATGAACAACTACCTGTCAATATAAGTACACTGATAAAGGACAACATGTACTTACAAGAACAATGCAGAGCTAAAAGAATTCATTGGCATTGGATATATTCTACACTAATGTAACCATTCATACATATCAGATAATTTGGAGCGAATAATTTATAAGCAAGCTATCATGCATACTTCTGTCACATAATGAACCAGGTATGTATGCAAGTATAGTGATACAGGACAACAGGTACTAACAAGAGCAAAGCAGCGGGCAGCATATTTGCGATATCTTGTCGTTCTTTTCAAACCGGAATTCTTCTTCAAGCAGATTTCCTGCAAAAAAGATCCGTAAGGCACATGCAGAAAAGTAGAGGTTCAAATTGTCATGTGATTTCATAGACAGTACCTCATCCTGGGAACGAGACCAGTGCATAACAAGGTTTTTCCATTCAGTGTCTTCTAAATTTAGCATAGGAGACTTCACCGGAAATTCGTTTATAGACTTGCCATCAAAGTGTGATTTCCTCAGGTAACACCAATACTGCTGTAATGCTTCCTTTAAAAGCACAAGCAAGCTTTGCTCGTCATGACTATCCAGATTGACCCTCCCCTAGTTACAACAATGTAATGTAAATCATTGATGTGTTCGATCAGCACAAAACAGGAAAATAATAACCATGAATAATAGCACTTACACATAAGTTGGACAGGAAGATGTGAAAATGGTGTTTGTCTTCACTATAATCTTCCCATGATGGGAATATATGCACGTAGTCCCTAACAACATTGAAAGCATTGTCTTTTAAACTAGGAATAAATGGAATGGGGTTCCAATCTGCAGGAATTGGCCATCTCTGCAGTTGGGATAGGTCTTCGGCCGGTGGACTTGCTGTACTTTTTGCTGGAGTGGGATTTTTCTATGGTATGGCTGGTGCTATGGCAAATGAAATCGGTATACCTTTTGCTGGAGTGCAGGTCCTATGTGGTGGGGCTAGTGGTGTGGCCAGTGAAGTATGGGTACAGTCTGCTGGAGTCGGTCCTATGTTTTGTGTCACTGGTTGTATAACCAATATAAGTGGGGTGCTATCTGATTTCTCCGGCATCACCACGTTTTTCAAGGACTTTGCTAGTGCTCCTTCAGGTTTGGCAATCATCCTCTTCCTTTTTGATGTCCGATGCACAAGAACAGCATTTGACTGGAAAAACATGGTATGAAGACAGATGGAATATGTATTGATAATGGATGGGCATGGCATCTCGAGTTATATGATGAGTAAACTAAGCAGATTGCGGTGCAACAAAGTATAAGAAATGCAAGACAACATATGCAAGATATGCGCCATCAATAAAACCTTGCCAAATTAGAAAAGGCACCTTGATGGGTGAACAGGACATGCCATCTGCCTTTGACTCCTCGAGGTTAGAATAGTCATTAGGATGATATTCTGAACAAGAATCAACAATGGGGGCGTCTGAGTTTCATTGCTTCGAGAATGGCACTCAATGCCTTGGTGCCAATTTTGTAAGTCATTGCAGTGTTCCACAATATTCTTCCGATCTTGCGGATTCGATATTCACTATAATTGCGTATAATATCGAGAACCATGAAAACATAAATAGTTGTCGATTATCTTTGTAATGCGATGATATTCTAATATAGGGCGCCTCAGAAACACTTATGTGCTATCACCGGATTACGATGAGAGAGCTCATGTGTGCTGTAATATGGTGCGTGCATTTATATAATCTGCACAAGTACACAAAAATAGGCTCGAATAAGGATAGTGGCGGATGATAGGTTCATAATATCTTGTATAGAGAGTTTATTGCCAAACCATGATAACAAGAGCACACAAGAACTAGGCAGATCATAGTGTACATAACAGGGGTACACCATAACCACGATATATAAATTGGGAAAGTGGAACTGGCTTGAAAATACGGTGTTGTATTGCACGCTAGTAATTGAAAGCCTATCGATCACGCATACAAGCCAGCTCTATCGAACATGGTAAAGAAGAGCAAGCAGATTTTGGATAATAAAATGTTGGTTCTTGGCCCCCACATGATGAACCGAGAGCGCATTAAGAATGCAACTCCCAGCTGTCTCGACCATTTTAGGTGGTTGGATGAAGATCCTATGTCTCCTAACCCTTCTTCCTCGTCTCGATTCTTCCCATCTGAGAACACCGCACGCAGACGCCCGGCGGACCACCGCCCCCACCGCTGTGTTCCTCCGCCACCCCCACCCCCACCAGCGTCGAGTTCTCTTTGTTCGGCGAGGCCCCACAACCACCTGAGCCCCTTGGATCGCACCGGCGAACTACGGCGAGCTCTAAAAAATCGACTGACCCAATTTTGAAATTTAGTCTACTGTGATTTAACTAGTGTGAAATATAAAAGGGATAAACCGTAAGCATTGGGAGTATAGTGTTGAGCATGCCATGGCGGATCTGAAGGTGCAAACCGGACAAAGGCAACTTCGCAACCAAGACAAGAAATCAGAGTAAAGCAGTGGCGATCTATTTTCTTGCTGCGATAAATAAGTTGAGCAGATACGAAAGAGTACCGCCTCTGGTGTGGTGCCGTGTACGCATTTGCTGAGAATTTGATGGTGTTGCGGTAGCGATGGCTGTCGGTGGTGTGGAAGTAGATCTAGGAGGGTAGACGGTGGCGGCAGGGTGCGGTGGACGAGACGGTCATAGGAGCAGCGCCGACAAGGTGGACGACGGCGGGGATGAAGCGAGAGGACGGGATGCAAGGATCCCGGTCCGAAGGCATGGATGAGAGAGGTCGATCTCTTGTAATGGACGGCGGCGTCGGGGTATCAGCTCCGGCATGGTGGAGGAGGACGGCGGTGGATGGGGTGGCGGACGGAGGAGGGTGGGGTGGAGAGGGTGTTTTGGCGCCCACGGAGTACGAATGGGGAAAAGGGAGGTAGAGAGGAAGGGGGGAACCATGTATTCAGGGCGCGCTTGTCTCAAATGCGAGGAAATTTACAAACTTAGCCCCCGTTTCAAATTTCTACTACAGCACAGCAACATTAGTCGATTGGGGATAGGACGGTAATCTCGCATACACCGAATATTTGCCAACGAGATTTTGTTTTTGGCGCCCATCGTGTATGAATATGAATCGGGGAGGGAGTTGATTTCGGCCGAGGGCACACTGTGTTTTGGCGCCCACCGTGTATGAATCCGGGTGAGAGGCGGTTACGTCACATTTGGGTGTAATTACAAACCTACCCCTACCGAAACCTATAGAAATCCAGCAGATAGGCTTTGCATGGCAGGGATAGGCAGTAGTGATTTCCATCTCGCAGATTTGAGTTTCGGGCGGTTACTGCGACTTTCCCCGCTTTGTTCAAATTTTGCAGAGTGCATGTTTACCGTGCCAACTCAATTCGAATCCTGTTGGGGATATTACCACTAGGTGTAAACCGGCCAAGCTTGGGCCGGGTTAGCTCTGCTAGTGGTGTAATCATGGAAAGGCCCAAGGCCTATAGTTGGTTTAGAGCTTGTAGCCGTAAACCGGCCTGATGTATGACTTGTATTGTAAGTTAGGAATAGAGAGATACCAACCGGGATACGAATATAAATCGGTTGGGACTCTACAAACCGACGGGCGCCACTGTGTATATAAGGGGCGACCGGGCGGCGTTCAAGGACAGATAACCACAACTCGAGCCTAAGCGAAGCTTGTTTGCTCCTAGCCATCGAGACTACATCAATTCCATCACAACTAGGCGTGGCTTTTACCTTCATCGAAGGGGCGAACTAGTATAAACCCTTGCGTCTTTGCGTCCGCTTTAACCCCGCAAGTAAACCCGGCGATGGCTCCACGACTAAGTCCTTACGCAAGGACATCTGCCGTGACAAATCCATTTACGCTTGGCGCCACCGTGGGGCTATCGCCGCGATGGTTTGACGATCTTGGAGGGCAAGCTCAAAGGACTCGAAGGCTACGTCGTGGGCGGATGACCAAGAGTCGTCGCGGCGGATCTACATCGGCGATCTTTGGATGGGGTCCCGAGGCCGATTCAATCGAGTATGGATACCGGGTCCCCTTCGGCGGCATACACGTTTTCATCGGCAAGATCGGAGGGCCTGGGCCAGAGCCGGGCATCTGCACCGACCTCGTCGAGACGGCTCAGCGCGCGCGACCTGCCCAGGTTAAACCGGCCGTGAAGCATGTCTTCGTGGGAGTCACCCATGGAGAATCTACGACGCCGTTCGAGCACGATAGCGAGACCGTCGTTTACTCCGGCGATGAATCTTCAGCAGAGAGACCGAGTCATTGTACCGATTGCGGGATGATATGATCGAGGGCTGTTCCGATGGTGACAATATTCCGGACCCCCAAGCCAGCTAAACCGGGTTGGAGTGTTCATGGCGATGCATAGCAGCAAACCTCTCTTCAACCGCAGCAGCAATGCTTTCCGGTTCAGCAGCGGTAGCGAGGCGGAGGCCGGTGCGACCGCCGGTTCAAGTTCTATCAGATCTATTTGATGCACTAGCGCGCATGGCGGAGGACAATCCAGCGGATCAGAGGCTCATAACGCAGAAATTGCGAAGGTGAAGGAGCAGATCACGCAGGCTAAAGCGGATCTAGCGGCAGAGAAGGAGCGTATGGCTGCGGAGCGGGCCGCTTTGGATGCACAGGCTTACAAACTCATGCTTGACCAGAGCGCATCGCAGGAGGTGCTAAAGCGGAAGTACAGATCGCGCCTGCCATCTGGATTTGACCCTAGAAACCTCTTTCAGACACCCGGAGCCGGACCCAGTAACCCGCCCCAGCACAGGGAGGTAAACCGGATTGAGGCACCAGGAGCGGGAGCGACGGTCCAGCCGCGCCTGATGGAGCCCCCGCAGCAAAACACGGTGATTCCTCCGCCGGTACAGACGCCCCCGGGCCATTACTCTAACCCCATGGACAACCTTGTTGCGGCTGCTGCACGATTGGAGGTGATCCCAGTTGAAGGAGATTCCCCACAAGCAGTTGAGACACGCCGGTTAAGGAGCTCCGGACTGCGATCCAAACGAAGCGTATTCATACAGCCGCGATCGGATTCACTCGCCCGTCAAGCCGGAGCTACAAGAAGCGCATGGATGAACCGCCCTATCAAGTAGCGCTGGACCGTGAAGCGGCCGAGGCAATCACCGATAGGTGGCGTTCGTGATGCTCAGGAGGTGGTGGATCGGGCCCGGGCACGAAGAGAGGCTGAGTTAGCAGCGCAGGATGATGCGGATCAACACACACCGGTTCGCCCTACCACCTTCGCCGGACCAGGAGTCACATCCGCTTTGGGAGCACCCTGTTTAGTACCCGCCTTACGCAATGTGCGTCTGCCTAAGGATTTTAAAGGCCCGCGCAAGGTGCCGAATTACACTGCAGATCTATCCCCTGAAGCGTGGGTTGAGAGTTATGAGATGGCCATGGAGATGCTAGATGTTGATGAAGCCGCGTGTGCAAAGTACTTCACCATGATGATGGAGGGCACAGCGCGTACTTGGTTGAAAAGCTTGCCGCCCAATTCTATCAGTTCATGGGGGCAGTTACGGGCCCGGTTTATCCAGAATTTCAAGGATACATGTAAGCAGCCCAAGTCCATAGTAGATCTAGCGGCTTGCGTTCAGGAAGAAGGGGAGTCAACAACCCGGTGGGTACGCCGTGTGTCTGAGATTTTGCACTCTTCGGACCGGATCAATGCTGACTCGGCGATCATAACATTGGAAAGCAACTACCGGTTTGAGCCTTTGAAACTTAAGCTGGGACGTATGAAGCGGTTCTGCAATGATATAGGAACCCTCATGGCCGCTTTGGTAAAATATGCCGATTCAGACAGTACCAAGGATCCTGAAGCAGATGATGATGAAGCAGGGAAGGGAAAGAAGAACGGCAACCCCAAGCAGCAGCATTTCAAACCGGCGGGTCATGGAAACGGGGGCAAGCGCAAGGCTGATGGTAATCCGGATTTCGTAGCCAACACTAATGAGCAGGACAGAGGCCCACGGCGCAGAGGCAAGGCGAATCGGGGTCCAAATGCTGGTGCAAACCGTTTGAATTACTTGTTGAATCAGCCTTGTCCCAAGCATGGAACGAAGGAATCCCCATCAAATCATCTTTGGAAAGATTGTTATATTATGCAGGAGTTCAGAAATTCCGATGCTTTCGATATGACCAAGGGTCGTGGTGGTTCAGATCCGGTTTCCATGGGCGGGTCAGACGGAGCTTCAGTTCGAGGCATAACCAGGCAATCTCAATAATCGAGTAATCAAGGTGGCCAGCAGCAGCAGCAGCAATGAATAAAGCTATCGAGCCAACCAAAGCAGTTGAATGGCGGGCGGATCATGTTTTCACAACCAGTGCTGGACAAGCGGGATCGGAAGCTTCACAAGCGGGCGAGAAACTTCTGTTGAACCGGCTTTGCCGCGGTATTTGCGCTGGTCAGAGCAGCCTATCATATGGAGCAGAGAGGACCATCCCCCCCGGGTTGATAATCCGGGTCAGCTGGCTTTGGTGGTAGATCCTCAAGTTGGGGGCTATAAGTTTACTAAGGTACTTATGGATGGAGGAAGCAGTATCAATATATTGTATTATGACACTTTCCGTCGAATGGGTCTCACAGATAAAGATCTCAGACCGTCCAATACGGTGTTCCATGGTGTAGTACCAGGCAAATCTGCTTATCCTATTGGTAAGATAGCCCTGGATGTGGCCTTTGAAGATGAGCATGATTCCCGGTCTGAAAAGCTAACTTTTGAAGTGGTGAAAATCCGGAGTCCATATCATGCCTTGTTTGGACGGCCAGCTTATGCTAAGTTCATGGCACGGCCTTGTTATATCTACTTGCAGCTCAAAATGCCGGGTTACAAAGGAACAATAACGGTGCATGGAAGCCGCCGAGTCGCTTTGGAATGTGAGGAAGGAGATGCAGCTTATGCAAGAGGCGGTCGTGCCACGGAGGAGTTGAAATTTTATAAGGACAATGTTGATCCGGCAGATATGACCCTTTGAAGAAACCCACTCTGAGCATGAATCGGATTTGAAGTTTAAATCGGCAACTGAGACCAAGCTTGTTGACTTTGTGCCAAGCGATTCATCCAAGCAGTTTCTTGTCGGTGCCAACTGGATCCCAAATAGGAAGGCGCGCCATCGAAGTTCATCCGTGAGAACCGGGACATCTTTGCATGGAAGCCATCTGACATGCCAGGTGTACCGAGGGAACTCGCTGAGCACACACTTAATGTGGATCCTAAGTATAAACCGGTGAAACAGTTTCTCCGCCGGTTTAATGAGGAAAGGCGCAAGGCCATTGGGGAAGAAGTAGCCAGGCTTCTGGCGGCTGGTTTTATCATTGAGGTGTTTCATCCGGGTGGCTTGCTAATCCGGTGCTGGTCCTAAAGAAAACGGCACTGGCGTATGTGTGTGGACTACAGATCTCAACAAGGCTTGCCCAAAGAGATCCTTTTGCTCTCCCCCGCATCGATCAGATTATTGATGCCACGGCAGGATGTGAGCGCTTAAGTTTTTTGGACGCATACTCTGGGTATCATCAGATCAAAATGGCGGTTAAGGACCAGGAGAAGACGGCGTTTATAACTCCCTTTGGAGCCTTCTGCTATGTATCTATGCCTTTTGGGCTCAAGAGTGCCCAGGCTACTTATCAGCGGTGTGTGCAGAATTGCTTGCATACGCAGATTGGCCGCAATGTGCATGCTTATGTAGATGACATTGTGGTGAAATCAAGGCAAAAGGAGACACTGGTGGAAGATTTGAAGGAGACCTTCGACAACTTGCGCATTTATAAGATGATGCTTAATCCGCCAAGTGCGCTTTTGGTGTTCCGCTAGCAAGTTATTGGGGTTCCTGGTGTCTAACAGAGGAATCGAGGCTAATCCGGAGAAAATTAAAGCCATCACCTCCTTGGCTAAACCGGTGTATCAACGACGTTCAACGCTCGGCGGGCGGATTGCTGCGTTGAGCGGTTTATCGGCCGCCTCGGAGAAAGGCCATCCCTTATACCGAATCTTTGAGGAAGACGGATAATTTTATGCGAGTCCAGTGCTGATGAAGCCTTTGAGGATTTAAAGTGGCAATTGGCCAACCGCTTTGTTCTTGCGGCTCCGGTTGACAAGGAACCGCTGTTGTTATATGTGGCAGCCAATGCTCGGCGATGGCGTAGCCATTGTGGTAGAATGCAAGGAGGCAGAAAAGAATATCCGGTTCAACGGCGGTTTATTATATCAGCGAGGTGCTTATTGAGTCCAAGCAGAGATATCCGCATTGGCAGAAGCTAGTCTATGGTGTTTTTATGGCCAGCCGGAAGCTGAAACAATATTTCCAAGGGCATCCTATTACAGTGGTTAGTTCAGCTCCTTTGGGTGATATCATACAAAACCGGGAGGCGACTGGCCGGATTGCCAAATGGGCCATTGAGCTCGGGCCGCATGGGTTAAATATATACCCCGCACGGCAGTGAAGTCGCAAGCCCTTGTTGATTTCATTAATGACTGGACAGAGTTACAAGCACCAGAGGAGAAGCCGGATCACACATACTGGACTATTCATTTTGACGGATCCAGACAATTGGAAGGCTCGGGGGCTGGAGTCGTTTTAACTTCCCCACGAGGTGATAAGTTTTGTTACGTTCTCCGTCTAATGTTCCCTTGTACTAATAATGCAGCTGAGTATGAAGCCTTGCTCCATGGTCTCCGGATGGCTAAGGAGATGAATTTAAGCCGGGTTAAGTGCTTGGTGACTTCGGACCGGTGGCTCGGCAAGTATCCGCACTTGGGATTCTAAGGACCCCTCATGGCCGCATATCGTCGAGAAGTGGATAACATTGCAGGTTGCTTCAAGGGCTATCAAGTGGATCATGTGGATCGCCGGAAGAACGAAGCGGCAGACGCTTTAAGCCGTTTGGGTTCTCAGCGTAAGCCGGTCCCGCCTAATGTCTTTTTGGACGTCTTGCACAACCCGTCAGTGCAGCTCCCCGGTGAAGCGGATTTGGCAATTCCTGATCCGGAGGCTCAGTTGGTGGCGGCATTACATGCTATTCCGGATTGGACGGTTCCTTACCTTGCGTATATGACTCGAGGAGAGTTGCCAGACGATGAGGTTCTGGCCAGACAGATAATCCGGCGCTCCAAATCTATGACGATTATTAATGGTGAGTTGCATCATTGCAGTGTTTCAGGGGCGTTTCAACGCTGTGTTTCCCCTGAGGAAGGCTGTGAAATTTTAAGAGAAATCCATGAAGGGGATTGCGGGCATCACGCCGGTTCAAAGTCCCTGGTGGAGAAGGCATTCCGTCATGGGTTTTACTGGTTAACTGCTCATCTTGATCACGGAGGACTTGGTCAAACGGTGCGATGGATGTCGAAATTCTCGAGCGTGCTCATGTACCGCACAGAATTGCGGATGATCCCAATAACATGGCCGTTTGCGACCTGGGGGCTGGATATGGTTGGGCCTTTTAAGCGATCCAAAGATAAGAAGACCCACCTGTTGGTGGCGATGGACAAGTTCACCAAGTGGGTTGAAGCGGAACACGTCGATAAGTGTGATGCGGCAACAGCGTGCGCTTCATCAAAAGGTGATTTTCGGTTTGGCTTTCCACACGGTATCATTCTTCGACAATGGCACTAATCTGTCCAAGGGAGCTATGAAAGAATTACGTGAGCGTGAGCATATCCGCTTGACGTATCGTCGATGGCGCACCCAGTCCAACGGGCGGCGAGCGTGCTAATCAGAAATCTTGCGAGGCATCAAACCCGGCTTCGTTCCATTACGAGAACACCAGTCTTGCTGGGTTGAAGAGCTCCCATCGGTACTATGGAGTATCAATACTACGCCAAACCGGTCTCGGTTACACGCCTTTCTTCATGGTTTATGGGCGAAGCGGTTCTTCCCGGATATCGAGCACGATTCGCCCGTGTAGCGGCTTATGTTGAAGCGGACAACGAGGTGGCACGACAGACGCTTTGGACCTATTGGATGAGGAGCGTGATATGGCAGCCGCTCGTTCGGCGATTTACCGAAGAAGATCTTCGTTGTTATCACAACCGCGGGTTAAGACCAGAGCCTTTCAGAAGGAGATTTGGTGCCGTCTCATCCAAGACCGAACAGATATGCACAAGTTATCCCGCTTTGGGAAGGACCCTTTGTGGTCGAAGAATCTACACAACGGTTCCTACTATCTGGTTGATATTCGAGAGCGTAAAGACTCACGTACATCGAGGAGGAGACCAATAGGCCGTGGAATATAGCTCATCTTCGACCTTACTACACTTGAGTCATCGGCTCGGTTTATGTACATAGCATAACAATGTATATATTATCTTGATATAATAAAAATCAGGGCCTCGGCTAAAGCGGGGTCTCTGTCTTTCTTCTCATGTGTGGTTACACGGGCGTTTACTTTTTAAAGCGGCCTCCGGTTTACCCTTGATAGTTATATTTATCACTTGGGGGCTTGGTCGGTCCGAACCAATGCAACACCTCTTGATAGGCGAAAGCCACGGATCATTGGGGACACGGTCACGCCTGAACCGGTCACGCCTCTTGGTCGGCCAATAGGGCCAGCGTCACTTGGAGGCTTGGTCGAACCCGAACCAATGTCATGCCACTTGGCCGGCGTACTCGCCAAGAGTCTTTTGGGGACCTGGCCGACTAGCACCATCGCTACGCCTTCGGGGGGCTTGGTTGCGTCTGACCATGGTAATGCCATCTGACCAGCTCCATGAAGCTTTATTTTTGCAAAGAGTTATTGCCTTTGTTGCCATATTTTGACATATTTGGTATTCGATTTTTGTTGTGTTTTTCCACCCGACGAATATCTTTATCCGGTTTAGTTGCCGAGAACAAACCGACAGACACGGTTTGGTATTATACCGCAGTTTTTCTCTCTTTCGGTTTACCTTTTTTCCGGTTCATCCTTATGGAGTAACACGGGGCTTGAGCTGTTTCAAAGACGCCTATGTGGGAGTTATTATCTCCCAGCACGGTAATGGTTTTAAAGGCCTCCGCTTCAAGATTGGCTATGCCACTTTATGCCCAGATCTGGCGGTATTTGTATCGCATACTAATTGCTTTTTCGATACACAAAATATATTGATACCATAAACCGGCTGGCGGTGTCACCGCCGCCGAAGTTCAATTTTTTGATTGCAGGAATCATGACTCAAACAAAGTTTCACCTATGCACAAAGGCATATCCAGGCAGCAAGTTTTAACTAAGGCTATTACAAGGCAACACAGTGCCCAAATGAGATCATTGTCTTTGGATTAAACCGGCTACCGGTTCACGATTGTTCTTCATCCTCCGCCGCTTCAGCATCTTCTTCTCTACCCATCGGCTGGAAATCCACAGTGGTCCAGTCGATTCCCATTAGCGCTTGGAAAACAGCCTCTTCATGAATCAAAGACGACGGTTCAATGTCAGGTGCGTAAGTATGCTTACGGATTGGAGGGATCAAGTTTTCCGGTTCAAAAGTTGGGGCGGACACATGCTTGTTTTGCTCATTGTATTGGGCTTGATAGTGCTCCAAATCGGCTTCTTCGCCAATTGACAAGCCAGTAGGCGTACCGCACGGTTTATCGCCCATAAGTCCTCTTCATCAAGTCCGAGCCGTCTTCCTTCACACCGGGATAGCCTTGCGCTGCTTCCACGGGATGAAAATCCGGCACCCGTGCTTTGGCTCGGATCAAGGCGTTGATGGCTCCGGTTCGTCAGCAGATTTCTTCACCTCTTCAATCCGGGAAGGAAGGATGGATAGCCGTTCGGGTATCTTGGATCGGGGACGGCGCTGGATTGTTATGTGACATTGTGGTAATCACGCTACTGGGCTCGGTATATAACGCTCCACTAAAGTGTAGACAGCCTTGATTTCTTCCGCACGTCATTGCCCAAGTGCCCAACGCGTGCACTGCATATGATAATGTGATAGTTTTAAACCGGAATAATGGTGCAGCAGAAAAGCATATTACACTTATTCACAGGGAACTTACCAAAGATGGCTGCCGTCATAGAATGCACTTGCCGCTTCACGGCTGTCAGATCATCCACCACCGGTTTAAGGGCAGCTTCAGCATTTTCTGCCCGTTTGAGCAAGTTAGCCTTTTCGGTGGCCCAGACCGTCTGTTCCTTCTTCATGTTTTCCTTCGCCTGTTCAGCAGCAGTCAAGGTACTGGCTAGCTCTTTCTTGGCTTTGTCTGTCTCGGCCTGCTGGGTTTTCAAAGCCGCCTGTAAATCGGCAATCCGATCATCCTTGATCTTCACCTCAGCCTGCGCATTGATAGCATGATCAGCCAACAAATCAAGTTAAAGTCTCAACCATACAACACAGTTATATGCTTGCCACTTGGGGGCTAATGTACCTTCAATCTTTCTACTGCTAATACATGGCAAAGTCCCAAGTTGAGTACGAGTATTCAACTCGGCACTTGGGGGCTAATGGCTATTTGATTCTATTACAGTGTTGTCAGAAAATTTTTGGAGTACCGGTTTAAGTACGCATCGTTAAACCGACCCTGGTGGCTATGAGGGAAAATTGCAAAATCTATCAAAGAAATTTATCAAGTCCCAGTTTGATCAAAGATTGCAAACCGGCCCTTGGGGGCTACAAGGACTATTATACTAGTAATAAGGAAAGGAGTGTTACCTCAAACTTGTCTCTCATTAGTTTCACCAAGCCAGCTTCATAATCACGGCTCTTCAGAAGCGGTTCGGTATCGAAATGAAGATCTTGGGCGCTTAAAGCGGTGTATGTTTCCAGCTTGGCAGCCCACTTTCCTTTGTTCAAAGTTGAAGAGTCCTCCTTCACAGTATGCCGGGTTAGAGTTGCAGCGTTCCCCGGTTCAGAGTGGCCTGTTCCAGTAATCACAACGTCGTCATCTTCGATTCGACGGATCGTGTAAACACAACTGTTTGATGGGGCTGTGAGGCTTTTCAGACCGGACAAGATCTTGGCAAAGCGGATCAACAGACATTGAAACATTCACAGGCCTCTCCTCGGGAATAACATCTTCTTGAACCGGAGGGTCATTTGGAATATCTTCAGAGGCAGCATTTTCGAGATCTGGCGCCCGCTCATGATCTGAAGCGGCAGCCTCTTCAGCTGTTTTTTCCAAGCGAGCCTTCTTGCTGGGTTTCGGTTTGGTTCTGAAGAAACAAAGATTCAGGAGCAAGGCGTATACATTACAGAAGAAATCGAAAAGCATATGGCTGTATGAACTTACCCGACGGCTATCTTCAATGGTGGTAGCTGAGTGGCGGACGATTCGCCAGAGGATGAATGGGAGGTGACCTGATAATCGGAGTCGGACGGATTAAGAGGTTGACGGAACAAACCCGCTTTGGAATTTAAGGCAATAAAAAGGTTGGAAACCTCGGTGCGGCGCTTTCGAGCCGGGCTGTTTGGTAAACCGGCAGAAGTAACTACCTGTCCGCTGTGCCGGGTTGTGCGACGAGCCTCATGTTGCTGTGTCTTCATAAGAAGTTTGGGATCCAAGTAAGCAAGGGGGTGAGAAAAGTTAACTTTCCGGTTTGCCCGGCGAAATTTTGGTGAAGGCAAATTTGTTGAATCGGAAGAGAGAATAGTTACCTCAGCAAATCCTGCGTTGCTGGCTTCAGCGTCATCCTGACAAGCATCGTCATCAATAAGACGTGTAAAAAACAAGCCAAGAGAATCAAGTTCCGGATTACCCACATCATCATCAATGGCGGATCGAATTTAAGCGGTAGTCTTCCTTTTGTGGGCGGATTTCTTGACAACTTTTGTTTTGGGCCGAGTTGGCCGCCCAGCTTTATCCGCTTTGTCTTGAGAGAGTTTTTTGCTCCAAAACGGATTGTCGCCCTGGACCAGAAATAATTAAGAGTTGGACATATGAAAATAACAACGGGTTTTTATAATGACACAGTCAGAGACTTACCGCAGGTGGTGCGTTGATGGTGCAGTAAGGAGCTAAGCCGGTTTGAGCGCAGAGATGCTCCGGTTCATTCAGCATTTTCCTTACTGAATCCGTAACCTCTTCTTCAGATAGTTCCAGTTTGGTGTGTCGGAGTGGGTCGTCGACATCGCCGTGTATTGGCACATTAAACCGAACGCCGCTCAAAGGCGATATGCCCCAAGATAGCCAAAGCGTGCGGATCGATCCCAATCAAACCGTTGGCCATGAAGGCCCAAGCTTGGATAGTTGTGGGGCATATTTGCTTCTTTCCTTGGCGATCAATCGTTGCGAAAGGGATGAGTGTTGCTTAGCCGCCCGGGCGAAAGCCGTAAAGGATTTTCACCTTGAAGTGTCTTTGCAGAGAACCAAGTCGCGTTCCACTCTTTGGGATGAGTGTGGAGTTTGACGGGGGATAAGTGATTTCCTTCCTCTTACGATAGCCATACCGCCCAATTACGTATTGGGGCCGTCGAATTCGGTGCGGCGGTTTAGGTGGAAGAGATCCTGAACAGTTCAATGAAGGTTCCTCTTGCAGATATGCTTGACAAAGACTTGAAAGTGGCACAGGTTGGTCACGAGTTGGGGCGATATCTTGGGGACGGAGTTGAAAATTGGCCATCACGTCCCAGTAAAATTTTGACCGGGCGGTTTGAAACCCCGCCGGTGATCCGCGAAAACTACAACTTCTCCTTTACGAGGTGTGGGAGGACATTCCTCCGTGAACCCTCCAATGGATTGTATTTTGATCATCTAAAGCGCCGATCGATACCAGCTCTTTCAAGCGTGTCTCGAGACGCGGAGGGAACCCAGTTGCATTCATACACCTGTTTGGCCATCATGAGATCTACAAGGAGAAGGATCCGGTTTAAGAAAGTGCTTATTGCAGAGTGATTGATCTAAGTTATGATAAACCGGAGGAAGTTCCTATAAATCAGTTTGTCAGGAGATGATATCAGATACGTTCTGGCGGTTCAACAAGGGGACTAATGGTGTACCGATGCCGGTTTAGCAACTTTTTATTATGGTGAGTTAAACCGCCTAATCTTGGCTTCGAAGGTAATTGAAGTCATGGACAGAAACAGGTTTCACAAAAATTCATGTTTACAACGGATGAAACGCGGGTTTTCAGAAAACAGGAAATGCGTCGCGGAAGTAAAGAAGAAACAGGAAGTGCACTACAAGGTGTATGTATATATGCAGAAGATCTATGGTCTTAAGATGAGAAAGTACAGCGATACACGAGAGTCGCTCGTTTGGTGCGAGCGGGATTCATAGCGTGACTCAAGGCTAGAAAGATGAAAACATACGAAGAAAATGGTATGAAGTTAGAACCCTAGAAACAGATCTAAAATGAGGAAATAAACAGAAGAAGAGCAAGAAGCTTACCAGAAACGGAGGAGATGCGGAGAAAGGCCGCAGTGTTCTGGTTCGTACAGGTTGATGCAGC
This sequence comes from Aegilops speltoides, assembly GCA_021437245.1. Classification (NCBI taxonomy): domain Eukaryota; kingdom Viridiplantae; phylum Streptophyta; class Magnoliopsida; order Poales; family Poaceae; genus Aegilops; species Aegilops speltoides. The sequence continues at coordinate 252,370,161 of CM038145.1, forward strand.
GGCCTAGGACGAAGCAGAAGTTGATGACGACGGCAGAGCTCCAAAGGCAGCGGCGCGAGGAAGAAGAAGAAGAGGAAGCGAAGGGAGAAACAGAATGACCCTTCGGTCCTATTTATAAGGCAGTAAAGCTAGGTCAAGCGCGTAAATTCAGGGACTGTCATTAAGGAAGGCGTTATAAAGGATAAACTTCAAGATGACATCATGCCGGTTTACAGTGACCAGAAGCAACGATGTCATGCCGGTTTACAATGATCAGAAGCAATGACGACGTGACAGTTTATTAAACAAAGAAGATGTCCAAGATGCAGATTCTGTGAAGGATTGACATGAACCAGTTCAAATCAATCTGGGGCCTAATGTTGGGGATATTACCACTAGGTGTAAACCGGCCAAGCTTGGGCCGGGTTAGCTCTGCTAGTGGTGTAATCATGGAAAGGCCCAAGGCCTATAGTTGGTTTAGAGCTTGTAGCCGTAAACCGGCCTGATGTATGACTTGTATTGTAAGTTAGGAATAGAGAGATACCAACCGGGATACGAATATAAATCGGTTGGGACTCTACAAACCGACGGGCTTCACTCGTGTATATAAGGGGACGACCCGGCGGCGGTTCAAGGACAGACAACCACAACTCGAGCCTAGGCGAAGCTTGTTTGCTCCCTAGCCATCGAGACTACATCAATTCCATCACAACTAGACGTAGGCTTTTACCTTCATCGAAGGGGCCGAACTAGTATAAACCCTTGCGTCTTTGCGTCCGCTTTAACCCCTTCAAGTAAACCCGAAGCGATGGCTCCACGACTAAGTCCTTACGCAAGGACATCTGCCGTGACAAATCCACGACAAATCCCGTTTGTATTCTACTATTTTTTCGTGCGGGATCCATTTTCAATTGGAATTACATTCTATATACATCCTTTTTTTATTATATACTTTCAAAAGCACAACACCATTTATACATAAATATGGTTTACAAATGGCATGATCTCAGATTCATAAGGTTGTATCCATCAATTTGGATTTTCAAATATTTGAAACCACTTTATGTTGAAATCCAATGTATGCATTCCTCGCTAACTGTCTCCAATTAATGTGTGTTTCATGCGGCTCTTTTTTAACTTCTCAAACATGTATAATGTGTTTCACACACGCAACATATAGTGTAATCCCATTTAGACATTAATTGCATATAAACCATGCATTGTTTGTAATTGAAGAATCTATGGATCACCAATATTGATAAACTATATAACATTACACGTGTGCCCAAATTCAAATGAATATGCATGTTTGATACACCAATTTGCGTTATGATATTATCGATGTCGTGATCTCCAGTTTAGATATTTGAATCCCCTTTAATCCAGATATTCGTCTCATATAGCTATCACTCATGCTTATATAGGACTATCTCTCTGGACCTATACGCGTTCATCGCCTCTCAGGTATCTCTCGTGCTACCTGTATGTCGACAATGATCTTTTATCTTCGTAACACACTGACGGTACTCTCTCCCTTGACCTTCATCACTCTATCTCTCTCTAAGTATATCTCGCTCCCTGCTGTGTGTCTCTAACTATGATTCTCCATGTGGAATCTCTTTCTCTCACACAAACACAAAATTTTGTCTCCCGGGGTCTCATTTCTCTATACTATTCCCATGTGTGCCACTAGCACACCCCTCATACAGAGATGTCTTTCACTCCTTAGATATGAGAACCTACGACTCTTCCTCTTCAATATCTATTTCTCACACACAAACACAAACTCTGTCTCCCAGGGTCTCATATTTCTCCATTGGTCTCTTGTATGTCGCTCACACACACCCTCTCTCCCTAGAGATATCTTGCGTTCCCTCATATGTATCTCTAGCTATCACTCTCGTTGTGAAATATCTTTCTCTCTTGCATACACAAAACTCCATTCTCTGGATCTCATTTCTCTCTGATATCTGTTTGTATGTTACTCACATGCACCCTCTCTCTATCTCTCTCACACCCACACACATAACCCAGCCTTCTGATCCACTCGACTCCTATCTCTAATGCACACTAGCTAGCATCTTTATCTTTCTATTGATCTGTTTCTCCATCAACCTTCTTTCTCGCCCTCACTCTTGATTCCTATCACGCAAACTACATATGTTTCTCTCTACATGTAGTCAAGTGCCCTATCACACACATATATAACTTCACCCTTTGAACCACCCGACGGTCATCTCCAACACCCAAACTAACGGATGTCCCTCTAGCTAGTATCTCCATCTCTGTATCTATCTATAGTTTCTCCGTCAACATTTCTTTCTCGCACGGAGTCTTGCTTCCTATCACCCACACTATATATGTCCCTCCATACATATGCATTTATAGGTTGATATCTTTTGCACAATCATTGCGCCTCACCCCCTCTGCTTGCCATAGTTGCATGCTCCAGCCCACGCCACTATCTCTTAAAGACAAAAACACATGCTCAATTGTCGGGCCTTCTTCCCTGCATTCTCACATGCATGCATATTGTCATACCGATCCGTCTCTCCCATGTCGTTGATCTTATGACTTATGTCTTCTTTCTTTTATCTCGATCATGCGCGCGCGCACACATACACATCCCACATATACATGTATACCTCTCACACATGCACGTTCAAGGTCTCTATGTCTCCATATGTAGTTAATTACCCTCAATCCTAACGCCACATCGAATCGATCTCCTATTTTGTGCACATAACTTCCGCCTGGATGGGTAAACACACACTCACACTTAACAATCTCCTTCTAGCTACCCCCCCCCCCGCGCGCCTCTCACTCTTCCCCTATATCCCCGAAACCAATAAGACCATCCCTTTGTTTAATTCCCGCCTACATGCACCATCGATATATAGTAGTCTTCCTCGGTGTCTCTCGAACAAACACGTTCTCTCGATGTCGACTCCTCTCACGCCAAGACGCACCTTCTCTTCCCTCTCTCTGGGCATTTTCTCTCTCGCACCCCATCGTTGGTGGCCTCTGCCATACACATCACCTCTCTATGATGAAGCCATGCACACTTGAATTACATCCGCCACAGAGGACCCCACGACACACACACACACATGCACACACACACACACGCACACACACGCACGCACGCACGCACGCACCCCCCCCACACACACACACACGCACAATAAGACTCCATCTCTCTCTCTCTCTCTCTCTATCTCACATCCACAAACACACACACACGCACCCCCCACACACTTAGACTCCATCTCTCTATCTATCTCTCTCTCTCTCTCTCTCACACACACACACACAAACTAAGACTACATCTCTCTCCCTCTCCTCTCTCTCTCTCTCTCACACACACACACACACACACTAAGACTCCATCTCACACACACATGCTCTAGGCGGAGCATTTGTGCCTACCACCCTTCATCCAACCTTACCTGTATGATAAACAATCACCTTTATTTACTTGCATAACATGGACAAATTCCACTTTACTTAAGTAGTCAGCAAACTTATCATCTGTACCCTTATAAACAAACGAGTTGGCGATGATGGTGTGCCTGCCATCTTGTAATACAGACCGTATGATCTATATCTGACGGATAGAAAGCAAACTATGATAATTTTACAAAAGATACCCGCACCTCTCTCCACATCATTATCTCCTGCAACCTCATTGCTCAGCAATTAAAAAAAGACTAAGTCTCTGGAACAATCTAGCATGCATGGTGGCTTGCCACTTTGCGGCGCAAATCCATCCCCATGCCTCCGCCCATTCCGACACACCACCACCACGCCCACTCCTCCTCGCCTTATCTCTCATCTTTCATTTTTTCGATGACATTCTCGAGATACCAGTTTTCCGATAAAATTCTCGAGATATCATTAGTTTTTACACATGGGATTACTCCTGCATGGGTCAATCACAACAGGTGTTTTTGTAAAAAAAATGCATATTGATGTTCCGTGCAATGCACGAGAATCTTGCTTGTAATTATATAACACAAATCACGAGCAGGAAGTGACATTTTTTTGACACAACCACGTTAACATGGCCACGTAAATCACTAGCTAAAGTAAATACCATTATACTTATATCCCAATGCAAAAGGTTGAGTACATGTCCGAAGAGTAGAGTTGCACACATGCACTCTGTCTCTCAGAATCTCTCTCACACACACACCAGTTACATGACGCCCACTTAAGCAGACACGAGTATGTTACAATTTGTGCACCCGCGAGTACACGTGATGCTGCGCATTTATTTAAGCCGGAAGGCGAACCCAAACAGTAGCTGCATTCATTCCCCTCCACCGCCTCTTCTCTGGTCGCCGTCGCCGTAGCCATTGTCCCATGCGAAGGTAACAACATACACCATACTCCCGCGCGAATGCGCTTTAATATGGAAATTTTAGTGGTCATGCATGCATCTTTTTTGCTAGCACTCCTATATAAGGGTTGACGGTCGCTTCCAGGACGTCTTGGCGGTGGTGGAAGAGGAAGGAGAAGAAGCGGGCTGTGGAGTAACATTTTTACCACAATTTCTTAGGAAACTGAGTGCAATAATTGAGTAGTTTTGCAAACTACCAGTACTACACCTGAAACGGTTCAAAACCTATACTCCCTTGCCAGCGCGCGCTTCCCGCGTGAAACGGTCAGCGTCACCCTGGAGCGTCAGTGCTGCATTAATGCCCAGCCAGAGCGGAGGCGACCTCTCACTGGCGCCGGCTTTGAAGTGGCGCGATGGCCGAGAGAGCGCCACTTCCCGGTGCATGCGACTGCTCTTCGTCAAGACTGGCCATAGGCCCTGTTTGGATCCATGGGTTAGAGTTAGTTTGAGCTAGTTGGGGCTCAAATAGCCCTAAAGTATCCAAGCATGAGGGTTTAAATTGGAGCAAGTTGCACCGAACCCACCAAAAAAACTATCCCGCCCAAGAGGTGCTAACTGGAGATAGTTCTCATTGGGACCACTGAAAAATCACTTTTCTCTCTCCACGAAGTGCATTAATTGTCAATCTAACCCTGTCACCCAAACACCTCTTTGGCTACAGTTAGTTCAGGGTTAGTCATGAGTTAGTCTAACCTTTAGGTAAGTTAGAATATCAAACAAGAGCAGTATAGGACATGCAAGTTTCTCAAAGCATACAGGCAAATTTGTACGTGAAAGGATTTTTTTTTGAAAACGGAACGTGAAAGGAATTTTTTTAGAATGCTCTTGGCATGTCGCTAACATGTGATAGTTAACCGACCTCAATAGACGGCGAAACGCCAGCCCGCCGCACTTTGATAGAGATGAGGAGGAGAAGCGATCTGAGCTGCTGGATTACTAGAGATAAGTGTCGCATACGGAAGCCAAGAAATATGGTGATAGCGTGGGTTAGCCATGTACTAGTATGATGTAACTACACTTGGGCTGCCGTGTTTCGTACTCTTCCGATCCTTTGTGGAGATGATTGGTTAATTTTATATTGCTGAATAATATTAAATATTATGAGTGCAGACGCTCCACCACGAGGTTCCTTGCTCCTTCTCAGTCATCCGGAATCTATGTTCTTCCACTCTATTTTTTTACGTGAGCTTTATTCATCCTTTTGCCAACACGCGAGACATCTAGCATCAAGGTGCACGTGTTATGCAAGGATCGTTCCATGTATATGAAGAACATGTGGGACTGGAACTACGAGACGAACATGTACCCAGGAGTGGACGTACGAACCTGAGTAATGTAGCGCAGTAAGTGAAGTAGAAAGGCACAAATGGTATGAACATGCGTGGCATATAGGGTGTGTTTGGTTGTGTTCTCGTCTCAGCATAGTTGTTCCCTCTTCATGCATGCTCAACTCAACACCCCTCTTCATGCATGCTCTTTTCATGCATGCTTCTAGCGTATTTGTGCTAAACTAGTGTGGACTGATGCACCCTCCATACACTCTACCAAACACCCAAAAGTAGGTCGAGAAGGGAACTCTTGGGCGGCATTTGTCTCTTACTACGTACTACCACTAAATGTTGCATGTGCAATGCACGGTGATGTTATGGAGTACGTATTAGTTGTGGCACATATTAACTTTTATATTTACTACTATATTAGTTGGAGGCACATATTAACTTTTATATTTGTCTACATGTATGCCCCGAGACCTTCCAACTAGATGTGTCTTTCTCTCCAAGTCGCACTTTGTATCGTTCATACCACTAAGTACTACTACGTGTGGTCTCCGACCCAGAAGTGGAAGAACTGGAGACGCTCTACCATGCTGTTTTTTACGCTGGGCTCTACCACGCTATTCATGTCCCACTCCTTTCGCTGACGTGTGGGACATCCAGCACGTGCCGTGTTTGGCACCCTTTGTCGTAAGAGTTGAAACGCTAGCATTCATCAGAAATAAAAAAAATTATAAATCGGCAGTGATACTATTTTTTTTGCGAACCAATCAGCACCGATACTATAGCACGCGGTTTCCTTGCTCCTCGATATCGGAAAGAATAATTCTGGTCGCCAACATGTGGGACATCGACCATCCTGGTCCACTTGCTATGCACGCAGAACTGCAAGGGAGAGTCACCCAGGTCATCGTGCCGCAGTAACAATGACTAATGAGCCGTCAAATCACAGGCCCACTTCCCACTTTGAAGTTGCTCGGATGAAGGAACCATCATGACTTCGTTGATTTCCGCTTCTTGAAGAAAACTATTGTACTAGCAGTACTGCTAGCTATAGTATTTACTCCAACAGAGGCCTCCTTTCGTTCAGAGGATAGGAATATGAAAATCATAGGAAGTGAGATGACATGCATCTCAATTCCTATAGAGAAAGAGATGTCATTTGATGCTTAGGATAGGAATTTTTCCATTTAGTCTAGGCTAATGTACTGGTAATTTGCTCTAAAAACTACAGTAGTAACTAGTAGTACTGGTACATGCTCGTACTCAGACACAAACACGCACACTAACTACTAGTACTACTACTTCTCACATGCTGGCCAAACACCGTTGTTCTCCTTCCCGGCTTAGTCGGCGACACCCCACCGTGCTTGGATCTCCGCCGACCTCTCCGCAGCAGCGCGTGCGTCCTTTTCTTTCTTGCGGCAGCGGGCCTCTCTTTTCTTGAGTGCTTTCTGACTTTTCCACTCCCTCTGTGCGGCTTTGGCCGCCTCTTGCTCTACCGCCCATTCGGCCTTGGCATCTTCAAATTCCTCCCACATAGTTGTGAGGTCGCGAGCGGCGATGAACTCACGGCGGGATGCCATTGCTTCCCTACCATTTGTGTGCGGTCGTGGGCGGCAAGGAACTCGGCGCGGCGGGATGCCATCGCTGCCTTACCGGTTAGTGTGCGGCGCGGTGGCATGAACAACGCTTGGTGAGAGCTCTGGGGTGGAGTGGCCGGACAACCATATAGTGCATTGGTTTGTCAAGAGCTCAAGGATAGAAGACGAAGCAAATTTGGATTCCCCTTTAATCCTGGACATTTATTACCGAGTAAAATGCATTGGCGGTCATCGAACTTGTCTTGATAGCTCACTTTGATCATTGTATACGAGATATGGTGATTATACGGTCACTGGCTCAGCGTATAGATCCGTATTTGTATGGTTGACCAGTCAAACAGTCCGCATGCGCCTCATCAGCTCGTGTTCTTTATCTATCTATGCGGGCCTACCTGTGAATGGAGAAAGAAATACTGTAAAAACCAAAATTATGCGTATGTGGGGAATCAAACCACGGACTCATCGCTGCAACGCAACCTCGTCAGCCAAATGAAAATGAAATACTTCGCGTCAGACACTCATGCTCACACTGTCAAAGCATGCTAATGCATGCACGTCGCCCTCTAAATCAAAGTCCTACTCATGGCGCAACGCAAACGGCGAGCCCATCACCTGCGCGCCCCGGCGGTGCTTGACATTACTGTTTAGATGTTTGATGGAGGCCTACGCGAACGCCGAGCATGTATTCACCTGGCTCAACACCAACAGTCATACTTGGACCGCCTTGCTCATGTATATTGTCCATCACAATGACAATCTATAAAACAACCTAAGCTAGAGAGGGTACTATGGTAGTATGGTATGGAGTATGTACTATCGTGAGTGACCGATCTTAGTGCCACTGCACACCGAAACCCCTTCCATCGCTAGCGCGCGCTTCCCGCCTGAAACGGTCAACATCTCTCTAGAATGTCAATGCCGCATTCACCGGACTTAACTGCAGGTGCAATTGGTGTGTCACTGACATGCGGGCCAGACGCCCGTTGGGCCCACATGTCAGTAACCCAAACACATCTGCAGTTAAGTCACTGAAGCAGCGTCCACATTCACGCCCGACGAACCTACTCCGGTGCTAGTTTTCCATCCGTCTGCCGGGCTCATTGCCATTCGCCCGTTATATTAACTTGAGCCCGACTCGCAGCCATAGCCAAAGACCCACACTTATTCTCCTCTGGTCCCTTCCTTCTGTCGGCACCACTTCAACCATGGCCTCCTGGCACTCTGAAGCTCTCTTGGACGTACTGTCGCAGGAGCAGACGAGGGACATCGGCGGCTCCGCTCCGGGCTCCCTCCAAAGCTCTCTTCGACGTACTGTCGCAGGAGCAAACGAAGGAGATCGCCGGCACCCCCCGGCCGCCCTTCGCCACCACGGTAGGTCGCCGCCACTCTGGTCTCGGGAAGGCCACCGCTACTCCACTCAGTCGACGCCAAGCTTGGTGGGGTAAACATCGGCGGCCGATTAGCCGCTTGACGACGACGTGGAGGCAGAAATCTTCAGAACCTTGTGTTCCGGCCGGAGGAGGAGGTTATCGAGGCAGATGAGGAGGAGGCAAAGGCAATGGCCGGATTTCTCGGGTTTATGGCCAGACATGGTGGTCGGGCGCCGGCGATCATTTAGATTAGGTTTACAGTAGGTTTAGTATGGTTTGTGCGAAATATGTAATGAATTTCGTCCAGTTTGTAGGAAAAGTTTTCAAAATGTAATGAATTTCATCTGGTTAATTTCATCTTGTTAATTTGAAATTTGCTTTGTTTGCACGAATTTCGTCCGGTTAGTTCATATAGTTGTCGAAAGGTATGCGGGCAGCATCGGATGGCATCCATCAGTGTCCTCGGACAGATGCCGGTGTAAATTTGTGGGCCAGCGCTGCAGATGCCCTAACTATGATTCTATAATCGCTAACAATCCTCCATTATTTGGCAAGAAACAGTTATCCCTCGATCAAAATCAGATCCGCGGTGTTTCGCACTCCTCCCGTGTAAGAGTGTAAACTCTTGCTTACATAAAAATGGAGCAAGTGGACGGCACTGTAGCACGTCATATCACTCGAACTAGCCCGCGTAACGATCGGGAAAGCATCGTCCTCGTCATTTTGTTCTGGATTTCTATCGATCGCGCAAAAATATTACGCTTCGCAAGTTCTAAAGGAAAAGGCGGCACACTTACGACTCGTATGCATCGCAACCTTGAGAGTCCGCTCGCACACCGCTCACCAGAGGGGACACGTGTTGTCTTGCAATTTCATTGACATGTGGGACCGTAATTGAATAAACCGTTGATAGCCGAAATCTAATCGCTCGGCGGGCGTCGGCTGAGAAGAGATAAACAGGGGAGGGAGAAGAGATCGCCCGCCCGCCGCGCACGGACTCCAAGAAATATATGGTGATAATGTGAGGTGGGCCATGCCGAGTCCGACCACTTCGAGCCCGCTCTCAACGCCTGCCCTCAAGACGCCAACTGCCACTGCATGCATAGCAAGTAGTCCCCGCTTATGTGGAGGAGAGAGAGGCATTGACAAAGTCAAGGAGTAACAGTGGAGACAATAGCTTTCATAAAAAATAAACAATGAATACTCGTTGCTCATCCTCTATATCGGAAAGAATACTTTCATTCACCGACATGTGGGACGTCGACCATCCTGGTCCACCTGCCATGCACAAAATTATCCTGGTCTACCCCGGTCGTATCGCAGGCCCAACCTTTCCCACTGTAAGTTGTTTGGACGAAGGGACCATCATGACTTTGTTGAATTCCGCTTCTTCAAGAAAACTTAATGTACCCGCAATACTGCTACCACAGACGAAGACTGGACGGCGCTGTACCACGTCATATCACTGAAACCCACTAGGCCAAACTAGCCCGCCTAGGTCATCTATTTTGGAACGGAGGCGTACTACAGACTTTGCTATGATTTTGTGTTGCACGTTCTCTGTACTTTTGCTACGATTTTCCTACCCTATGAACCAAATGAGGCCTGAATGTATGTCGACTATTGTCTGATCGATCGCTAAGCCTACAATTTTAGGAGCTAGGGCTATTGGTCGATCGACGAGGGATAAGTATAAGTGTACCACGAGCTCATCAGCCCCAATGTTTCTCTTTGGTGAGTGTTTTGCAAGTACTATAGCTCGCACAGTAGCTAGCCTACTAACACCAAGAATCATCAAACAAGCCATGCTGATATGATAAACAGTTCAAACTTACATCTAAGCATGCCATATATTACATCAAAAGCTAGTGAGGATACATCTGTTTCCATAACTCGGAGAGGGTTCTCATGATTCATCGCATGATTCACTATCAAACAAAAGTAGCAAGATCCGCCCACACAAGATAGTGCACTAGCCCTAAGATGGTTTGATAACACGCATCGTTCTGGTAATTAAACACAGGGCAATGCAAACTACCACAAAGGATTAGCGCGCCAATTATTTCTTGTCATCGATCTCTGCAATGACCACAAAGACGGACAACGGCATGGGAATCGATTTACGGGCGATGTCCACAAGATCGACCGCGACATCGAATCGATCTGCAGGCGATGTCTACAGGATGGACAGCGCATCGAATCGATCTCCGGCGACTCCAGCAGACAGATCCACCACGCATCGGAATCATCAAGGACAACCACCGGCACCTGCACAACCCTAACATATTAGCAAGCACATTGCAAATAATCAAAAACCACAACTATGGTAATAAGCCATTATTTTTTACCTTGTGCAGCTCACCGGGGGATCTCATCTCTCCGGGGGCCATCTCCTCGTCCTCGATGGGGGCGATCACCTTGCCAGGGGAATACTGCTTCTCAATGGCGACTATCTCCTCAAACTCAGTCTTGAGCCTCACATAGGTGGCAATCAGAGTTCCTGGGGTAGGAACGGTGGGGCCCTTGTTGTTCTTCCAACTTTCTTTGAGGAGTTCGACCGCCAATGTCCTCAACTCTTTGGACAGTGCTTGTTTCTTGGAGTTCTTCGTCTCCATGGGTTGGCCCGCCAACATGGTCAACTCGTTGGTTGGTGCTCGCTTCCTGGAGATCACTGTCTCCAGTGGGTTGTCCGCCGGCAACTCTTTGCCTAGTGCTCCAGGATCCATCAATGAACTGACAAACAAAAAGCAATCGAAAGGAAACCACAATCGCAATGAAAACGGGAAAAGAATAGGATGTGAGAATTGGTCGATGCTTCGCAAAAAGAAGATTATTGGAATGAAAACATAGCAGCATAACTGATTCGCCCACCTTTCCTTCGTCGGTACAGAAGAAAAATGGCAGAAGTGAGTAGCCTGGAGTGAGGTTTTCTTCAAGAAAGGGAAGAAAGGGCTTGAACGAGTGTTCCAATGAAATGATGGTTGCTTCGTCCAGTCCAACTTGGAGGCCACCTTACCACTGCTGGTAAAGGTGTGGGTTTTGTGATATGACGGGTCATGACGTCCACACCGGGGTGACAGGTGAGTCTCGACTATAGCACCTCGTTGTGATTTGGTGGATGGCACGCGGGCCCGGATGCTTTGAAATGTCCCACATGTAGATAGAGCGGCTAGTCATATAGGAGTGCTCAATATTGTGCACCGCGACCAAGGCGGAGAGGAAAACGAGAGAACTATGTAATTAATGCATGAGTTTAATTAGGGTAGTTTTGTAAAGTACGAGATACATTCCTCCAATCGCAAAATGCCTTTGTTCATGAGATTTGAGATTTGAGCCCTATAAACCGGAAGGGCGGGGGTACTGCAAACAGTGTAGTCTAGTCACTTGTTGAAATCTCTTGAAAGGCAAATACTCCTTCCTGGTTTACAGGTCTATACTACTCCCTCCGTCTAGGTGTGTAAGTCATCTTACAAAAACCAAATAGTCGCAAAACACTTAGGCGCGGTGCATTAACTTCTACCTTGTTTCTTGTTTCTTGACATACGTATCAACCAATAAGAGATGAGAGGTGTGCATGCTTTTAATGACTTGCAATGGCTAGTTCATTGCATGGAATGCTATTAATTAGCAAATAAACATTGATGACCCCAGGAGGAAATGGGGCTAAGCACGTGGACCTATGCAGAATGAGTATCAACCAATGGACAATGGAGTTTAATTTTTAAACAATAGCAATTTTGTCTCATGCAAGAGCTTGGCTAGTACTCCAAGGAACCGCACCACGCAAGCGTTCGCAACTGCCACGTTCGGTTTGCGCTTGGCTCTTCGCCTCTTCGAGAAGAAGAACAATGATGTTACTCCTACTTCTACAGTATCGAATCCACTGCCGCATGTCCATCCGCCTCGTGCGGGAGGGATAGCGTGTAGCGAAAGCTTCTACTTACTGCTCCTGCCTTTGCGTCTATGACAGGTGGGCCCAATAGGTGGTTGGCCCTCCTGTCATGCAATAAAGGCAGTCTGCGATCAAACAAGCTCATCCGAGAGGAGAGGGCATCGTAGTAATCAAATTTCTCGGTCTTATGCGAGTTGACGCGACACATCAAAGCCTTTTCGATAAAAGTCTTTTACACATTTCAAATGGGCTACTTCAGTATGTAGGAGTAGACATATTCTGCTTCGTATGTAGTCACTTGTTGCAATCTCTAAAAAGACTTATATTTGGAAATGGAGGGAGTACAATGCATGCATGCATGCCGTGACTTTCCTTTTGATACTTGCATGTGTTGATTTGATGCACCTTGCCAAATTTTGACTATAAATTTAACTAACCAATTTTTCATGCATGTCGCAAAAAAATACGGGGCTGTTTGGCTTGTGACTATGTTTGTCTTATGTTGCCACATTATTTTTCCCACACTTGCCACACTTGCCTAACCTGAGTTGCTCAAATTTTTAGACACACTTTGGCTTGCCTAAGGGAATCTTGCCACAATTTTTGTGTCTACGACATGTGGGGTTCACTGCTAATAAAAAAATTCTTGTCTTAGGTGTGGCTAATAAAAAAGACTTATATTTAGGAATAGAGGGAGTAGAAAATATAAATAATAATGCATGTTGGCAACCCACGTTTCCGCTAATTTTAGCCGTGGGCTTGTTCACAAATTTTACGAGGGGGTGGTTATTCATTTAATGGAGGGACTTGTAGTACCAGACTTGAACGATACAAAGTGCGACTTGGCACACTATAACACCACTTGGAACAAGCGGGTAGCTATCTCAAAAAACAATCAACAACTAAAAAACCGCGACCTGGCATGTAGTAGTACACAATTTTAAACGATTGTTTTGATGGAGTGAAAAAGGAAAACTACCCCACTACTTATATATAGGCTAGAGCCTCCGCGCTTGCTTGCTAGGGTTGCTCTATTCACACACACTCATCCTCTCCATATCTAAACAAGATAGGGGTAGTAACACTGTCTTTCTCCCTTCAAAAACACTGGCTTTCTATCCTCACCGCTGGTTACAGATCCGGACGTATCCCCCTCCGCCGGTGAAGGGGAGGAGGGGCAGCGTTTAGGCCATCGTCGACAGCGAGGGAGGAGACCCACTGCCGACCGCACCGTTATCTCTGGCCGAGCACCGGCGCGGGAGGTCATCCGATCCCTTCATTGTTGCCTGTGGGCGGATCCGACCTCCCGCCGCCCACCTATCCACATCCCGACGACCTTCAGGTATATCTTCGTTCGAAACCGCCTTAGCTCTACTTCCCCAGCTTGCTACGTCACTGCATGTGCATCATTTTCTACCTCTTAGCCCCTCTCGATCGGATGGTCCAACGTGACCTATTTTTTCTTCTTCTATTGTTAGAGGTAAAGCTACTTCATGGAGTCGAATCTTGTACTCCCTCCGTCCGAAAATACCTGTCATTGAAATAAAGTGGGGGTGAGGGAATTTAGTATGTACATCGGACTTGGTACAAACAGGAAGGAAAGGGGATGAAAGTAGTACAGACTGGTCATCCAACCAGTCTCTTGGTCGAAATGGGAAATATATGGGTAACGCTGTACACAGTGGTATGACCAGGACTAGATTTGCTATCCACACATAGGAGTAGGTGGCTAGAGTGAACAAAAATGGGACCAACCCAGATATGTTTCTTGGATGTTTGTTTCTCAGGGCAACAAACTATGAATCACCACTTTATGCCCCTGTTTACATACATGGTGATACACTGCTGGTGCACCCACAGTCCCATGCCCTTATACCAAATATTTAGGCTCTGGTCGGAATAAAGGGGCAGAAAACATAGGTCTTGATGAAAATAGAGGAATAGAAAAGGAATGTAGGTATAAAACTATGGAAGAGCGAACCGGAGGAAACTCTCAAGAGAATGTGTTCGGATGGACTACGAAATGTACAGTTTTGTTTTTTAGAGTAGCATGCTTGGCAGTATGAGATGCTATTTGTTTATGCAGCTGCACAGTGACTACTCTTGTCCTCACCTCACGTACCACACATAGGTTGATTTTTTATTACGCAAACATAGCACAACAACTTTGTCTAACGCATGGCGGTGGCGCTTTGCCTCGGGCTTCGCCCAAAAATGAGCAGCGTGGATGTTTCTAATCCGATGGAATTAGTACTACCGGACCAGCTTTCCTATGAAACACTATTCACCTTTCTCGTGTTCCGAACGGTTGGAAGGGAAAGAATACCGTAGGAATTGTGTTCCTACGAAAATCCTGCACCAAACCTGTGAACCGAACGCAGCCTTAGTTGTTCTTAATATAATGTCCCTGGTAAAAATGAAGCCATGCCACTATTTTTGCCTATAATTGTTTGAGACTCTGACTGTTTCCTCTGTGCCTTTTTGTGCAAACAGGATATCAATTCACACAGTTCTTTGTTGTGACCTTTTGGTGCATTTGCATAAAACTCTTCTTAAATGAAGTGACTTTTGTGTTGTTTAACTGGAATGTCAGAATGGAACGGTTGGTTCATTTTGGTGGAACTGCACAAAGGGAGATCTGTGTTCCAATCCTCATCATCCATATTGGCGCCATAACCTTCCTTTAGGTAAGAATGATATTTAATGCATGTGTTCATCTCTATTTTCCGACTGCCATGAGAAAATAATGTTGTTTTTTACTAGTACACTTATACTCCCTCACTGACAAAACCAATTCTGAATTAGAAGGCCAATCATGTACTTGGTTTCACCAACTGGTGAGGAGAAAGAGAAACAGAGCATGAAGAGGAAGAAGAAGAAGAAGAATAAACAGTGCCAAGGCGATCTTGCTAAAGCCAGAGGCCTCAGTCGAGGCTATTCAAGGGCTCCGGCAACGACTACCTTACATGTGAGACGATCCTCCAGGGAGCCCTTCCACTTCTGCTGTCTCACTTAATTAATTAGGAGTACTTACGTACCACTAATTTATTACTGCCTAATTTTCCTATTGCAGTTAAACAAATCTTTACTAGGACCCTATGTTGAATCATGTACATGTGAATGTTTGTCTATGGAGGTGAATCATGTGGTGGAGCAGGGAGGGAATATTATTAGTGTCATGACATAATAGTGCTATTGTTTTGCATGTCAATTTATTGCCATTGGTTCAATAGGCAATGTTTTATGTATTGTCCATCATGAATTTGATGCTACTGTTTGAGTAATATGCTAATGTCTTCCTATCCTTTCTCACTAAGCTAATGAAGGTTTCACCTTGTTCCTACTTGTGCAAACAGGGATCATGTTCTGCCAATCATACATTTTAGTGGAACTACACAAGACAATACAAGGAACTGTATCCCAGCCAGTGCTTTAGCTCTGCTGGAAGTTCTTGATAATCTTTCGATATAATCTTAGCATTGGTAAACAAGAGTGATTTCAACCATACATTTGAAGTGCACAAAAATATATACTATTGTGTGATTCCAGTGAGTGTTTTATCATCTCTTATGGGACTACATGAATAAGCTTTTTTCTCGAGGTTGGTGCAGACCTAAGGCCTTCATCCATATTAGTTTGTTGTCATCTCTATTTGTATCATGCTACTGTCATGAGAAACTCCTTTATCTTTGCACTTTTAAGTTTTGCAACCTATGATAAATGGCAATGCTTTTTGTGTTGAGTTGAGCTAATTGGTACTGATTAAATAAACTAATACCTCTCTTTAAGCAAGACTACTATGTTGCTAACTTTACCCATTAAGATAATGAGGGTGCTTCTATTTGTTAGTGTATGTTTCATCAACTAGTCCCACTATTATAGTAATCTCACTCTCTCAATATATGTGCCAACAGGGATGCTCGATTTTGGTGGAACTGCACAAAAACTTTGGGTGCTTCATTGCCTCGACAGCTTTCATCCTTTCCTGTCAATTGCTAATCTCCGCTTGCTTTCTTCCTTTGCTGTCAGTCGCTTGGCTTATCTCGGCTTCCAATCAAAGGAAATATTAATTGATATGCTACCTCACACAGGTTGGTACTGGTCTTTATCCTGATTATTGTGCCTGTCATATGTACTGGTAATTTGGTATTGTGCTACTGTTTGCCAATTTCATAAAGGAGTAATTTGGAGCCTGAACTCGCAGGCAAATCATTACATCGGGTGATTTCAGTAGAACCGCACAAAATGATCAGATGGACAGGTACTTATGCTGCTGCTATGTACTCCAAAGTTCACTCAGACAAGCATCGATGTTGACAAGAAGTGCATATATTCATTCGAGTATCAACCGGCGTCAACCAATTGTCAAACTCCAAGTATTAGGAGAGTGAACGCCAAAAATATTTGTTGGTGCATAGCCCAGAAAAACGCAGTCCAGTCTTTGGTCCCAACTTGTGCCTTTTGGTTATCGGCACATATGGTAGCAAACTATATGGCATGGAGTCTAAAGATTCCAGACAAGTTGGTTGACGCATATTCATCGGCACTTAATCGATCGCATGCCAAGGATGCTCCATTTCAGTTGAACTGCACAAAAAATTTGGGTGGTTCATTTTCTCAACCGCCTCCTTTCTCGTCTGCAATGTAGAATTTTGGCGAGATACAGGACCAAGATGAGCCAGTAAACTAGTTGGATGAAAGTAGTGGCCAAGTTGGTCAAACCTCCCTCGGCGCGAGGCCACTATTTGAGGATAAACCTACAAGCAAAGTTCAGATTGTGTGTGCTGCCTCTTATGTACTTGAAAGTTTACTCATACAAGAACTAATTTTAGCAAGAAGTGCCTCCGATTGAACACCATTTACCAGTCTGTACCCTAGGTAATTAAAGTTCGTCCATGGATCATATTGGTTGTGATCTCAATCATTTGGATGCATAAACATACTGAACATGTGTATATCTGAATCTTTTTGTGAATTATGTATGAATATTGTCCTGTGATCTATCAATCTTTTGGATGCATAGATATGCTGAGCTTGTGTATATATGAATCTTTTGAGTTGTTGATAGTGAATGTTGGCTATGAATATGAGCGTGTCTGTGAACTGAGTTTGATATGAATGTTTACCTTTTACATTGTATTTGTGTGTGAACTTGTTAGTATGCCTACTGTGGGGTATAAAACGCAGGTCTCTTATAAAAGTAATGCTGTGTCCAATTTATTTTGAGCAATAACTCGCTAATTTATTAATTATATATATAATGTGCCTCTCTGGTTTATTCTTTGATATTAATTGCTCCTTCTAACATAACATTATATATATAACGAGCTGTCACGACCGGTTTTCCGGGTAATAATTTTCCAGAAAATGGCCGTTGTGCTCACCAGCCCCAGGATAACTGTTAGCTGATGAGGCACCATCTTGATACAGAAATTCCAAGCAAATACAACATATGTAGTACAAGACCATTATGGCCTGTGAGTACAACAAATGGTTCTAGTGGTTGATGGCGGAAGCGGTTTGTGGATCATCAGTGTCTTTGGGACTCCATTTCTCATCAGGAACAGCTGACCAGGTTAACTCCTATCTTCACGAGGCTGCTATCATCGTTGCTTAGGTTTCGGGGCTGTCATCACGTCACTCCTCTCCGTGCAAGGAATCTGGCCAAGACAATAGCCAGGGACAAGCGAGTGAGTACTTTGAATGTACTCGCAAACATTATGAACACAGGTATAACATAACAATGGTGTGCTGAAAATAGTTTATGCTCATGACGTCAGTCATAAAAGATAAATAAAACTCTGATGCGTGCAAGCATGTTATTTATGAATATGCAATAACATAGTAGTATTAAAATTTATGAAATAAATAACAAGCAATGCCACAGTCGGGCGTCTTAGCGACACCACATAAAGGGCTTTAAAAAAATGCCACAGTCGGGCGTCTTAGCGACACCACATAAAGGGTTTTAAAAGAAATGCCACAGTCGGGCGTCTGAGTGGCACCACATAAAGGGCTTTAAAAGAAATGCCACAGTCGATCGTCTGAGCGACACCACATAAAGGGCTTTAAAGAAATGCCACAGTCAGGCGTCTGAGCGACACCACATAAAGAGCTTTAATAGAAATACCACAGTCGGGCGTCTGAGCGACACCACATAAAGGGCTTTAAAAGAAATGCCATAGTCGGGCGTCCGAGCGACACCACATAAAGGGCTTTAAAATAAACAATCATAGTGAATATCCCGGAGGTAGAACCATCCCAGAGATACTCAATAATAACAATAATATCACGCGTTAGTTCACAATAATAATAATCATAATTATCACAAGTCACAAGTAGTAATTCCAGTTCTGGTTTAACAGTTTCACCTCCTAAGACCGACACTAAGACCGACACTTGACTCATCCCAGACTGTAGTCCTTAACCATGGACATGGCTATTCGAATAGGTTTAATCTCTACAGAGGGTGTACTCTTTACCCACGAGTAATGGATTCCTTTAGTCCATCGGGACTAATTCCGTCTACGGTCTTTTAAATGAAAATGCACCTGACTTGCACACACCAGCGTAACTCACCGGTGTCTGGAATCACCCATGACACTCGTTAAGCAAAACTCTAAGTGGGGAGGCTACAACCTCGATTAGCATGGGATCACAAAATTTATACCGCACGCAAAACTGGGGAAGCTACCCCCTTGGCTACAACCGAAACACCCATGCCCCTGACGGGATGGTGGCTTTAATCCATGGCCGTGGTATCCTCATCCAGCCCCTCATGCGGTGTGTGCTAGAAAGGGGTTGACAAATTATGAACCGTACTCTACTTGTTGTAGAGGCAGTGGTAGTCTGAAGCAAGTATGGGGGTTCTTGGCACAAGACTCGATCTCTGATCGACTTTGGAGGTTTATAATTTCCTGCATGACATGTATAACAAAATATTTCAACCAATAGAATCACCATTCATTATACCTCACTATGCCATACCGGACATAACCGTCCCTACGGATACCGGCGACAAATTCATGCCTACCCAAGGCAGAGGTTTTCCCGGATTCCTTCCAGCATGCATGCAAGGCACATGAGGATGATTATCATCACAAGTGTGTTCATTTCCAACAGCATGGAAATCACTAATATGCACTCATGCATATGATCATATCACATGAAATAACAAGTCCTTCGAAATGAGGTGGTGTTATAAACGTGTCAACGAACACACCAAAAATATTATGCCGGGATTCAGAATGCTTGCCTTCAAGTTGTGGGGTGGTGAGGTGCATCCTAAAACTTTTGAAAGCCTTTCTCCTCTCTCCAAAATCCTATTAAAAATATTTTTGAATCAATATATAGTTTCAAAAACAGTACCAAAAGGTTGTCTGAAAATTTTCGAAATAAATCTTAAAATAAACTAGACAAAATTTTAAAGAGAACAGAAAAAGAATCAATCAAAAATCCTTCTCTGTTTAAAAGTTATAAGAGTTTTGGTCCAAGGACCCATCTGTAATAAACGAAAAACTCCTGAGGCTTAAGCAGAAAAGCGCAAAAAGCAGTTGAGTAAAAGCGTATTTGCCAAAATGCGCTTTCAGAAAATGATTCAAAAAATAGCAGAGAGGCTGACGGCGGGTCCCACCCGTCGGGTTTGAATTTTCAAGCAGCGAGGCAGGGCTCGTCGGCGCCCGAGAGCCATGGTGGTCGCCGGCGATCCACGGCGAGCCAGAGGATCGGAGGTACCTTCGTGATCAGCCACGTCCTTCCGCGACTGGGTGGTGGTGGTGGTCGCCCGCGCAGCACTGTGTGTCGGCAATGCCCCCTTGCTCCGGCGGACGGCAGTTCGAGCGTCGTGGATCTCGCCAAGGAGCTACGAGGTCAAATTGAAGTGGGGTTCAGCTTTACGGGCGGTGCGAGGCTACGGGCGAGTAGAGTAGGCGGCGGAGGAGTTCTCACCAAAGAGAACGTTGCGGAGCCCGAGGCGGACGGAGGTGGCGGTCGAGGAAGAAAGGCCCTCGAGGCTCTTCCGGTGGCTAAGGCGAGTGCGGTGAGGTGGTGGAGTTGTGCGGGGCGAGAGCAAGCTCGGGGTGTGCTATTTATAGTCGGCCCGGGCGGTTGCCGTGAACGGATAAGCCCGACGAGTGATTCTGGCGGCGCTGTGGCTGGACGGTCGGCTTAGGAGCTGGAGCATCGACTAGGCGAACATTGGTGCCGTTCGGTGTCCATCTCAAGACGGGAGGGTGGTTCGGCCTGTCCTCGACGGAGCGGCCGCCGGCACGTCGGCGGCGGCGAGAACGCTGCTGCGTGCGAACCACGGCGATGGTGCTGCATGCATGCGCTGGCAAGGAGGTGGCCACGCGGAGCTCTCAGAAGGTTTGGGCGGCGCCGAACAGCGTTATAACGCAGTGTTGCCCCCTATCGGCCGTTACGGTGGTTCTCCCGCCGCGGGACACGCCGGCGCAGGCGGGCCAAGGCGCCACCGACGCCAGGAAGGCGCCAAGCGCGCGTGTGGTGCGCCGGACAAGAGGGAGGGGCTGCGAGCAACGAGCCAAATGCACAGTGGACATGTGAATGAAATCTGACAAAGGGAAACGACACTGAACTCTGAAACTCTGAACATTTCTGAAAATGCAAAGAAACAGTGCCGGCCAGGTGTTCAACAGAATGATTTTGGTATGTGGGAGTTTCTCCATGAGCTGATTTTTGGTGGAGTGGCCTCTCATTGCATCTGGGGGTTGCCTGAATTTTGGTGGAATTTTTGGAGAAGAGGAGATATGAATTTCACCAAATTTAACAAATCTGGTCCAGACTTGCAGAGACTGTAATTTGAAATATTGGAAAAGGAGAGGAGTGAAACATGATGGTTCTAGGTTGTGGGTACCAAGGACTATCTAGGAGAGTTGGTTTGAGGTCAAAACTCAAATGCATCTTGGTACTAGCTTTGTTAATCCCGCAGGTTCAAAACAATAGACAGAATTGTTTTGGGGAGGGAAATAAATGAAATAAAATCAAAAAATGAGTTGGACTTGTTGGGACAGAATATATGAATTGCCCCAAAGGGGAAGGAGGGTTTTTGGGAGGTTTTACCACATCAGGCATGGTAAAATCATGGGTGGTTTCAATATAAGATAAGTCCCAAAACTCCTAGGGTTTTCTTTTAAAGAAAATAAATCCCAAAAATTTAATTTGAGAAGGGGACAAACAGAAGAAAGGTTTTTAATAACCAAACACCAGTGTTGATGAAGATACCAAAATACAATCCTTGCCAAGGGGAAAAAGTTTTGAGAGGGAAGAAAGTCCAATAAATTTTGGGAAGTATTTCACTTGAGGTAAAAACTCCATGATAATAAGAAAGGAAATGTTTCAAAAATCAAAAGTGAGTCTAGAAAATAAAACTTTTAATTTCCTGGTAAAATTTTAATATAATAAAACTTGGTTAAATTTTTGGGGTGTTACAATTACTACCCCCCTTAAGAAAAAACCTCGTCCTCGAGATTTGCTAAGAGCCGTTGTGAAAAATAAATACTCCATATGTGTACGAGCAGTTGTGAGGCTGCTGCGTGAATAAAAATAATCCATGCTGTGAGAGGATAAAAGATGTAGCAATTCTGGAAAAAGAAATCTCATTCCAGGATTTTCGCGGTTACACAGGTTATTCACGAAGACAACCACTCACATAAGTAGAAACTAAATACTCGACTCGTCGCACAAATTTGAGGTACCATGCATAAGATACAACGTAATAATAAATGCTGAAATAACAAACACAGCAGTGACGTCTAAAAAGAGAAAGGTAACTGGACAGGGTCTTGAGAAAAAGTCTCTGGCAATGGAATACACTCCTCTTCTATCGGAGGAAGTCGATTGACCAATCGATGTATGAGTCTCTCCGGGTCGGGCCTCAGTGGTCTACCGATGGCAATCTGAGGATTCAAATCAGCGAGACTCTGGAGATAATCCATCACTCGCTGGTTCAAATGCTCTTGAGCGATGATGTACTGGATAAGGTTGGCTAGCACTGGGTCTCTCTCAATCCGTCCACCGGGAAAAGATGTCACTCCTCCGGGTGTTGCACGGCTCGGAAAATAATAATATCCTCGTTCGCGGGCATAAGGTACTGCGGATTGAAGACGAGCAATTGCTTCGTTCGCAGCAGCTTCTATGGCCAAGTGTGGGGTCGGCATAGATTTCCCTACGAAGGAAACCTCTGTTGGATCTTGGTTGGGGTCTACAGGAGGAATGTGTACTACTGCCCAATATTCTGAGGTGGATGGGGTGATTCTTGATTTGAACAGCTCGTACTGGGGTGGCTGGGTAGAACCCATGGTACTGCAGGTAAAGTCCCACAATATTTTGACAAAGCTACCTGGGGTTGCATCCGGGGTTCTCCGATAAATACTAGGGCTTGGCATGGCAAGAAATGGTTGTGAGAGTGGTGCACGAGGTGAGGGTTGCTGGGTAAGGTCACAAGGTGGCCTTCTTATATAGCATCTGGGCTGGTTTATTTACCGTGGTGAAAGGTAATAAAACTGCGGATCACCTCAAAAGGTCGGGTCGATGAGAGATACACATATCTCATAAAGAGACATATTCTTGTAGGTGTCGTCGGGGTTGGTTTTGGTAGTTGTGCCCGCAAAATGTGCAACTATGTGTGACAAAGAAAATCATAAGGCTACCATGAAAGCGAGAGCACAACGACAGTGCGCTAATATACACGGTCGCACGATTACAAAGCGAGGATACACTGAGACTCGGTACTACTCGTACGGCTTAGTCTACCTCGTTTATGTCTAAACGGGCGTGCCTGGTGGATGTCGAGGCTTCTCCACGTGTCTCACTGCCGGGATTAGTCGGAGATGGCGGAGGAACTGCAGGGTCGGGGTAGCGATGATGACCGTCACGGGGATTGTTGGCCACAATCCCGTTGGAGTGTGCTCCCAAAAGGTGACGAAGCACTTCTAGGGTCATCAAAGCATATCGGTTGACGGCTGAAGCTGGCCTCAGGGTCTCGATCGGTTGTCCGAACAGCACGACTGGGTTGTCGGTGTTGGGCTCGTCTTCCCTGCTTGCCGGGGCTCGGCGAACCAGCTCTCCACGAGCTGTGATCAGATCAATGGTGATCTGGTCGAACAATGCCTCTAGTGCACTTACATAGCGCACTAGGTGCAACAATGCGGGATCCGTCTCGTGATCTCTGTTGGCAACTTGGGGTGGTCTACCACCCCTTCATGCCTGGGGTAGTAGTAGAACGAGCGACAGTTAAGTCTGGGCGACAACTGCCGGAGTTGAACTATAGCTTCTCGAGCGGCTAGCTGGATGGCTTGTGGCTCGAAGGAAGTTGTCCTTCCGGTGAACCTGTAGGGGCGTTCTGGCGACAGACCCCTACCGTAGATGTGCACAGTGCCCAGAATTTGCGGTCTTCACTGCTCAGGGGTCCTTGGTACACAACATATTCTGGGGGCTCTTCTAACGCATAGGCACGACGGGTGAGGTTTGCGAGTATGGTCACGAAACCTCCAAGATTGGTTGCTGTGGTCTCATTGTGCACTATGGGGCCAGGCATTGTGGCTAGGTTGGGGAAGAGGTTGTGCTGTGCTGGGTTGAGGCTAGCGTGCCCTTTTTATAGAAAAGGGGATGAAGTCTTCCTTCGCACGTTTGCGAATGAGACATTTTGCCATCGGTCACTGGTGTGCGATCGACAGGCTAGGCTGATAGGTTGGGCATCGACTACCAAAAGTGTCGGGATTACTGTGTGCCTATCTTGCATGGGAAGCTTGGCTGGGGTTTTGGTTAGGGTCTGGTAGGCTGGTTTGCCTAAGTTTATTGACCTGGCTAAGATAGGATTAGCCAATGGTCAGCCTGGCTCTGATACCAAGTCTGTCACGACCGGTTTTCCGGGTATTAATTTTCCAGAAAATGGTCGTTGTGCTCACCAGCCCCAGGATAACTGTTAGCTGATGAGGCACCATCTTGATACAGAAATTCCAACCAAATACAACATATGTAGTACAAGACCATTATGGCCTGTGAGTACAAAAAATGGTTCTAGTGGTTGATGGTGGAAGCGGTTTGTGGATCATCAGTGTCTTTGGGACTCCATTTCCCATCAGGAACAGCTGACCAGGTTAACTCCTATCTTCACAAGGTTGCTATCAGCGTTGCTTAGGTTCTGGGGCTGTCATCGCGTCGCTCCTCTCCGTGCAAGGAATCTGGCCAAGACAATAGCCAGGGACAAGCCAGTGAGTACTTTGAATGTACTAGCAAACATTATGAACACAGGTATAACATAACAATGGTGTGCTAAAAATAGTTTATGCTCATGACGTCAGTCACAAAAGATAAATAAAACTCTGATGCGTGCAAGCATGTTATTTATGAATATGCAATAACATAGTAGTATTAAAATTTATGAAATAAATAACAAGCAATGCCACAGTCGGGCGTCTTAGCGACACCACATAAAGGGCTTTAAAAGAAATGCCAGAGTCGGGCGTCTTAGCGACACCACATAAAGGGCTTTAAAAGAAATGCCAGAGTCGGGCGTCTTAGCGACACCACATAAAGGGCTTTAAAAGAAATGCCACAGTCGGGCGTCTTAGCGACACCACATAAAGGGTTTTAAAAGAAATGCCACAGTCGGGCGTCTGAGCGGCACCACATAAAGGGCTTTAAAAGAAATGCCACAGTCGGGCGTCCGGCGACACCACATAAAGGGCTTTAAAAGAAATGCCACGGTCGGGCCTCGAGCGACACCACATAAAGGGCTTTAAAAGAAATGCCACGATCGAGGCGTCGGCGACACCACATAAAGGGCTTTAAAAGAAATGCCACAGTCGGGCGTCTGAGCGACACCACATAAAGGGCTTTAAAATAAACAATCATAGTGAATATCCCGGAGGTAGAACCATCCCAGAGATACTCGATAATAACAATAATATCACAGGTTAGTTAACAATAATAATAATCATAATTATCACAAGTCACAAGTAGTAATTCCAGTTCTGGTTTAACAGTTTCACCTCCTAAGACCGACACTAAGACCGACACTTGACTCATCCCAGACTGTAGTCCTTAACCATGGACACGGCTATTCGAATAGGTTTAATCTCTACAGAGGGTGTACTCTTTACCCACGAGTAATGGATTCCTTTAGTCCATCGGGACTAATTCCGTCTACGGTCTTTTAAATGAAAATGCACCTGACTTGCACACACCAGCTTAACTCACCGGTGTCTGGAATCACCCATGACACTCGTTAAGCAAAACTCTAAGTGGGGAGGTTACAACCTCGATTAGCATGGGATCACAAAATTTATACCGCACGCAAAACTGGGGAAGCTACCCCCTTGGCTACAACCGAAACACCCATGCCCCCTGACCGGATGACTGGCTTTAATCCATGGCCGTGGTATCCTCATCCCGGCCCCTCTGTACGGTGTGTGCTAGAAAGGGATTGACAAATTACTGAACCGTACTCTACTTGTTGTAGAGACGAGTGGTAGTACGAAGCAAGTATGGGGGTTACTGGCACAAGACTCGATCTACGGTCGACTCTGGAGGTTTATAATTTCCCTGCATGACATGTATAACAAAAATATTTCAACCAACAGAATCACCATTCATTATACCTCACTATGCCATACCGGACATAACCGTCCCTACGGATACCGGCGACAAATTCATGCCTACCCAAGGCAGAGGTTTTCCCGGATTCCTTCCAGCATGCATGCAAGGCACATGAGGATGATTATCATCACAAGTGTGTTCATTTCCAACAGCATGGAAATCACTAATATGCACTCATGCATATGATCATATCACATGAAATAACAAGTCCTTCGAAATGAGGTGGTGTTATAAACGTGTCAACGAACACACCAAAAATATTATGCCGGATTCGAATGCTTGCCTTCAAGTTGTGGGGTGGTGAGGTGCATCCTAAAACTTTTGAAAGCCTTTCTCCTCTCTCCAAAATCCTATTAAAAATATTTTTGAATCAATATATAGTTTCAAAAACAGTACCAAAAGGTTGTCTGAAAATTTTCGAAATAAATCTTAAAATAAACTAGACAAAATTTTAAAGAGAACAGAAAAAGAATCAATCAAAAATCCTTCTCTGTTTAAAAGTTATAAGAGTTTTGGTCCAAGGACCCATCTGTAATGAAACAGAAAACTCCCAGGGGCTTAAACAGAAAAGCGCAGAAAACGGTTCAGAGTAGAAAGCGTATTTGCCAAAGTACGCTTTCAGAAAATGATTCAAAAAAAATAGCAGAGAGGCTGACGGGCGGGTCCCACCCGTCAGGTTTGAATTTTCAAACGAGCGAGACGGGGCTCGTCGGCGCCCGAGAGCCGCGGTGGTCGCCGGCGGCGATCCACGGCGAGCCAGGAGGATCGGAGGGTACCTTCGTGATCAGCACGTCCTTCCGCGACTGTGGGTGGTGGTGGTGGTCGCCGGCGAGCACTGTGTCGACGGCGGCCCTTGCTCCGGCGGACGGCAGTTCGGGCAGTCGTGGATCTCGCCGGAGGGAGCTGCGGGGGTCAAATTGAAGTGGGGTTCAGCTTTCTGGAGGTGGTACGAGGCTACGGGCGAGAGTAGGGCAGCGGAGGAGTTCTCACCGAAGAGAACATTGCCGGAGCCCGAGGCGGACGGAGGTGGCCGGAGTCGAGGAAGAAAGGCCCCTCGAGGCTCTTCCAGTGGCTAGGCGGGGTCTGGTGAGGTGGTGGAGTTGTGCGGGGGCGAGAGCAAGCTCGGGGTGTGCTATTTATAGCTGGCCCGAGGCGGTTGCCGTGAACGGATAAGTCCGGCGAGTGATTACGGCGACGTTATGGCTGGACGGTCGGCTTAGGAGCTAGAGCATCGACTAGACGGAGCATTGGTGCCGTTTCAGTGTCCATCTCAGCACGGAGGGGTGGTTACTGCCTGTCCTCGGCAGAACGGCCGCACGCAACACGTCGGCGGCAGAACGCGCTCTGCGCGTGCGAACCACGATGACGGTGCTGCATGCGTGCGCTGGCAAGGAGGTGGCCACGCGGAGCTCTCAGAAGATTTGGGCGGCGCTGAACGGCGTTATGCCGCAGTGTTGCCCCCTGTCGGCCGTTACGGTGGTTCTGCCACCGACGCCAGGAAGGCGCCAAGCGCGCGTGTGGTGCTCCGGACAAGACGGAGGGGCGGCGAGCAACGAGCCAAATGCACAGTGGACATGTGACTGAAATCGGCGAAGGAAGCGACCTTTGAACTCGAAACTCGAACATTTCGAAAATGCAAAGAGCAGAGGCTTGGCGGTGTTCGACAGAATGATTTTGGTATGTGGGAGTTTCTCCTTGAGCTGATTTTTGGTGGAGTGGCCTCTCATTGCATCTGGGGGTTGCCTGGATTTTGGTGGAATTTTTGGAGAAGAGGAGATATGAATTTCACCAAATTTAACAAATCTGGTTCAAACTTGTAGAGACTGTAATTTGAAATATTGGAAAAGGAGAGGAGTGAAACATGATGGTTCTAGGTTGTGGGTACCAAGGACTATCCAGGAGAGTTGGTTTGAGGTCAAAACTCAAATGCATCTTGGTACTAGCTTTGTAAATCCCTCAGGTTCAAAACAATAGACAGAATTGTTTTGGGGAGGGAAATAAATGAAATAAAATCGAAAAAATGAGTTGGACTTGTTGGGACAGAATATATGGATTGCCCCAAAGGGGAAGGAGGGTTTTTGGGAGGTTTTACCACATGAGGCATGGTAAAATCATGGGTGGTTTCAATATAAGATAAGTCCCAAAACTCCTAGGGTTTTTCTTTTAAAGAAAATAAATCCCAAAAATTTAATTTGAGAAGGGGACAAACAGAAGAAAGGTTTTTAATAACCAAACACCAGTGTTGATGAAGATACCAAAATACAATCCTTGCCAAGGGGAAAAAGTTTTGAGAGGGAAGAAAGTCCAATAAATTTTGGGAAGTATTTCACTTGAGGTAAAAACTCCATGATAATAAGAAAGGAAATGTTTCAAAAATCAAAAGTGAGTCCAGAAAATAAAAGTTTTAATTTCCTGATAAAATTTTAATATAATAAAACTTGGTTAAATTTTGGGGTGTTACACGAGCCCACCTAATACGTATATTTCAAGGAAGTGCAAATGGGCTAGGATTTCTTACAAAATATAAATGGGCGTGATTGATGCGAAATTATTTGTTCACCCAACCCAGCAAATGGACTGTATATTCTAGAAAACATGGGTTAAATATATGCCACATTTTTGCAGGCTGACATGTGGGCCAATAGGTCGAAGCCTACGCAGGGCGTTGTCAACTTGGTCAACAAATGATTGTGTCATCCACAACCATTGGATTTATATCCAACGGCCGGCATGCACCTTCAATCTCTCGTCTTCTTCCTCCAGCGTCGTTGGGACCGCCTAGTCCAGCCTCCGGCGGCTAGCGGCTCTGCTTAGCACGCATCACTGCGAAGCGCTACCCCACCGCCGGCCAGGCTATCCCTCCACCCCTCGACACCTCCTGTTATTCTCCACAGCTACAGCCCCGCGCCGCAACAGAATCAGTTATAACCCTTCTCCTCCTCTCAATATCCGACTCCACTGCCGCATTTTCACATCTCCGAGTCGTTCCCGTCCGGGGCCTCACCGTCGTCCACCGCCTCGCTGTGTTTGGTGCGGCGTGGTCAACAAACGAGAGTCATCGGAAGAGGACTGTACGTGGAGAGCCTGACGGCTGGGGCCCATGAGGTCCATGGTCGCACGCAAGGAAAGTTCCTCCTTATTAAGCTGAAAAAAGATGTTTCCTCCACCTAACAGCTTGGACCCACCGGCTGTATCTTCACACAGAAGGAAGTGCCTCCTTATTTTGTGAAAAAATTATTCATCCGTTGATACCGGGACCCGTCGGTTGGTGGTGACTTGTGGGCCTACTAAGCGGACGTGTACGCACGGCTTTGTCAACTTAATCAACAAATGATTCTAGCAGCTGGACCGTTGGATGTTAATCCAATAGCCGTGCTCCTTCTTCAACCTCTGTTCTTGCTCCTGTCTCCGTGGGCGCACCGCTGTCTTGCTGCCAAGACCAACCAATGAAGTTTCCCACCCTCTCCATGTGCGACTCCACTGCCTCGTCTTCCCCATCTCCGGGTCGTTCCCGTCTGGGTGTGGTCGGCATGGTGTGGTCAACGTGGTCAACAACCGAGAGTCATCGGAAGATGACTGTAGGTGAGAGGTCGACAGATGGGGGCGCACCACGCCCATGGGCGCATGCAGCAAACGGAACGCAGCGCGAGGTCAGCGTGGTCAAGGAACGACTTCCATCGAGTATCTTTGTCGTGGAGAGTCTCAGCTGGGTCCACGGCCGTAGCAAGTAAGTGCCTCCTTATTATGCAGAAAATAATGATTCCTCCAACTGACAGTAGGGACCCACTGGACGGGCCACCATATTTTGCAAAAAAAACGTTTGCCCCCTGACTGCTGGGACCCACCTGACGGGCCACCGTATTTCACGAAAAAACGTTCCCCCCACTGTCAGCTCGGACCCACCGGAAGTGCCTCCTCATTACGCATAAAA
Source organism: Aegilops speltoides (assembly GCA_021437245.1). NCBI lineage: Eukaryota > Viridiplantae > Streptophyta > Magnoliopsida > Poales > Poaceae > Aegilops > Aegilops speltoides. Next base: position 252,400,230 of record CM038145.1, read on the forward strand.
AAAATGAATACTCCCCCTGCTAGGTGGGACCCACCTTGGTGGGAGGCTGACTTGTGGGCCTACTAAGTTGACGGGGACGAAGGGATTTGTCAACTTAGTCAATATGAACGATTCTAGCTCCAGTGACCGTACAATGTCCATCCAACAGCCATAGTGCTTCTTCAACCTCTGGTCTTCTTGCTCCAGCCACCCAAACTAGGGCCGGTCGTGCCTCATGCTCCTGTCTCCCGTGGCCGGCTGTGCTGCCGCGGAGGCCTCACCGCCCCCCATACTCTTCCCACCACTGGCCAGGCCCTGCGGCGACGGTAGCCTCACACCACAGCCGAACCAGTGAACCCTCGTACTCCTCTACGTGCGGGCTTCCACTGCCGCATCTTCCCCGGCTCTGCATCGTCCCCTTCCTAGGCCTCGCCGTCGTCCACCGCCGTGGTGCTCTCCGCGCGGCGTGGTCAACATGGTCAAGGAACGACTTCCATCGGAAGAGTATTGTACATGGAGAGGCTGACAGCTAGGTCCATGGCCACAGCCCAGTTTTTTTCGTGATTTGCCAAGTAAGTCGCTTTGTCAGGCCTCTTGGGCTGCAAATCTTTCAAGACGAGGAGAGCTTTCATTGGTTTGGCGAAAATAGCCCATCGATAACGAGAAATGGGTGTACATTTTAAAACACATCAAACCGCAATTATTTTCAAATATCTTTTTTTCATTTCGAGATTTTAAATTACATTAATTTTTATGCGTGGAGAATTTGTTGGATTTTATATTGATATACATTTATTTTTAAAATCAGTTTGAATGTGAGTCGAAATTTTGGGATTAAAAATAGTTCGGACCGCACCGAAATATGCAAAATTTCGTGTAATTTTTTTAACCGTGGCCACAAATTGGGCTGTAATGCTAACAAAAAGAATATGGGCTCCAAAAAAACCTTAAGAATTAGCAAATGGGCTGTAAATTATTAGAAATAATGGCAGATGGGTTGTATGCTATTTTCCACAGATTTGAGGCTTTCCTAAAAAAAGGTTGACGCACAAGCAATGACTATTGGATGGCCATCCAATGGCCGTCGTGCTTCTTCAATCTCTGCTCTTCCTGCTCCAAATTACTCAAACAAGCGCCGGCGTGACTGCATGCTCCCTCCTTCCTGCGGCCGGCTCTGCTGCCGCGCAAGCCTCACCGCCCCACCTACTCCCATCGCTGGCCTAGCCATCCCTCTACTCACCCACACCTGCTGTTATTCTCCGGCGACGGTAGACGAACCATTAAACCCTCATACAGTTGTACTCCCCTCCGCGTGGGAAACAACTGCCGAGTCTTCCCTGCCTCTGTGTTGTTCCCTTCCTAGGCCTCGCCGTCGTCCACCGCCCTAGTGCTCTCGGCGCGGCCTGGTCAACATGGTCAACGACCGACATGCATCTGAAGTGGACTGTACATGGAGAGGCCGACAGCTGGGTCCACGGCCGCACGCAAGGAAATGCCTCCTTATTATGCGCAAAATAATGATTCCTCCACCTGACATCAGGGACCCACCGGAAGGGCCTCTGTATTTCGCAAAAAAAACTTTACCACCGCTGACAGCTCGGACCCACCAGCTATATCTTTGCACGCAAGGAAGTGCCTCCTTATTACGCACAAAAAAATGAATACTCCGCCTGTTAGCTGGGACCCAGTATAGTGGCAGGCTGACTTGTGGGCCTACTAAGTTGACGGGGACGGAGGGCTTTGTCAACTTAGTTAATATGCACGATTCTAGCTCCAGTGACCGTACGATGTCCATCCAACGGTCGTAGTGCTTCTTCAACCTCTTGTCTTCTTGCTCCAGCCGCCCAAACCAGAGCCAGTCGTGCCTCGTGCTCCTGCCTCCCGTGGCCGGTTGCGATGCGGCGGAGGCCTCACTGCCCCCTACTACTCCCACCACTAGCCAGGCCATCCCTCTACTCACCCACACCCCCTGTTATTCTGCAGCGACGGCAGCCTCACACCGCAGCGAACCAGTGAACCCTCGTACTCCTCTACGCGTGGGCATCCACTACCGCGTGTTCCCCTGCTCCGCGTCGTCCCCTTCCTAGGCCTCGTCGTCGTCCACCACCCTGGTGCTCTCAGCGCGGCATGGTCAACGTGGTCAAGGAACGGCTTCCATCGGACGTGGACTGTACGTGGAGAGGCTGATAGCTTGGTCCACGGCCGCAGCAAGGAAGTGCCTCCTTATTACGTGCAAAATAATTATTCCTCCACGGCGGCGAGGGATCCACCGGACGGGCCACCGTGTTCGCGAAAAAACGATTCGCCCCACGATGCTGGGACCCACCACTACATCTTCGCACGCAAGGAAGTGTGTCCGCAAAAAAATGATTCCCCGACATCGCTGGGACCCACCAGCTACATCTTCGCATGCAAAGAAGTGCATCCGGGCAAAAAAACAATTCGCCCCCCTGACTGCTGGGACCCACCAGCTACATCTTCGCACGCAAGGAAGTGCCTGACAGTCGGGACCCACCTGGTCGAAGCGTACGTAGCGTTGTCATTCTGGTCGCGAACGTGTACGTACATATATACTGGTCGATGTAGAGGCGCGCATGTGTCGTAGTAGAGGCACGTACATGTCGAAGTAGAGGCGCGCACATAGCATGTACACGTATGTACATCGGGCAGGGTGCAAGAAAGAAAATACGGCCACGTACGTACATATGGGCGGGGTCTCGAACGCCTACTCGCGCATACGTACGGCCAGGGCTCGTGTACATGGCTGGGTCGGAACGGAGAAACTGAGTCGTCTCGTGTTCATGGGGAGAAAACAGAATGCGTCGTGTTCATGGGGAGGCAACGGAATGCATCGTGTTCATGGGGAGGCAACGAAATGCGTCGTGTTCATCGGGAGGCAACGGAACGCGTGGGAGCCAACCGGCTGGGTCGGAACGGAATGCGTGGTCGTGTTCATCGGGGGGCTTGGACGGAACAGGTAATGGAAGCGAGGCTGGCGTACCGCCTGGACGAAACGGACCTCCTACGTTGAACAGGTCCCGTTGATCGGGAGGGTGTGGCGTACCGCAAAAGCGGAGAAGCGGACCTCCTACGGTCGAAATGGGGTCCCGTTGATCGGGAGGGTGTGGCGTGCAAAATGGGCCAAAACGGACTTGTGTTGGGCCTTCTGATTGAAACAGTGGTCCTGTTCATTGGGAGGGGTGTGGCATACCGCAAAACGGGACTCCACGGGATACTGTTCATCTCCACCGTCGACCTCCTCCAGCCTCCACAAGCTACCGTCAACCTCCTCCAGCCTCCACGGGCTCCTGTTCATCCAGCCTCCACCGCGCGCTACTCCACCGGCTACTGTTCAACCACCCCTCTACGGGCACCCCTCCACCGTCTACTGTTCATCCAGCCCTCCACACCACGGGGTCCTGTTCAACCACCCCTCCAAGGCCACCCCTCCACCGTCTACTGCTCATCCAGCCCTCCACACCACAGGGTCCTGTTCATCTAGAGGCAACGTCACGTTCCTTTGTTCATCAAACCCCATAGCGCTCATTGTTCATCGGAGGAAGCATCGATCGGCTTGATTAGCGGTAATAGCGAAGAATCGCTCGATCTGGTTCGATTAACGACCATCGATCAATCACTCGGGTTCGATAACGCCGCAGCGATAATCGCTCGGGTTTAGTTAGAGCCCAACGCCTCGCTTCGAGTTGATTAGAGCCAACTCCTCGCACACACAGCGTCGTGTCGAGAAAGCGATGCATCGCTCGGTCCCCGACCTCCCACAATAACCGGCCACTCCCCGAAATCTTCCTCGCCCTAGCTTCTACCACGGTTATTTCCGTCATGGACGGCCCAAAGAATGTCATGCAGCTGCGTCTCCGGCCCGCCCAGGACGAAAAGCCCATTTTCTGTCATGATTTTTCGTCATAGAAGTAGGAGCCCACCACATCTATGATGATACCGGGTTTTGTCACAATTATCGTCATAGAAGTGTCATATGTATGACAGAAATTTTTTTCGTTTGGCCCAAAATGTCACGGATGTGTCTTTTTTTTGTAGTGTATGTTGATCATATCTACTATATGATTCACGCTCGACCTTTCAGTCTCAAGTGTTCCGAGGCCATATCTGCATATGATAGGCTCGTCAAGTTTAACCCGAGTATTTTGCGTGTGCAAAACTGGCTTGCACCCGTTGTATGTGAACGTGGAGCTTATCACACCCGATCATCACGTGGTGTCTCGACACGACGAACTGTAGCAACAGTGCATACTCAGGGAGAACACTTGTACCTGGAAATTTAGTAAGGGATCATCTTATAATGCTACCGACGTTGTAAGCTAAATAAGATGCATAAAGGATAAACATCACATGCAATCAAAATATGTGACATGATATGGCCATCGTCATCTTGTGCTCGTGATCTCCATCACCGTAGCATCGTCATGATCTCCAACGTCACCGGCGCGACACCTTGATCTCCATCATAGCATCGTTGTCGTTTCGCCACCAATTGTTACTATGACTATCGCTACCGCTTAGTGATAAAGTAAAACAATTACATGGCGATTGCATTGCATACAATAAAGCGACAACCATATGGCTCCTGCCAGTTGCCGATAACTTTGTTACAAAACATGATCATCTCATACAACAATTTATATCACATCATGACTTGACCATATCACATCACAGCAAGCCGTACAAAAACAAGTTAGACGTCCTCTACTTTGTTGTTGCAAGTTTTACCTGGCTGCTACGGGCTTCTAGCAAGAACCGTTCTTACCTACGCATCAAAACCACAATGATTTTTCGTCAAGTATGTTGTTTTAACCTTCAACAAGGACCGGGCATAGCCACACTCGATTCAACTAAAGTTGGTGAAACGGACACTCACCAGCCACCTATGTGCAAAGCACGTCGGTAGAACCAGTCTCGCGTAATGTCGGTCTGAGCCGCTTCATCCAACAATACCGCCAAATCAAAGTATGACATGCTGGTAAGTAATATGACTATTATCGCCCACAACCCTTTGTGTTCTACTCGTGCATATAACATCTACGCATAGAACTGGCTCGGATGCCACTGTTGGGGAACGCGGTAATTTCAAAAAAAATCCTACGATCACGCAAGATCTATCTAGGTGATGCATAGCAACGAGAGGGGAGAGTGTGTCCACGTACCCTCGTAAACCAAAAGCGGAAGCGTTTAGTTAACGCGGTTGATGTAGTCGAACGTCTTCGTGATCCAACCGATCCAAGCACCGAACGTACGGCACCTCCACGTTCAGCACATGTTCAGCTCGATGACGTCCCTCATACTCTTGATCCAGTTGAGGCCGAGGGAGTGTTTTGTCAGCACGACGGCATGGTGACGGTGACAATGAAGTTACCGGCGCAGGGCTTCGCCTAAGCACTACGACGATATGATCGAGGTGTGTAACTATGGAGGGGGGCACCGCACATGGCTAAAACAATTGTCAACTTGTGTGTCTATGGCGTGCCCCCCTCCCCCATATATAAAGGAGGGGAGGAGGAGGCCGGCGGCCAACAAGGGGCGCGCCAAGGGGGAGGGCTCCTACTCCCAGTAGGAGTAGGTCTCCCCCTTTTCCTAGTCCAAGAAGGAGAAGAGGGAATGAGGAGAGGAGAGAAGGAAGGAGAGGGGGGGGCGCCCCCTTCCCTTGTACAATTCGGACTGGGCAAGGGGGGGCGCCACCTCTGGACGGCCCTCTCTCCTCTCCACTAAGGCCCACTAAGGCCCATTAATCCCTCGGGGGGTTCCGGTAACCCTCTGGTACTCCGGTTTTATCTGAAACTTCTCTAGAACACTTCTGGTGTCCGAATATTGCCATCCAATATATCAAACTTTATGTCTCGACCATTTCGAGACTCCTCGTCATGTTCACGATCACATCCCGGACTCTGAACAATCTTCAGTACATCATATCACATAAACTCATAATACCAATCGTCATCGAACATTAAGCGTGCGGACCCTACGGGTTCGAGAACTATGTAGACATGACCGAGACACGTCTCCGGTCAATAACCAATAGCGGAACGTAGATGCTCATATTGGTTCCTACATATTCTACGAAGATCTTTATCGGTCAAACCACATAACAACATATGTTGTTCCCTTTGTCATCGGTATGTTACTTGCCCGAGATTTGATCGTTGGTATCATCATACCTAGCTCAATCTCGTTACCGGCAAGTCTCTTTACTCATTCCATAATACTTCATCCCGCAACTAACTCATTACTCACAATGCTTGCAAGGCTTATAGTGATGAGTATTACCGAGAGGGCCTAGAGATACCTCTCCGAAACATGGAGTGACAAATCCTAATCTCGATATATGTCAACCCAACAAACACCTTCGGAGACACCTGTAGAGCACCTTTATAATCACCCTTTTACGTTGTGAAGTTTGGTAGCACACAAAATGTTCCTCCTGTATTCGGGAGTTGCATGATCTCATAGTCTGAGGAACTTGTATAAGTCATGAAGAAAGCAGTGGGAATGAAACTGACACGATCATAATGCTAAGCTAACGGATGGGTCATGTCCATCACATCATTCTCCTAATGATGTGATCTCGTTCATCAAATGACAACACATGTCTATGGTTAGGAAACATAACCATCTTTGATCAACGAGCTAGTCAAGTAGAGGCATACCAGGGACTATATGTTTTGTCTATGTATTCACACATGTACTAAGTTTCCGGTTAATACAATTCTAGCATTTATAATAAACATATATCATGATATAAGGAAATAAATAATAACTATATTATTGCCTCTAGGGCATATTTCCTTCATGTCCTCCTGAGGAATGCACTTCAATTTCATGTCATTCAATCTCCTTCTGTATAGGACATCATCCACAAACTGGTACATGCTGGACCGACAGGCTACTCTTTCTGCTTCTTCCTGTTCCTCAGGGAGTTCCCCTGTTTGGAGGAAACAAACGGTGTGTTGTGCCCATGTCGGAGCATGGGCCTTGACAGCAAGGACTAAGGGCTCATCTTCTTCCGTGGGGGCAGCTGTATCCACGGCCAGGGCTTGAGGCCCTGCCGGAGGCTGCTGCTCCCCAGCAAGCTTGGGGTTCCCAGCAACTTCCTTGCCGGCAGCTCCTGGGAGCTCAGCGGGAAAGTACTTGCCGAGGCCTGCATTCCTTCGCTTATTCTATCCTGGTAATGGTTCAACGGATGGCTGAGTTAATTGGAGCACAAAGGTACCTGGTTCCATAGGCAACTTGAGGGTAGCGCGTTTTGACAAGTCATCGGCAATGTTGTTTTCTGCTCGAGGGACATGCTCTGCTTGTAGACCATCAAAACGCTCCTACAACTTCCTCACTTCATCTACATAGGCCTCCATCAACGGGCTCTGATAGTCTTTTAACTTGCTTGACAACAAGCTGCGAATCACCTCTGATGATGAGCTTCCTGATTCCAAGGTCTGCCGCGATCATAAAACCGGCAAGCAATCCCTTATACTCCACAGTGTTGTTTGTTGACTTTTCCTAGGGAAAATGCATCTGGATTACGTACTTGAGGCGCTCTCTAGTGGGCGCGACAAGTAGCACGCCGGCACCAGCACCTTGCAGCGGGAATCCTCCATCAAAGTACATAATCCAATCACGACTTGTCTCCTTGCCGGGAAGAGTGGTCTCTTGAACTTCTTCGTCAGGCGTGGAGGTCCATTCTGCTATGAACTCTGCCAAGGCCCTGCTCTTGATCGTCGAAGTACTTTCAAACTTGAGGCCAAAGATTGACAGTTCCAACGCCCACTCCACAATCCTCCCGGTTGCATCGGGGTTGTGCAAGATCCGTTGCAACGGGAGGCGAGTGACGACGGTGATCTCATGTGCTTGGAAATAGTGATGCAGCTTTCTTGAGGCCATAAGGAGGCCGAAAAGCAGCTTCTGCATACCAGAATATCTTGATCTAGCTTGCTGCAAGAGGGAGCTGACAAAATAAACCAGGTGCTGCATCACCTTCTTCTTTTGCTCTACTTCGCTCACATGCGCAGACTCTGTCTTGTCGGGACCAGGCTTTGCTGGGGGTTCTGCCTCGCCGGCATCAGGCCCTGCAGGGGAAGGCTCCGTCCCATCATCCAACGGCCTCGCCGCTGCCGCTGCTTCTCCCTCAACTTCTCTCTATGCCAGTAGTGCATCACTAACCACTTGATTTGTCGCCGCTAGATATAGCAGCAATGGCTCTTGTGGTTTAGGCGCGACTAGTATTGGCGTGGAGGAGAGGTACGTCTTCAAATCTTGCAGCGCTGCCTCCGCTTACGGAGTCCATTTCATTGGACCCGCCATTTTTCAAAACTTTGAAAAAGGGCAGGGCACGCTCAGCAGATTTGGAGATGAACCTATGCAAAGCAGCAACGCAGCCGGCGAGCCTACGGACATCCTTGACTCGTCTTGGCGCCTCAATCTGCTCAATCACTTTGATCTTGTCAGGATTTGCTTCGATTCCACGTTGAGACACAAAGAACCCAAGAAGTTTTCCGGGCGGTACGCCGAACACACACTTCTTAGGGTTGAGCTTGAGGTTGATCTTGCCCAGATTTGCAAATGTTTCCTCCAGATCCTGCACAAGCGTGGCCTTGTCCTTGGTTTTGACCACTATATCATCCATATAAGCTTCCATATTTCTATGTAGTTAGGGCTCAAAACCAATTTGGACCGCTCGGGCAAACGTCGATCCAGTGCTTTTCAACCCGAAAGGCATTCGTACAAAATAGTACTTACCACATGGGGTGATGAACGCGGTCTTTTCTTCATCTTCCTTCATCATGAAGATCTGGTGGTATCCTGAGTAGGCATCGAGGAATGACAGCAGGTCACACCCGGCAGTGGAGTCCACTATCTGGTAAATGCATGGCAAAGGGAAAGGATCCTTTGGACAGGCTTTATTGATATCTGTATAGTTAATACAGAACCTCCATTTCCCATTTGCCTTACGCACTACCACTAGATTGGCCAACCACGTTGGATGGAGCACTCCTCTGACCAAGCCTGCCGCTTCCAACTTCCTGATCTCCTCGATGATGAACTCCTGTCATTCCAGAGCTTGCTTCCTGACCTTCTACTTGACGGGCCGCGTATGGGGACAGACAACAAGGTGGTGCTCAATCACCTCCCTGGGAACACCGGGGATGTCGGATGCTTGCCATGCAAACACATCAACATTCGCCCGTAGGAAGGCAATGAGCGCACTTTCCTATTTGCTGTCAAGGGTGGAGCTTGTGGTAAAAGCTCCACCCGTGCCATCCTACTTTATGGGTACCTTCTTGGTTTCTGGTGGGGCCGCCTTGGATCTCTTGCTCTTGCCGGTGCACTCTCTGGCATGTCCTGAACGGGAACACAACACTCCGAAGAGGCGCGTTTGCCGGAGTGGGTGCAGGAGTCCTTGTCGGGGCCAGGAGTCTTGCCGATGGTTGAAGTCTTGTCGGAGACCGAGGCCTTGCCGGTCTTCTTCCCAGTGGCAGGAGCAAGTGTCTTGGCGGCAGATGCTGCAAATGCCTCTCGGTAGAGTTGATCAGCACAAATGAGTGCATCCCTCTTGTCACAGCTGACGGTGATGATGCTCATTGGGCTGGGTATCGCTAGCTTATTGTACGCGTAGTGTGACGCCGCCATGAACTTGGCCAGTGCTGGATGACCAAGGATCCCGTTATACGGCAATGGGATCTCGGCGACATCCAAACCGGTCCTCTCTGTCCTGTAGTTCAGGTCGACACCAAAAGTGAAAGGTAGTGTGACCTTTCCTTTAGGCTGGCTTCTCCCTGGATTGATCCCTTGGAACGTGCCTGTTTCTTCGAGATCTTCATCAGGGATCTGCAACCTCTTGATCACGTTGGGAGAGATCAAGTACAGACTAACCCCATCATCAACTAGCATTTTTGTCACCTTGAGGTTGCATATTGTTGGTGAGACCAATAATGGCAAACATCCGACCGCGGTTGTGCGATCAGGGTGGTCCTCAGTGTCGAAAATAATAGGCGTGTTGGAACATTTCAGTGGCCTCTGGGCGTCGACCATCGGTTCTGTTGCATTAATCTCACACGCCCACTAAGTTGGCAGTGGGAAGAATGCAACAAGGCACCTCCATCAACACACATGACCTCTGTCGCCTTCTGAAACTCGTGCTCAGTGGACTCGTCGTCATCGTCACAATCATCATCTCCTTCTTCCTTGTCGCGGTCTCGAGCAGGCCTCTCTTGTTGCTTATCCTTACCGGGCGACCTCCTTGGCCATCGCGCTTCTTGCCGGATTCATCAGTGCCATCTTGGCCCTTCTCTTTATCCCGTCTCTCGTACTCAGCCCTCTGCTTCTCCATCAACTGCTCGACCTGACGGCAGTTTTGGAGGTCGTGGGCCTTGGTACGGTGAATCTTGCAATATTGCTTGTCGGAGCCCTTTGGCTTGCCGGCAGCCGCCAATGCTTGGCAGGCGTCGCACCTGGCAATCTCCTTGCCGGGGTCGTCAACCTTGGCCTTCTTAGCGGTGCCGGGATCGCCGGATTCCTCCACGGCAAGCACGGTCTTGCCCTTATGCTTCCTGTTACATCTCCGGCCCATCTTTGCCGGGGCGGCGACGTCTTCATCTTTAGAGTCACTTCCCGTGTTGGCATGTTTGCTGGGGTACTTCCTTCCTTCCTCAGCTCGTGCACATGTGTCGGCCAGAACATATAGTTCGGCAACATCTGCCACCTTGTTCATCGTCAGCTCTTCATGCATCTTACGATTGCACACATTTTGATGGAACGCACCAATGACAGCGCGGGGATGAACATCTGAGATGTTGTATTGTATCCGGCTGTAGGATCGAAAGTATGTCTAGAGGGAGGGTGATTTGACTACTTGACCAAATAAAAACTTAACCTTTTCCCAATTTTAGTTCTTTGTAGATTTTAGCGACTTGGCACAAGTCAAGCAATCACAATACAATTCAAGCAAGCATGCAAAGAGTATATAAGCAGTGGAAAGTAAAGCATGGAACTTGCAAGAAAGTAAATGGGAGGAGTTTGGAGGGAGCAAACGCAATGTTGACACGGAGATTTTTGGCGTGGTTCCGATAGGTGGTGCTATCATACATCCACGTTGATGGAGACTTCAACCCACGAAGGGTAACGGCTGCGCGAGTCCACGGAGGTCTCCACCCACGAAGGGTCCACGAAGAAGCAACCTTGTCTATCCCACCATGGCCATCGCCCACGAAGGACTTGCCTCACTTGGATAGATCTTCACGAAGTAGGCGATCTCCTTGCCCTTACAAACTCCTTTGTTCAACTCCACAATCTTGATGGAGGCTCCCAATTGACACCTAACCAATCTAGGAGACACCACTCTCCAAAAGGTAATAAATGGTGTGTTGATGATGAACTCCTTGCTCATGTGCTTCAAATGATAGTCTCACCAACACTCAACTCTCTTACACAGATTTGGCTATGGTGGAAAGATGATTTGAGTGGAAAGCAACTTGGGAAGGCTAGAGATCAAGATTCTTGTGGTTGGAATGGAATATCTTGGTTGCAACACATGAGTAGGTGGTTCTCTCTCAGAAAATGAATGCTGGAAGTGTAGGCACGTTCTAATGGCTCTCTCCTCGAATGAAGAATGGGTGGAGGGGTATATATAGCCTCCATACAAAATCTAACTGTTACACACAGATTCCCAAACTTTGTGAGACCGAATGGTAGAACTTGGTCAGACCGTTTTAGGTCAAAATTTGAACGTTAGAGTTTTCGGTGGGACCGACAAAGTCAACTCGGTGGGACCGATAAGCTAGAGTTAGGGCATAACGTAATCTCGATATGACCGATCACATGAACTCGGTGAGACCGATTTCAGTAATAGGCACATAGAGAGTTGGTCAAGAAAACTCGGTGGGACCGATTCGCTCGCTTTGGTGAGACCGGAGTGTTACGAAAAGGAAACAGTGAATTTTCTTTGCAGACTCGGTGAGACCAATTCGCTCATTTCAATGGGACCGAAACATTATGAAAGGAAACAGGGAGTTTGCAATCCCATCTCGGTGAGACCGAGATCCCTATCAGCGAAACCGAAGTGACTAGGGTTTGTGGCAGTGGCTAAGTCAAATGAACTCGGTGGCACCGGAGAGATCAAATCGGTGGGGCCGAGTTTGACTTTTAGGTTTAGGACATATGTGGAAATGAGAAAGTGGTTGAGGGCTTTGCAGCATATCACTAAGCAACAGCTCATCCCCTTTTAATAGTATTGGCTTTCCTATGGACTCAATGTGATCTTGGATCACTTAAATAAAAATGTAGAGTTTTGAGCTTGTTGCCAATATGTTTCCTTCGCATTTTGAGGGGTCCACATCTCTAGTCCATGCCATGCCAATCATTGAACTTACTGAAATGATCATCTTGAAAGAGCGTTAGTTCAATGAGCTATATGTTGTTAATAATTACTAAAACCACCCAGGGATTAGTTGCACTTTCAATCTCCCTCTTTTTGGTAATTGATGACAACATATAGATCAAAGCTTCGACAAATCATAATAAGAATGAAATACATCGTTGCTTTGAGAAGTATGTGATAAGTAAGAGATCCCCCCTAAATTTGTGCATCATTTAAAATTTGAATGCAAATGCACAACCAATTAGGATCATGGGTTACTCTTCCATGTCACATACATCTTGGTGGAGCGCTCAAAATGATAAAAATTAGGAACAAGCACTCATCACCAAGGCAAAGTGAATTATCATACATGAAAGATAGATAATGTCATCATCCAAGCACAAGCATTAAGCATGATATGATCAAACACATGACCATATAAGGTATCTCACACACATAAGCATAAAGTATCAACCAAGCAAACAAAGAAAATAAGTAGCAAAAGAAGCAAAGCTCTCTCTCTCTTCGAAACCTATGATCTATACACCTTCTCCCTTTTTGGCAACAAGTTACCAAAAAGCTTGAAAATGCATAGTGTTATGCGACTCTCTAGGCTTGATCTTCAAGAGGAGGTGTTGAGAGGACTCCAAGGATGAAAGCATCAGTAGAAGTTGATGGAGCTGGTGGAGTTGCCACTGGAGGGGCAACTGGAGCTGTGGCTGCAGGTGTTGAAGTTGTGGCTCTTGTATCTGGCACTGGCATTGCTGCAGACCTCTCTGCCCTAGGCACTCTCTGGAACACTTCTGTAGTTGCTTTCCCCTTCTTCTCCTCTGCTTCTTCCTGGAGCTGCTCAACTGCTGTCTGAATTTCAGTCACCTTCAAGTCAAGATCATAGAATTTTGTCTCAGTGATCCTTTCCAAGCTCTCCTGGTTCTGAGTCAGGGTGGCCAATCCTTTCTCAGTTCTCAAGGTTTCTTGAATAAGATATCCAAGCTGGTCTTGCTTTGACTTGAGGAACACTTCTGAAGCTTCTTCAGCACTTGGTATCTTTGCTGCCTTCTCTGCTTTTGCCTTCTGTCTCTTCTCTTGAGCCTCTAGAGATGTTGGATCTTCAGCAGTCATGACAACAGTGTTGTCCTCAAAATCAGGCTTCAAGGGAAGGTGCTCCTTGTCCAGCAAATACACTCCTTTGGGTATTTTGGAGCTAATTAGCATCTGTATGTGTGGAGCATACCCACATGACCTCTTCTGGTCAGCAGCTGTTCTATTGATTGTCTCACCAATCAAACTCATGACTTTGAACTTTTGGGGCAAATCAAACATTTGAAGCAAATTAATGGAATGGCCTCTCAACCTATGATATCCTGATTTGGGAAACAGAGTGTGCCTCAATATGGTGTTCATTGTGGCCAATCCAAACATTAAGTAGTACACTAAGCCTAGCTTGTGAGTCTCCAAGGCCTTGTTGGGTATCTCTTTGTACATGTTAGCCATGGAGTTGTGATTCTTCTTCTTCTCAGCATAGACATCAATGTCTTTCTCATGCTCCTTGGGGGAATTTATGAGCTTGGCCCACTCATCAATAGTAGACTGGTACCTTGTACCTTCAGTCATCCACACAATCTTCCCATCAGGAGAGAAATGAGTTGTAGAGTAAAACTGCATAATGAGCTCATCATTCCATTTGGTCAACTTTTGACCCGCAAACTATCAACACCATTGAGCTTGAAGCTCCCAGACACTCCTGGAAAATGATCCTCATTGTCATCAATATACTCCCAATCAACCCACTTCATATCACTGACAATGGGCTTCTTTTCAAGCAACACTGTCTCATAGAAATCTTGTTGTTCTTTGGTGTGGAATCTATAGTCCACAGCTGTCCTTCTCCTCACTGCATATGGATCAGCTTGTCTCCACAATCTGAGACCTGCATCTTTCCTTTCTTTCATATTCTCAACCACTGGATGATTGTCATAATGGTCTGGAATTTTTGGCTTGAGTTTCCTGAGCACTTGGGCTTCATCATCCTCTTCTTCAACCTCAGGCACTGGGGCCTTGTTCTTCTCTGCAGCAGGGATGTTCCTGGTGCTTCTCTTGGGTGCAGTCTTGGAGGCTTGAGCTGGAGCTTTGGGGGTTGTCTTGTGCTTTGAAGCTGCAGCACCCAGACTTGATGGCATCCCCCATCAGCTTTTGTGTCTTGGGAGGAGGTGCAACATCCTCTTTTTCCTCCTCACTAGCAGAATCTCTCCTCATAGATGGATTTTCAAGCACTCTAGCAGTAGTTTTCCTGACCCTTTTCTTGCCCTCATCACCTTTTCTTTGCCCAAGTACCATAGTCTCTTGAGTTGATGCCCTGGCCTTAGACATTGGCACTCTCCTGGCAGGTGCTTTCTTGTGCTGTCCTGGCTTGGTGGACGCAGCAGCAGACTCTTTCTTAAGCACTTTCTTCTTTGAGCTGACTTCTTCAACCTCAAAGTCCTCATCCTCAGAGTCTGAGGTTTTCTTCTTCCTCTGCCTAGTCTGAGCCTTAGGCAGGTTGCTTGGTGTGCTCCTTCTACCTTCATCATAGCTGCCAGAGGGACTAGTCCCCTCACTCAAGCCCATCTGCTCCTCTGACTTGTTCTGGCTATCACTTTGATCAGACATACTACACTGCAAACTGAGATCTGACCCTATGAATAGTTGTAGATGAGATAGAGTAGATGAGCATCACAAAGTGGAGAGTTTTGCAAAAAGAATGAGTCATAAACTTAGTTATAGTTTTCCACATGAAGCATTTCGGAGCTACCGATTTGTAAAACTCGGTGACACCGAAGCAACTTTGGAGTCTAAACTAGTGGAATCGGTCAGACCGAGACACAGTTCAGTGACTCCGAGTTTGCTAGGGTTTCACAAAGTCCTGATCTCGATCACACCGATTTGCAATTTTTGGTCAGCCCGAAAATCACATGTGCAATGACCTAAGCCAAATCGGTGAGACCGATTTCTACAATTCGATCGGTCCAAGATGAGTCTGGCGGAAACCTAACCCTAAATTTTCAAATCAAAACTAATCTAAAGGATGTTTTCTGTGGATAGATCAATCTCATACTTGGAAAGAAACATGGCATTGCCTTTGTGCTAAGAGTCGGAGTTAAAAGAATGCACAAAGTTTTGAACTCATACCCTAACTTGGCGATGAGCTCGCTACGGTGGCAATGGGGGGGGGGATTTCCATTGACGACGGCAGAGACCAGTGGCGGGAGGTTGCTGGCGACGAGAAGACGATCCAGAGACCCAAGGCGGCAGAGCAGGACACGCGCGAGTGAAGAGGTTTTGGAGCAATTTCCAAAATTTGACCCGTCGGTATATATATCCTGGCACTGTTGGTGTGACCGGGTGGAACAACTTGGTGGCACCGAGACGCAGAATCGCAAGCGGTTGCTACAACTCGGTGAGACCGAAGAGTTCTAAGCGGTTGCACCGAGATTGAAAACTAGATCAACTCATTAAACTCAGTGTGACCGAAATGGATGAATCGGTCGGACCTAAATGCACAGAGAGGTTTTAGAAGTTTAAGTCTATGAAAAATTGGGATTCCGAGTGCTCCTCACCCAAAGGGTTTGAATTTGACTTAGATCAAACTTTGTGATGTAGCATGAAAAGAGTTTGAGACGAGAAAATCATAGATAGCTAGAGGAAGTTCTTAGGCATTCTTGTCCATCCATTTGGCAAAAGAAGAAGAGCCAAACAATCAAAGCAACAAATGGATGTCCTCGAATGAGAAAAATATGCAATCAACATGCTCACACAATAAAATGACAAATGAAATATGTGGCAAAGCATGCACAATCACTCTAGCATCTATCAAGCAATTGGCGATGACTAGGTCATCTATATATGAGTATATTGACTTAGGAGTCAAATGAGAACATTTGATCATAGGTCATACTCATTGTTTAAGCACAAGTGGGGTTACCACTTTTACATAAAGCATCGTTGTGTTCACACCGTTAGAGTTGCTTTATCTCAATTCTTAGAGTAAAGCTCCCCCTAGATGTGATATCCCCCCTAAGAGGGATGAACTAACCTTGGGTTTTGTCGATGATGACTTCATGTAGATGTTGAAGATGTGGATGCTCATAGTTGATGTAGATCATTTGAAGCAATCCATTGGAGTCAGTTTCACTCTCAACACCTACATGGGTTAGTCCCACAAGGAACAAACAAGGATATCCATAGACATGGAGTGAAGCACACACATGATGATGTCCATGAAAGCATTAGGTTACCTTGTCCCTTGTCTTACCAACAAGAGAGTTTGTGACTCCTTGAACTAGTGCAAGATGTGGAAGTTGGTTGCACTTGTTCTTGCCACAATGAATGAGTGAAGAATGTTGGCGGAGTCACCCTCAAGAACTCTCTAGTTCTTCTTCTTCGGGATCCACATCATCTTGATGGGAAACCTTGGAGTTGTAGATGTACTTGATGAAGTAGAACTTGATGTAGTCTTGGGAACCCACTTGACCAAGGCCTTTGGAGCATCTTCAAATGCATCAATCTCCTCTTGAAGCTTGTCCTTGCCCTTTAGCTTGTGGAATTGTGGTGGAAGATCATCTTGAGCTTGTGTCCCCTTGAAGGAAGTAGGACCATACTTCTCTTGTTGAGGAACAAACTTCATCTTGGGATATTGATCTTCTTCCCACTCAACTCCATTGGCATTGAACTTTCTTCAAAACCAACACCTTGATTCTTCCGGTGCTTTCCCTGCTTGTGTACAATTTCCTCAAATTGCTTACTTCCGGCAAGGCTCTTGTAAACACCTTTCTCTATAATTACCTTCAATAAGCTATTTTCTTTCTCAAGTGTGACTTGGCTAAGAGAATCATTAGTGGAATCAAGAGAACTACTAGAAGCAACAATATTGGATTTAGCATGATTATTGTTACTACTAGAAGAAGAATCTTTCTTGTTCCTGTTACTAGATTTTACTTGTGGCATGTAAGTAGAAAAGAGTAAATGCTTGGCAATGTAAGAAGAACTTTTCTTCCGAAGATCATCATTGATGGATTTTAAGAACCCATTCTTGCTCAAGATTGAGCTTTTCGAAGCGTAACTTCTCATGAGTTATTAAAAGTTCTCGATGATCTTCTAAAGTAGTTTCATGAGCTAACTTAAGAGTGTTTAATTCTTTAGTTAGATGCTCAATATCCTTTTTATCATTGTCATTCATTTCATCTTGATTAGCATGATTAATAGCATTTTCATCAGTGAACTTGTGGCTACTTCCCTTGTTGCTTGTCACTAATAGGCTTCTTCTTCAATGGGCAAGATCTAACATGATGCCCTTCTACTTTGCACTTGAAGCAAACAATCTTGGCTAAATTCTTGACTTGTTCTTGGCCCTTCTGTTTGTTCATCTTGGACTTCTTCTTATTGGAGTTGAATCCAAGTCCACCTTTGTCATTGGGGGATTTTTGCACACTCAAGATATTGTTGAGTCTGGATTTCCCTTCATGACTCTTTTCCAAGTATTTCTTCAAAGAAGTGACTTGGGCCTTGTAACATCCCAAAATTCTAAATTTTGGAATGTTATAATAAATAGATAGTTTTGATTGATTGTTTGATTGACTGTGTGAAGTTGAGTGAAATTTGAAACTTTTGAAAGTTAAATGAGAGGGAATAAAAGGACTTTCCCAAACTTTCATTTTTCATTTATGATCTCCATGAATTCAAATTCATTTCATCATAAAACCCTAGACAGAAGATGACATGACTTCTTCCATTTAATTAAATGAAAAAGGGTTTTGAAAAGATTTGAATTTCATTTGGAAAATATTCCCAATTCTGAAACTTTATGCAACTCAATGATTTTCACGAGAGAAGATAAAATGACTTCTTCAAATTATATGAAATATGAGTTGGAAGTTTCAAAGATTTCAAATTAAAAAGCCCTTTTGAAACTATTTTCAAATTGGAGTTATTTGGGTTTTATTCAAGTAATTTTTCTCCAAAAATAAAATATATAGAAATTAGGGTAAAATGATTCCCTACATCAGAAAATTGGAGAGAAATAAATGTGGATTAATTATGGTATTTTTAAAATGATTTTTATTGGATTTTAGTAGAGCAGGAGCACTTTTTGAATTATTTAAGTTTGTGAGGATTTTATTAGATGCTAAAAAAAGTTCATGCTGCAGGAAATCTTTTTCTGAAAATTTTGATATATTATATGCCTATATAATATTTTTATTTATTTGGTCTTTATTATTTTAGTTTGCGTGGTAAAATGTTTTTTCTAAAAGAGTTTCCTTCCGCCGACTGGGCCGGCCCCAGGCCCAGCCGACCGCGCCGGCCCACCTGTAGGACCTTGAAGTATGTCTAGAGGGGGGTGATTAGACTACTTGACCAATAAAAACTTAACCTTTTCCCAATTTTAGAGTTTGGCAGATTTTAGCTACTTTAGGACAAGTCAAGCAATCCTCACACAATTCAAGCAAGCATGCAAAGAGTATATAGGCAGCGGAAATTAAAGCATGCAACTTGCAAGAAAGTAAATGGAAGGGTTTGGAGGATTCAAACGCAATTGGAGACATGGATGTTTTTGGCGTGGTTCCGATAGGTGGTGCTATCGTACATCCACGTTGATGGAGACTTCAACCCACGAAGGGTAACGGATGCGCGAGTCCACGGAGGCTCCACCCACAAAGGGTCCACGAAGAAGCAACCTTGTCTATCCCACCATGGTAAATAAGCCCACGAAGGACTTGCCTCACTAGCGGTAGATCTTCACGAAGTAGGCGATCTCCTTGCCCTTACAAACTCCTTGGTTCAACTCCACAATCTTGTCGGAGGCTCCCAAGTGACACCTAGCCAATCTAGGAGACACCAATCTCCAAGAAGTAACAAATGGTGCATTGATGATGAACTCCTTGCTCTTGTGCTTCAAATGATAGTCTCCCCAACACTCAACTCTCTTTCATAGGTTTTGGATCTGGTGGAACGAAGATTTGAGTGGAAAGCAACTTGGGGAAGGCTAGAGATCAAGATTCATATGGTAGGAATGGAATATCTTGGCCTCAACACATGAGTAGGTGGTTCTCTCTCAGAAATGGTAAGTTGGAAGTGTAGGTTCGTTCTGATGGCTCTCTCCACGAATGAAGAGGAGGTGGAGGGGTATATATAGCCTCCACACAAAATCTAACCGTTACACACAATTTACCAAACTCGGTGGGACCAAATCGTTAAACTCGGTCGGACCGATTTAGTAAACCTAGTGACCGTTAGTGATTTTCGGTGGGACTGACATGCATCTCGGTGAGACCGATTTGGTTAGGGTTAGGGCATAACATAATCTCGGTAAGACCGATTACACAAACTCGGTGAGACCGATTTGGTAATAAGCTTTCCAGAGAGTTGGTTAGGTAAACTCGGTGGGACCGATTTGCTCTTTTCGGTGAGACCAAAATGTTACAAAAAGGAAACAGAGAGTTTACATTGCAATCTTGGTGGGACCGATCGCTCACTTGGTTAGACCGAAGCGTTACGAAGGGAAGCAGAGATTACAACCCCATCTCGGTGAGACCGAGATCCCTATCGGTAAGACTGATTTGCTTAGGGTTTGTGGCAGTGGCTATGACTTTTGGAATCGGTGGCGCTGATGGATTCATATACCTAGGGTAGGGTCGTAGGCCTGACCTGAACGTCCTACCCAAGGACACTCATAGAAGAGATCATCTTCGAATGACCAAAGAGGATCCACTCGACTAGGCTCGAAGGACTCACCATGGAAGACTCACTCGACCATGAAGACTCACTCGACCACCGAAGGTCAAGGCACTCCATGGCCTAGCGGTTCGCTATTGAATAGGCAATGATAGTTAAAGCACCTTATGAGGCGTTACAAGAACCCCTAGCTTAATGTACTTTATTTCCCTCCATTCGTGGGCGGCTGGGGTCTGGCGCACTCTATATAAGCCACCCCCTCCACGTATAGAGGGGTTGATTCTTGTAATACTCATACTCATAATCCACTCGACCGCCTCGGGGCTCCGAGGGCGTGGGGCTGTTACTTCCTCCCGAGAAGGGCTGAACTCGTACATCCTTTGTCTCCACAACTGCTCCATAGCTAGGACATCTCCTCTCCTTAACCTACCCCTACTTCTCTTGTCGGACTTAGAACCACGACGGTTGGCGCCACCGTGGGGCAGGTGTTTTAGCGATTTGTGGAGGAGTTGCAGTGCTTCAGTACCTTCATCATGATGACTTCGGAGTTTTGGGTGCGGGGCACGAGATCCGTCTCGGTGCTCTCACTTTCGTCGCCGACGACTCCGCATGGCTCGAGAGGCCCCTCTTGACATCGAGCGCTCCCGTCCGCGGGCGACGACTTTCAAGCATGTGTTCGCGGCGTTTTGCTCTTGGCAACCGTCGACTCAGTGTCGGTCGACTCCTTATCGATCGCCGCCCGCCTCCCGCCAACAAGAAGCGCTCTGGTGATCGAGGCTTCAGCGGTGGGTGAAGCACGCGGTGGCTCGCCAGACAGCCACCACCCAAGTCGCGGCTATTGAGCCCGCGAATCCCTCTACTACTGTTCGATCTGTCGGTGGCTCGTGAGACGCATCCGAGTGTGATAGCGATGATCCAGCGGCGGAGATCCTCATGGTCGGCGGCCTCGCGATCCTCCCTGCCGTCCACGGCGGTGGGGCGCGGGAGGTGATCCGTGCAAGAACACGAGGAATACCAGCCCGAGACACTCGACTCTCGCAGAGAGAAGAGCTTCGTCGTGGAACATGGATGCACTACATACTCCTATCGCGGAGAGACCCACGAGGCTCGTGCCTTGGAGGAGGCACGTTTGGCCAATGTGGCTGAACGCGCCGCTTGGAGAATCTTCACGAGCACTCGACGGCGTGCTGCACGCGACTCCACGAATCCAATCGGCGTCGGCTCTTCCCGCCGACTCGGTATACCGCACACCCATTCAAATTTAGCAGCTGCAACTCGCGCCAGCAGAGTCCATCCAGCCGTCGGTCGGAAGCTGGAAGAGGCTTGCAGCAGATCGTAGATTTACTCGAGCGCGGTGATCGAACTCAGCCGTGTCGCGATCGCGCAACAGATTCACAGCCGATCCGTCGCTGCGAACACTGCATACCGGCTCACAGCCCAGATCGCCTCCACGGCGGGAAGGGCGCGACAACCGCGAGCAGCTCGAGACCGTTCCGACCGAGATGACAGCGTCGAATGCCCTTTCCCTCCGACGGAAGGTCGTCGCTCCTCGGCGGCAAGATGATGACAACGATTCGATCTAGGCGAAGGATTCCAACGACCCGAGAACCAGGCTTTGATCGCGATCCATTATCGTGCAAGGCTTGGTCGACCGAACGAGCCCATCGAGGAGGACCGAGAGATGCACCCACCAGCGATGGGTGCATGTCTCGGTCCGAGTGTTTTAGCGAGGCTATCGAGCCGCAGATGATCCCCCAATTTCAGATTAGCAACAGGAGTCGACAAGTTCACTTTGGGAATCTAAGCACGAAACTTGGCTCGAGGATTACCGAGTGGCTGTTCAGATTGGTGGTGGGAATGATGAGGTGGCCATGAAACATTTGCCCCTCATGTTGGAAGGTTCAGCCAGGGCATGGCTGAGTCAATTACCTCACAAGCAAAGATATATACTTGGGAAGATTTGTCCCAGTGTTCGTCAGGACTTTGAAGGGACTTGCAAGCGACCGGCTGGTTTGTGAGCTGCAAGTTTGTGTGCGAAGACCAATGAAACTCTCCGAGAGTACATTCAGAGGTGGATTACCTTGCACAATCTTGTGGAAAATGTGTCGACCATCGGGCGGTTTATGCCTTCAAGGACGGCGTCAAAAGCAGAGAATTGAGTCTCAAGTTCGGTCGAACCGGGACATGACCCTGAGTCGAATGATGGAGATTGCTAGCAAATATGCCAACGGCGAAGAAGAAGACCGACTCGAAGTGGCAAGTACAAGCCGAGCCATCGGAGAAGGGCAATTCGATCGAGCGAACATAAAGCCGAGCCAGCAGCTCCTGGAGAGGCCCTGGCCGTCACTCAAGGGAAGTTCAAGGGGAAACCCAAAGGATCCTGGAATCCAAAGAAAGTGAAAGATAAGGAAGGAAATGACGTGATGGATATGCCATGTCATATTCACACGAAGAAGGATGAAGAGGGCAACATTATTTACCCGAAGCACACCACTCGCCAGTGTCGACTCCTGATCCAGCAGTTTCAGGGCAAACAGTCTAAGGACAAGGAGAAGGAGCCAGACAAGGCCGGAGACAAAGAGGACAGTGAGGAGGAATACCGCATGTCAACTCCACTCGATGATCTTCGCGGATGTGGAAAGCAAAAGTCGACTGAAAGTCATCAATCGGGAGGTGAATATGGTTGCCCCAGTTAAGCCAAGTTATGTGAAGTGGTCCCAGACACCCATCACATTCGACCAATCTGATCACCCGACTCACATTGCCACCCCTGGGCGGCAAGCGTTAGTGGTCGATCCGGTTGTCGAAGGCACTCGATGACAAAAGTCTTGATGGATGGTGGTAGTGGGCTGAATTTGTTGTATCGGATACATTAAAAGGGATGGGCATTCCGATGTCGATTGGCGCCAACAATATGAGTTTCCACGGGTCATACCAGGAAGAAGGCCAACTCACTCGGCCAAATAGCCTCGGGCGTGGTTTTGGTGATTCCAAACACTTCCGCAAAGAAAAGTTGACCTTTGAGGTTGTGGATTTTCAGAGTGCATACCATGCCATTTTGGGAGGCCGCGCCACGCACGATTCATGGCCCGACCATGCTACGTGTACCTCAAACTGAAGATGCCAGGACCCAAGGGAGTGATCACTGTCACCGGGGATCGGAAGAAGGCGGAAGAGTGCTTTCAGAAGGGCTCAAAGATTGCCGACTCCCAAGTGTCAGCAGTCGAATTCGACGAGTACATGCAAAACGCAGATCCGAGTGATTTGCTACGATCTAAGAAGCCAGCCATAGAATCTGCATTCAAGTCGTCTGGTGAAACGAAGCCCGTCCATATTCATCCGACTGACCCCGATGCAGCTCCGACCCACATATCCACAACACTCGACTCGAAATAGGAAGAAGCGCTCATCCAGTTCCTCCGTGAGAACTGGGACATCTTTGCATGGAAGCCAGCTGACATGCCGGGTGTTCCCAGGGAACTGGCTGAGCATCGCCTTCGAGTCGACAAGTCAGCGAAACCAGTCAAAGAGCATCTGCGACGGTCCGCCGTCCAGAAGAGAAAGGCTATTGGGGAAGAAGTGGCTCGACTGTTGACAGCAGGATTTATCCGAGAGATTTACCACTCCGAGTGGCTCGCTAATGTTGTCATGGTCCCCAAGAAGGATGACTCACTCCGCATGTGCATTGATTTTAAGCACATTAATCGGGCCTGCCCGAAGGATCATTTTCCTCTCCCCCGCATCGATCAAATTGTCGACTCGACCGCGGGGTGTGAGAGGTTGTCTTTTCTAGATGCATATTCCTGGTATCATCGATCCGTCAGATGGACCCGACGAAATAAAACAGCTTTCATCACTCCATTCGGTGCTTCGCTATATCACCATGCCATTCGGCCTCAAGAATGCCGGAGCCACATTTATGCGAATGATTGAAGTGTCTTCTCACTCGGATCACCGGAATGTGGAAGCGTATATGGATGATATCGCCGTTAAGTCGCGAAAAGGTTCCGACCTGCTCGCGACCTCGCCAAACATTTGCCAACCTCCGAAGATGCGATATCAAGCTCAATCCGTCAAAGTGCACATTCGAGTTCCCGGTGGAAAATTACTCGGTTTTCGTTTCGAGCGAGGAATCGACGCTAACCCGAGAAGATCGGCACTATTCTCCTAATGAAACGCCCGTGCGAGTACACGACGTCGAAGCTTCTTCGGATGCTTGGCGCTTTAAGTCGATTCATCTCGCGACTCGGTGAAAAGGCATTACCTCTTTACCGATGATGAAGAAGGTGACAAGTTCGAGTGGACTCTGAAGTCGATGCAGCGTTTGCGAGCTAAAAGCTCGCTCTCCACCCAGCCGGTGCTTGCTGCTCCAATCAGCAAAGAGCCTCTGTTGCTTTACATTGCAGCCACCGGACAAGTTGTCGATTACGTACTTACGGCCGAGCGGGAAGAGGAAGGAAAGGCCTTCAAAGTTCAACGCCGGTGTATTATTTATCCGAAGTTTTGACTCCATCCAGCGAGATACCCTCATTATCGAAGCTTGTGTATGGTATATACATGACCACAAAGAAGGTTGCTCACTATTTCTCCGATCATTACATCACGATCGTCGACGCTCCTTTATCGAGATTTTGCATAACAGAGACGCAACCGGTCGAGTGGCGAAGTGGGCGATTGAACTTCTTCCCTTGATATCAAATTCGAGGCAAAAAAGCCATTAAGTCCTGTGCTATAGCAGATTTCCTTGCCGAGTGGATTGAACAACAACAACCGATCGAAGTTCACTCGGAGCATTGGACCATGTTCTTTGACGGCTCCAAGATGCTGAATGGTTCAGTCTTTGTTGTTCTGGTTTCCCCGAGGAGATAAGCTTAAGTATGTGCTCGATTCACTTTGATTCCTCCAACAATGAGGCGAGTATGAGGCCCTTTTATATGGATTGCGCATGGCCATCTCACTCGGCGTCCGTCGCTTTGATGGTTTATGGCGACTCAGATCTAGTGGTCAATCAAGTGATGAAGGAGTGGGGCGTGAGAAGCCCGGCTATGATGGATAATGCAATGCAAAGAGGAAGCCGGAAAAGAAGTTTGAGGGTTAGAGCTCCATCACATCCCCGATGAAAAATCAGGCAGCAGATGATCTGGCGAAAATAGGGTCCAAGAGGGAAGCCATTCCGAGTGGCGTGTTTTTGGAACATATACACACTCCGTCAGTCAAAGAAGATCCATACACAGAAGAAGCTCCACAACCCAGGAGTGCCACGGACTCGACCGAAGTTGAGGTCCCGGCAGTGGTCGACTTAGTCATGGAGGTTTTAGTGGTCACTCCCGATTGGACAATTCCATATATTGCGTATATCCTGAGAAAGGAACTCCCAGAAGATGAGGAAGAGGCTCGGCAGATCGTCCGTCGATCCAAAGCCTTTACCGTTATCAATGAGCAGTTATACAGAGAAAGCCCAACGGGAGTCGGACAAAAATGCATAACGCCAGAAGAAGGTCGAGCCATTCTCAATGATATCCACTCGGGGACCTGTGGTCACCATGCGTCCTCTCGGACCATTGTAGCCAAAGCATACCGAGCTGGGTTTTACTGGCCAAGAGCAAACGAGATGGCGAAAGAAATAGTGGACAAGTGCGAAGGATGCGGTTCTACTCCAATATGTCACACAAGCTGCGTCGACCTTGAAGACCATTCCGCTCGTCGGCCTTTCGCAGATGGGGTTAGACATGATCGGTCCCTTGCGAGCGGGTCGGAGCGGCTTCACGCATGTCTTGGTAGCGATCGACAAGTTCACCAAGTGGATTGAGGCTAAGCCAATCAAAAACTTGATCTTTGTATCGCTGTTTCCTTCATCCGAAAGTTGGCGTTCGGTATGGAGTCCCGCACGAGTATTATCACGGACAATGGGTGAATTTTGACTCGGAAGAATTCAAGGATTTTGCAACTCCCAAGGCATACGAGTCGACTACGCTTGATTGCCCATCCACAATCGAGCAGACAGCGAGCGAGCCAATGGACTAATCCTCAAGGGTTTGAAGCCCCGTCTGATGCGAGATCTCAAGCATGCGGCTGGAGCTTGGGTCGACGAACTTCCTTCGGTGCTTTGGGGTTTGCGGACCACGCCCAATCGGTCGACTGGGAGAACTCCTTTCTTCCTGGTCTATGGGGCAGAAGCAGTTTTACCGAGTGATCTCCTTCACAATGCTCCACGAATTGAACTTTATAATGAAGCAGAAGCTGAGCAAGCACGTCAGGATGCAGTCAACCTCCTGGAAGAGGAAAGAGAAATGGCTCTGATCCGCTCGACCATTTACCAGCAAGACTTGCGCCGACTGTACGCCAGAAATGTGCGAGGTCGAGCCTTCCAGGAAGGAGATCTGGTCCTTCGAGTGGATCAGCAGAAGCAACATAAACTCGCTCCCTCATGGGAAGGTCCCTTCATCGTCACAAAGGTGCTCCACAATGGGGCATATCGTCTCTACAATGTCGAACACGATATCGATGAGCCCCGAGCTTGGAATGCGGATCTGCTCCGCCCGTTTTACACTTAAAGTTTTTCACTCGGAAGAATTGTAATAAAGTACTCTTGTAGCTCATGAGCTTTGAAGTAATAGTGTCACAATTCCTTCATAATTTTTGTCACTTTTTATTTTAAGTCGAGTAAAATTTTCACTTCCCCGATGGGTGGCTTAGGCGCGAATCCGTTCCGCCTAAGTTTTTATAAATCTGCCGAGTGGTAAGCGGACTTCCACTCGGGGCTTAGCTGCAGCTCGATGCTCGCCTAAGTTTTTACAAATCCTGCCGAGTGGTAAGCGGACTTCCACTCGGGGCTTAGCTGCAGCTCGGTGCTGCTCGCCTAAGTTTTTTTTTACAAATCCTACCGAGTGGTAAGCGGACTTCCACTCGGAGGCTTAGCTGCAGCTCAGTGCTCGCCTAAGTTATTAAAAATCCTACCGAGTGGTAAGCCGACTTTCACTCGGAGGCTTAGCTGCAGTCCAAGGACTCGCCTAAGTATGAAGTATATTCAGCAGGGAAAACGAGGCGCAGCCGATCATGACCCTCTTCTCGAGCTTGACACAAATACAACATGTCGACTGCGACCCTCTTCTCCGAGCTTCGACACAAATACAAAAGAAATCCTACCGAGTGGAGAGCAAACCTCCCACTCGGGGGCTTAGCTGCAGCCCAGTGCTCGCCTAAGATAAAAGAAATCCTACCGAGTGGAGAGCAAACCTCCCACTCGGGGGCTTAGCTGCAGCCCAGTGCTCGCCTAAGATAAAAGAAATCCTACCGAGTGGAGAGCAGACCTCCCACTCGGAGGCTTAGCTGCAGCCCAGTGCTCGCCTAAGATAAAAGAAATCCTACCGAGTGGAGAGCAGACCTCCCACTCGGAGGCTTAGCTGCAGCCCAGTGCTCGCCTAAGATAAAAGAAATCCTACCGAGCGGAGAGCAAACCTCCCACTCGGGGGCTTAGCTGCAGCCCAGTGCTCGCCTAAGATAAAAGAAATCTTACCGAGTGGAGAGTAAACCTCCCACTCGGGGCTTAGCTGCAGCCCAGAGCTCGCCTAAGTTATTAAAATCCTATCGAGTGGTAAGCCAGACTTCCACTCGGAGGCTTAGCTGCAGCTTAGTGCTCGCCTAAGGAATAAGTCGACTGCAGTAAGCGCTTCGCTGTTAACCTGCAAAGAGCAATTCAAGCCAAGGGCAATCATAGCCAAACATCCAATCCAAATTTAGGTCGACACCTAAAGTAACAAGAGTGCTCGGGCACTAAGCACATTAAAGTTTTATTGGTTACAACTTCACTCGGCATACCGAGGCAAATTTAAGGTCAAGGAAAGTTTTTACCCCTCCCGTGGAGGGCTGGATGGAACAACGAACTCGTCAAGATCAATCCCGTCGGCAATCCGCGTGGCAGCAGCGATGAAAGTCTCCATGAAGGTCCTGAAGTCGTGCTTTTTGGTGTTGGCCACTCGGAGAGCTGCCAGCTTATCTTCTCGAGCTTCCTTGCAATGGACTCGCGCCAGACACAGGGCAACGTCCGCACCGCACCGAGCCGAAGATTTCTTCCACTCTTGCACTCGGTCAGGGACGGCGTTCAGTCGAGCCATCAATGACTCAAGGTCATTTTGGAGTGTTTCATTGGGCCAGAGCGTCGAGTCGATGCGAGATGTAGCCGCCTTCAGTCTTGCGAGATAATCCACAACAGCAGCAACGCGGGATTCCAGTCGGAAGATGTTCATGGCAGTTTCATCGTTCACCGGGGAATTGACAGGGTCAAGGTTCGTCTCCAGCTGGCTGGTTTCTTCTTCGGTTTGCGGCGAAACTCTGCATAGACAAAACCTCGAGTCGGAAAAGCGATCGAATGGAAACATAACAGTTGGGAGGATTGGTCGAGTGGAGAAGGTTACCTTCGAGCTTAAGGAATAATTTCTTAGCAAGACCGCCCAAGAAGCTTTCCAGCTCGTTCTTCTTCCCAGCCAGTTGGAGGATCTTATCGGTCAGGTTCTTCTTGTCAGCCTTCATTCGCTCAGCATCCTTGCCGGCAGCGGCCAGGCAGCCTTCAGATCGGCGTTTTCCTGTTCGAGCTTGGCAACTGAGGCCAATTTTTCATCAGCAAGCTTGATCTTCTCAGACAGCTCAAGCTCCTTCTTCCTTTGAGCCTCCTTCACCTTGCCTATAAATCGCAGCAAAGTCAAACTTGAAGCAAGTGGGAGGAGGACAGAGTCGTCGAAATCTCACCAAACATACCTTTGGTCTCCTCCTTCGCCTTCGTCAGATTCTCTTGCACCAGTTTCAAGTCCAACTCGAGCTGAATATGCTTCGCTCCGATTCGATATATAGCGTGCCGCAAGATCACAAGATTTCTCTGAAGAGTCGATTGCAAAAATATCGAGATAATCCACTTCGAGTGAATCAAGAGGAATTGTGCGTTTCTAAGACTACGATCGAATGCAAGCATTCAACCGTAGTCTCGGGGACTACACCCAGTGGGTGCACTCAGCGTGCCCCCACTGGTCTTATTCAAGACATAGTCGACCAGTCGACCAGAAAAAAAAAAAAAAAGAGCGAGTCGACCAGTCGACCAGTTCCATTCTTAGTAAGCCTAAGACAGAGTCGACCAGTCGACCCAAAAAAAAAAAAAAAATCGACCGATCGACGGTGCTTCTTCAGATCAGAATCAATCGCGGCAATCGACCACGCCTCGGGGACTACACCGATGGGTGCACTCAGCGTGCCCCACCGGTCTCGTAAATACATTCGTTTCATTCGAGTGATGATCAATTTTTACTTATGAAGCCTAAGACCGATCGCCAGTGATCGACCTTATTGGGGACTACACCGGTGGGTGCACTCAGCGTGCCCCGCTAACACGGAGTTTTATCGACACACCCAAAGGGTGACTGCTATTGCTATAAATTTGAAAGAAAAGTTTTGATAGCATATCCTAACAGTAATGTGGTGGTCGATCGACTGAACATTGCTCAAGGGCGAGCGGCATCATAAGCTGCTTGGCTCGCATCGGCGATCTTCACTGCTCCATCATGATCCCTGCTTGACGGATCACCTCCTTAGCAGCATCGCCTTGGTCCTCCGGGGCGTGGTGCGTGGTGAAGATCGAAGGTTGTCCAAACTTTCGGCGAAGTGGGCGAGCACGGTCAGCGGCACCGCGAAGGTCACGGTATGTCGAGTGCCGCCCTCCCTTCCGTCCGACGGTCTCGGGTGCCGTCGCACCTGGGTCTCTCTGCCAGCAGATGCCTTCCTACTCCTCCTAGCCCTCAGTGGCTCTTCATCCTCATCATCGTCGTCAGGGAGAGTGATGATGTTATCGGTTGGAGCTTCAGAAAAGAGTTAAAGTCAGAAATCTTGAGTCGATCGACTAAGAGCAAGAATTAAGGATATAATACCAAGATTTGAGGTGGCGGCGTCTTCCATCTCATGATCGTCGACCTTGGCTGAGGTTTGAAGTCGCAAAGATCGAAAATCCGAAGAATCGATCGACCGATTCAAGTTTCAATCGAGATAAAATCTATATAGAACATGAGAATTTAAGCAATATGTTTACCACGAGATGGTGGGGATGGACACTTTCATTTTTGGCAGAGGCTTGGTTGTCCTCGGCGGAACTACCTTCGCCGCTTTGGCGCTTTCTCGGTCGGCACCGGTGAAGCGGTTCGAGGCGTTTGGTCGATCATGAGGCGATCATAACTCCTTACCGCTTCAGCGAAGGTCGTGCACAAGTTTTGACCGCCTTTCCGAGCGCGTGGTGCGACTTCCTCCTCTTCGTCCTCGTCATCATCATCCTCGTCATCATCATCATCATCGTCGTAAATGCCGTCTCCTGCAGCGTCTCGAGTCCCACTCTTCTTGACTCTCGCCTCCGCTGGCTTCACCCTCCTCGATCGGAATCTGGCGCCATTGGGCATTGAATACAGCTCGGTGAAGGCACGGAAGTATTGAAGCGAGTTCATCGACCAAATTCTGAAACACACTCGATGGACATACAATGTAAAATGAA
This sequence comes from Aegilops speltoides, assembly GCA_021437245.1. Lineage (NCBI taxonomy): Eukaryota > Viridiplantae > Streptophyta > Magnoliopsida > Poales > Poaceae > Aegilops > Aegilops speltoides. Next base: position 252,430,814 of record CM038145.1, read on the forward strand.
CAAGTGTACCTTATCCGGGCAGCTGTCACGATCAGCGGAGAAATCCTCCGGGATCCGCGAGGATTGTCCTTGTTTCGATGATTGAAGCCATCCATCTTTCCACTACGGCATCGTCGACGCCTCCGGGTGGGCGCGAGTCTCGTCTTCGTGCCGCAATACAACCACATACAATGACTCGGGCCGAAGGGGCTGGATTCGCCTCGAAGAAAAACCTCCGGAGATCCATGCCGCCACTCCGTCCCTAACCAGCTGCACCACTCGGTCCATCAGCATCTTCACTTCAGCCCTCTCTTGAGAACAACCTTCGTGGAGGAGGTTTATTCACTCGACTCATGGTAAATTTCAGGAGGCCGATCGCCTGCCCGGCGTCGTCTCGTTCCGCAATAGAACCAGGTCGATTGCCAACCCCGACCGACTCAGAAAATGCATAGCTGGAAAGGTGCTTTTGCTCCTCAACTGGACTCCTAAACCACCACACATCTGGACTACTTGGGTCTTCTCGTCACGGGGCTTGCCTTCTTCACGACCGGGAGCGACACGTGAAGATGTACTTGAACAAACCCCAGTGCGGTCGACAACCCAAGAAGTTTTCGCACATAGACACAAACGCGGCAAGGTATGCGATGGAGTTTGGAGTGAAATGGTGGAGCTGGGCTCCGAAGAAATTCAGAAAACCTCGAAAGAAGACACTTTCGGTGGCAGCGAAAACCCCGGTCGACATGGGTTGCCAAAAGCACGCACTCACCCTCTTCTGGTTGAGGCTGCCACTCTCGACCGGGAAGCCTCGCGGCTCCGTGGGGAATCAATCCGTCATTAGCCATATCAAGGAGATCCTTCTCCCTGATCGTCGACTGGATCCAGTCTCCCTGGACCCAGCCCTTCGGCAGTTTGGATCTCGACGAAGAACCACCGCGACCGGTGGATCTCCCCTTCGCCTTCTCGGCCGCCGACGCCTTCTCCACCACCGACGCCTTCTTCGCACGCTCCAGCATCGTCGTCTTCTCTTTGCCCATGGCCGCCGGCGGAATGCGCAAGGAGAGAGGTGGCAAGGGAGCAGCAGCGGAGGTGGAGAGCGGAGACGGAGAGAACTGGGGAGGAGGAACAAGGTACTGTGCACGAGCCTCCGGGAGTTACATTTATAGCATCCCTTCCGAGTGGATGACAAGTGGACCCAAGCAATCCAATCATATCCCGAGCTGCCGCATTGCACGATACGTGGCGGAGAAAGCGGCGCGAAAATCGAGGCGCCCCTGTTACGTCCCATCCAAGCGCCGCAGTTTGTTCCGTTTCGCGCACTTCCCCAAATTTCGTATCCCGCGAGATCCGCGGACGACGGGTCAGTCTGTCAAATGCGAGATCTCCTGCGATCTGTTACTCGGGTATAGCAAAGGAAGTCACTCGACTAAAGAACAAGAATGGATCAAGTCGACTGAAGGAAAATTTCTTGTTATCAACAAAGAAGATCTTGATCCGAGACAACACGTAGCCAGAATGCAAAAGCAGTCGGGAACAACGTCAACTCCTCCTTCACTCAAGCCTCAATCCATTCGGGGGCTAATGATGGATTCATATACCTAGGGTAGGGTCATAGGCCTGACCTGAACGTCCTACCCAAGGACACTCATAGAAGAGATCATCTTCCAGTCGACCAAAGAGGGATCCACTCGACTAGACTGGAAGGACTCGACCATGGAAGACTCACTCGACCATGAAGACTCACTCGACCACCGAAGGTCGAAGGCACTCCATGGCATAACGGTTCGCTATTGAATAGGCTTAATGATAGTTAAAGCACCTTATGAGGCGTTACAAGAACCCCCTAGCTTAATGTACTTTATTTCCCTCCATTACGTGGGCGGCCGGGGTCTGGCGCACTCTATATAAGCCACCCCCTCCACGTATAGAGGGTTCAGATTCTTGTAATACTCATACTCATAATCCACTCGACCGCCTCAGGGCTCCGAGACGTAGGGCTGTTACTTCCTCCGAGAAGGGCCTGAACTCGTACATCCTTTGTCTCCACAACTGCTCCATAGCTAGGACATCTCCCTCTCCTTAACCTACCCCTACTTCTACTGTCAGACTTAGAACCACGACAGGCGCCGGATAAGAAGAATCGGTGTGACCGATTTTGGCTTTGGGTTTAGGTCATTTGTGGATGTGGGAAAGTAGTTGAGGGTTTTTGAGCATATCACTAAGCACATGAAGCAAGAGGCTCATTAAGCAACACCTCATCCCTCCTTGATAGTATTGGCTTTTCCTATAGACTCAATGTGATCTTGGATCACTAAAATATAAAATGAAGAGTCTTGAGCTTTTGAGCTTGAGCCAATCCTTTGTCCTTAGTATTTTGAGGGATCCACTTTCATCATCCATGCCATGCCATTCATTGAGCTTTCCTGAAATAATAGTCTTGGAATAGCATTAGCTCAATGAGCTATATGTTGTTATGAATTACCAAAACCACCTAGGGATAGTTGCACTTTCACCACCGCTGCATCGTCCCTGACCGGACGATGGAGTCCGCATCCCGCACGACTCTGCCGCCGCCTCAACGTCCGTGCCGTGGCCGAACTCTCCCCGCCGCCTTTGCCCCTCCTCCACGCCACCTCGCCCCTCCCCTCCTATAAATGCGCTGCCCCGGCCCCGTTTCCCTCTCTGCTCGCGCCGTCGCCTTCTCCTGCATCTCGCGCCGCCGCCGCAGATCCCGCCACCATCGTTACAAAGCCACCGCCGCCGCTGCTGTTCTGTGCCATCGCCGCCGCCGCACTCCGCCCGCGCCACCTCCGCCACCTTGCCGCCCTCGCCCCTCGTCGCGAAGCCACGCCAAGCCGGAGCTCGCCGTCGCCACTGCCCCGCCTCACTGGAGAACGCCGTCGTCGCTAGATTCGCCGTCGGTTTAATTCACCGAGCCGGTAAAAACCGCAAAAGCCCGACCGGTTTTCCTTTTAGATCGATTCTCATTTTTTTTAGTTAGTTCTGTTCAGAGAACGTTCGCTGTTTATACCATCACAGCGAACGAATTTGTTCGTTAGCGTTTAGTAACGGACGTTCATTACTTAATCTTTTCGTTTTCTGTTTATTTTTACGTTAGGGGCCTGTCTGTGATTATTATCTTTGCAGATTAGCCCCTGGAATTTTTAGAACAGTCCCTGAACTTCAAAACCCTCCAACTTTTTATCCGTAACTCCGATTTTGGAGATTGAGCAAATCAAATTTATTCAACTTCAAATCTAGTTCAAACCTTCGTTCGATTGTAACCTTTGAACCGGAGCTCCATTTTCGACGAAACCAACGCCCACTTCTTCGTTATGATCCCCTCTATCCAGATAATCAACTTAAACATGTTTTTGAAAGATTTAAAATTTGAATTCAAATAGTTTAGTTTTAGTTTGATCGTAGTTTGAGTTCCGTAACTCCGTTTGAGTTTATTATTTTTGCAAATCGAAGCTCTTGACATAAACTTTCTGATAAGGCCAACTTCACCCAATTTTGGTACTGTTAGAAATTGTTTTCTGTTGCAAGAGTTGTTTGCTTGTTTTCGAGTTTTTCCGAGATCTTTTCTTCGATTCTTTTGAGTGATTGCTTATGTGTGGTTACTATTGCTTGCTCACGATAGATTGACCGGAGTGTGACGAGTAGAACTATCAGGAGTTATGAGTGCGAATCATCTTCATCAACAGTACAGGCAAGTTCACACTTTGATCATATCCCTTTCATACCCAGTGTTTATGCATTAGTTTCACCCTCAAACATTGCATGGTTAGGAATTGATAACATGTGGATATTGGGAAGTAGTTCATGAGGTAGAACCTATTACCCTGTTTATTACCAAACCCTTGGGAGTTACTTCAACGTTATGATTATATTGCTATGCTATGCTCGTAGACGTGGATTGGGTTTGAGTGTATGCATGACCGATGTGAGATTGTTAATAAATGGTTCAACTTAAGGTGGCAACTTTAATACACCTCTGGGTGGATTGAGGCACCTAGGTAATCCAGTGTTGCCTGTTTTTTTGGAAATCCTGGGGTTCCGTGTGATTTTCCTATGGACCGCCACCCAGGCTCAAAGGGATCATAAGATTATTCATGCTAGAAACTTCCATGCGCAGCCACAAGCCATTATGAACTCTGGCATAGTTGAGTATGTTGCGTGAGCTCTTGAAGAGGTAGACTAGCAGATGTAGGGGGTGTAGGTGGTACTGTCTACCCGGAGTAGAGAGTTAATGCTTCTGAAAGACTGTGTCTCGCTCATCCGTTTCTCAAACATCATGAAGTGCGAGAAATTCAATAGAGGAGATCGAGTCTTGTGGGGAAAGTGCGCAAACCTGTGTAGAGTGTACAAACTAATCATGATTAGCCGTGTCCCCGGTTATGGACATCTTGAGTATCTAGTTCTTGGATTATCATGTTGATCTGATCATGTTACTTAAATAATTTGTTGGGTTGATGATTATTAATTTGGGATTGAGTTGGAGGAACCTTCTCAATATTTTCAACAAACTTTGTAGTTAAATAAAATATATTCCTTTGCAATAGGGAAAAATTGGCTTTTCGCAAAAACATTATAAACTTAGAGCTTTCCACCAGCCAAATATGCATGTAGTGATAGCTATTGTTCATCGTTATCCTATGGTGTGAATTTGCTAGTACATTCAATGTACTGACCTACATGGCTGCAACGTCTCATGTTGCAGGATTTCTTACGACGAGTAAGTGATACGTTAGGGTTACAATTTCTACACTCAACTTTGTCGTTGGTGTTGATGGAATCCACAACCTTGTTGTTCTTCCGCTTTATGGATTGAGGTAATAGTATTTACGTTGCTTTATACATGTGATTTACCTCTGTTATAAATCCTCGAGTACTGTGTGTGTCAGCATACCGATCCAGGGATGACACTTAAGCACTTGACCGCCTGAGGTCGGGTTGCTACAGGCCTTGAGCTCTTTGATTTCCTCTACATGGTTAGTCTCAACACAAGTACTAGAGGAAGTATAAGCTTCGCCGTTAGAGCAACAAGGCAAGGAAAGCAATTCATCACAATATGTACCAACATTGTGAGTAGATGAATTACATGGACTAGCACATGGCAATATAGTATTTTGACTAGAAGTAGTGCTAGTATCCATATGAGGCTCACTAGATGTTACCTTAGCAATCATGGCCTCATGAGCTATCTTTAGCACATTATGGGATACTAGAAGATCATCATGAGAGATTGAGAGCTTTTCATGACTTTCTTCCAATTTCCCATAATTGCTAGATAGCACCTCAGTTGAGCCCGTAGCTCAACATTCTCCTTCAAAATGGATGCTTCACAAGTAATAGAGTTAGTAGCACAAGCATCATCATTTACAACAATAGGAGAGGACAACTTGGCAAGCTCTTTTAAATAAGAAGCTTCAAGTTGAGCATGAGACTCGGTGAGTTTTAAGAGCTCACCCTTGATGACCCTTGAGCCATTTTCGAGGTGCTCAAAATCCTCAAGGAGTCTAGCATGAGAAACTTCAAGCTTAGCATTTTTAGTTTCAAAAACATTGGCCACCTCAAGAGCTCTATCATGAGATTCCTTCACTCTAGATAATTCTAGAGCAAAAGTCTCCTCAAGAGATTCATTGGTGATTTTTTCAAGTTCAAGAGCTTGAGGAGGTCCGCAATCTCATTATTGTAATCACGCTCATGACCTTCCATTTTCTCAATGGTGACCTCATGCTCCTCGAGATGAGATTTCAACTCCTCAATATATTTCTCGCCCTCAATGGCAATAGGCATGATTTCCATGAAGTTGGAACGGGCAATTTTATTCTTATGAAGAGCTTTAAAAATAATTTCTCCCTCAATAGCAATAGATGTGATTTCCATGAAGTTGGATCTCCATCGTCACTGGCGTGACACCTTGATCTCCATTGTTGCATCGTTGTCATCTCGCCAACTATTGTTACTACGACTATCACTACCGTTTAGTGATAAAGTAAAACAATTACACGGTGATTGCATTGCATACAATAAAGTGACAACCATATGGCTCCTGCCAGTTGCCGATAACTTTGTTACAAAACATGATCATCTCATACAACAATTTATATCACATCATGACTTGACCATATCACATCACAACAAGCCCTGCAAAAACAAGTTAGACGTCCTCTACTTTATTGTTGCAAGTTTTACGTGTCTGCTATGGGCTTCTAGCAAGAACCATTCTTACCTACGCATCAAAACCACAGCGATTTTTCGTCAAGTGTGCTGTTTTAACCTTCAACAAGGACCGGGCATAGCCACACCCGATTCAACTAAAGTTGGAGAAACAGACACCCGCAAGCCACCTATGTGCATAAGCACGTCAGTAGAACCAGTCTCATGAACGCGGTCATGTAATGTCGGTCCGGGCCGCTTCATCCAGAAATACCGCCGAATCAAAGTATGACATGCTGGTAAGCAGTATGACTATTATCGCTCACAACTCTTTGTGTTCTACTCGTGCATATAACATCTACGCATAGACCTGGCTCGGATGCCACTGTTGGGGAACGAAGTAATTTCAAAATTTTCCTACGATCATGCAAGATCTATCTATGTGATGCATAGCAACGAGAGGGGAGAGTGTGTCCACGTACCCTCGTAGACCGAAAGCAGAAGTGTTTAGTTAACGCGGTTGATGTAGTCGAACGTCTTCGCGATCCAACCGATCCAAGCACCGAACGTACGGCACCTCCGCATTCAGCACACGTTCAGCTCGATGACGTCCCTCGTACTCTTGATCCAGTTTAGGCCGAGCGAGAGTTTCATTAGCATGACGGCGTGGCAACGGTGATGATGAAGTTACCGGCGCAGGGCTTCGCCTAAGCACTGCGACGATATGACCGAGGTGGAAATCCGTGGAGGGGGGGGCACCGCACATGACTAAAAGATCAACTTGTGTGTCTTTGGGGTGCCCCCTGCCCCCGTATATAAAGTAGGGAGGAAGAGAGGCCGCCCCCCTAGGGGCGGGCCAAGTGTATGGAGTCCTACTAGGACTTCCAAGTCCTAGGAGGAATCCTTTCCCTTTTAGGAGTAGGAGAGAAGGAAAGAGAGAGGGAGTAGGAAAGGGCAAGGGGGATGCCGCCCCCTTCCCCTAGTACAATTCGGACCCATGGGGGGGCGCGTGCCACCTCCCCTAGGCCTGCCTCCTCTATTTCCCGTATGGCCCAATAAGGACCATTACTTTTCCCGGTGAACTCCCGTAACTACCCGGTACTCTAAAAAATACCCGAATCACTCGGAACCTTTTCGAAGTCTGAATATAGCCTTCCAATATATCAATCTTTACTTCTTGACCATTTCGAGACTCCTCGTCATGTCCGTGATCTCATCCGGGACTTCTAACAAACTTCGGTCATCAAAACACATAACTCATAATACACATCATCATCGAACATTAAGCGTGCGGACCCTACGGGTTCGAGAACTATGTAGACATGATCGAGACACATCTCTGATCAATAACCAATAGCGGAACTTTGATGCTCATATTGGCTCCTACATATTGTACGAAGATCTTTATCGGTCAAACCACATAACAACATACGTTGTTCCCTTTGTCATCGGTATGTTACTTGCCCGAGATTCGGTCGTGGGTATCATCATACCTAGTTCAATCTCGTTACTGGCAAGTCTCTTTACTTGTTCCGTAATACTTCATCCCGCAACTAAATCATTAGTCACATTGCTTGCAAGGCTTATAGTGATGAGCATTACCGAGAGGGCCCAGAGATACCTCTCCGAAACACGGAGTGATAAATCCTAATCTTGATCTATGCCAACCTAACAAACACCTTCGGAGACACCTGTAGAGCACCTTTATAATCACCCTTTCACCTTGTGACGTTTGGTAGCACACAAAGTGTTGCTCCGGTATTCGGGAGTTGCACAATCTCATAGTCTGACGAATATGTATAAGTCATGAAGAAAGTTGTAGCAATGAAACTGTAACAATCATGATGCTAAGATAACGGATGGGTCATGTCCATCACATCATTCTCCTAATGATGTGATCCCGTTCATCAAATGACAACACATGTCTATGGTTAGGAAACATAACCATCTTTGATTAACGAGCTAGTCAAGTAGAGGCATACTAGGGACACTATGTTTTGTCTATGTATTCACACATGTACAAAGTTTCCGGTTAATACAATTCTAGCATGAACAATAAACATTTATCATGAAATAAAGAAATAAATAATAACTTTATTATTTCCTCTAGGGCATATTTCCTTTAGTCTCCCACTTGCACTAGAGTCAACAATCTAGTTCACATCGGCATGTGATTTAACATCAATAGTTCACATCTGTATGTGATACCTATAGTTCACATCACCATGTGACCAACAACCAAAGGGTTTACTAGAGTCAATAATCTAGTTCACATTGCTATGTGATTAAGACCCAAAGATTACTAAGGTGTGATCATGTTTTGCTTATGAGAGAAGTTTAGTCAACGGGCCTGTCACATTCAGAGCCGTATGTATTTTGCAAATATTCTATGTCTACAATGCTCTGTATGGAGCTACTCTAGCTAATTGCTCCCACTTTTAGTATGTATCCAGATTGAGACTTAGAGTCATCTGGATCAGTGTAAAAGCTTGCATCGATGTAACTCTTTACGATGAACTCTTTATCACCGCCATCACTGAGAAACATTTCCTTAGTCCTCACTAAGGATAATTTTGATCGTTGTCCAATGATCTACTCTGAGATCACCATTGTATCCCCTTGCCAAACACATGGCAAGGTACACAATAGGTCTGGCACACAGCATAGCATACTTTATAGAACCTATGACTGTGGCATAGGGAATGACTTTCATTCTCTTTCTATCTTTTGCCGTGGTCGGGCTTTGAGTCTTACTCAACTTTACACCTTGTAATACAGACAAGAACTCCTTCTTTGGCCAATCCATTTTGAAATCTTTCAAAAACTTTGTCAAGGTATATAGTCATTGAAAAATCTTATCAAGCGTCTTGATCTATATCTATAGATCTTGATGCCCAATATGTAAACAGCTTCACTAAGGTATTTCTTTGAAAATCTCCTTTCAAAACTCTCCTTTATGTTTTCCAGAAAATTCTACATCATTTCTGATCAACAATATGTCATTCACATATACTCATCAGAAAGGTTGTAGTGCTCCCACTCACTTTCTTGTAAATACAGGCTTCATCGCAAGTCTGTATAAAACGATATGCTTTAATCAACTCATCAAAGCATATATTCCAACTTCAATATGCTGGCACCAGTCCATAGATGGATCGCTGGAGCTTGCACACCTTGTAGTACCTTTAGGATCGACAAAACCTTTTGGTTGCATCATATACAACTCTTCTTTAAGAAATATTCATTTAAGGAATGCAGTCTTGACATCCATTTGCCAAATTTCATAAAATATGGCAATTGCTAACATGATTCAGACGGATTTAAGCATCGTTACAGTTTGAGAAAATCTCATTGTAGTCAACACCTTGAACTTGTCAAAAGACCTTTTGCGACAAGTCGAGCTTTGTAGATAGTAACACTACTATCAGCGTCCGTCTTCCTCTTGAAGATCCATTTATTTTCTATGGATTGCCGATCATCGGGCAAGTCCACCAAAGTCCACACTTTGTTCTCATACATGGATCCCATCTCAGATTTCATGGCCTCAAGCCATTGTGCTGAATCTAGCTCATCATCGCTTCCTCATAGTTCGTAGATTCATCATGGTCCAGTAACATGACATCCAGAATAGGATTACCGTACCACTCTGGTGCGGACCATACTCTGGAAGACCTACGACGTTCGGTAGTAACTTGATCTGAAGTTTCATGATCATCATCATTAGCTTCCTCACTAATTAGTGTAGGAATCACTAGAACTGATTTCTGTGATGAACTACTTTCCAATTCGGGAGAAGGTACAATTACCTCATCAAGTTCTACTTTCCTCCCACTCACTTCTTTCAAGATAAACTCCTTCTCTAGAAAGGATCCATTCTTAGCAACGAATATCTTGCCTTCGGATTTGTGATAGAAGGTGTACCGAATAGTTTCCTTTGGGTATCCTATGAAGACACACTTCTCCGATTAGGGTTCGAGCTTATCAGGTTGAAGATTTTTCACATAAGCATCGCAGCCCCAAACTTTAAGAAACGACAACTTTGGTTTCTTCCCAAACCACAGTTCATAAGGCGTCGTCTCAACGGATTTTGATGGTGCCCTATTTAAAGTGAATGCAGCTGTCTCTAATGCATAATCCCATAACGATAGAGGTAAATTGGTAAGAGAGATCATATATTGCACCATATCTAATAAAGTGCGGTTACGACGTTCGAACATACCATTACTCCGTGGTGTTCCAGGTGGCGTGAGCTGTGAAACTATTCCACATTGTTTTAAATGAAGGCTAAACTCGTAACTCAAATATTTGGCTCTACGATCAGATCGTAGAAACTTTATTTGCTTGTTATGATGATTCTCCACTTCACTCTGAAATTCTTTGAACTTTTAAAATGTTTCATACTTATGCTTCATTAAGCAGATATAACCATATCTGCTCAAATCATCTGTGAAGGTAAGAAAATAATGATACCTGCCATGAGCCTCAACACTCAGCGGACCGCATACATCGGTATGTATTATTTCCAATAAGTCATTTAGCTTGTTCCCTTGTTTCGTAGAACGGAGTTTTAGTCATCTTGCCCATAAGGCATGGTTCGCAAGTATCAAATGATTCATAATCAAGTGATTCCAAAAGCCCATCAGCATGGAGTTTCTTCATGCGATTTACACCAATATGACCTAAACGGCAGTGCCACAACTATGTTGCACTATCATTATCAACTTTGCATCTTTTTGCATCAATATTATGAATATGTGTATCACTACGATCAAGATTCAATAAACCATCAACATTGGGTGTATGACCATAGAAGGTTTTATTCATGTAAATAGAATAACAATTATTCTCTGTCTTAAATGAATAACCGTGTTGCAATAAACATGATCTAATCATATTCATGCTTTAACGCAAACACCAAATAACATTTATTTAGGTTCAATTCTAATCCCGAAAGTATAGGGGGTGTGCGATGATGATCATATCGATCTTGGAACCACTTCCAACCTACATCGTCACCTCATCCTCAACTAGTCTCTATTTATTCTGCAACTCCTGTTTCGAGTTACTAATCTTAGCAACCGAACAAGTATCAAATACCCAGGGGTTACTACGAGCACTAGTAAGGCACACATCAATAACATGTATATCAAATATACCTTTGTTCACTTTGTCATCCTTCTTATCCACCAAATATTTGGGGTAACTCCGCTACCAGTGACCATTTCCTTTGCAGTAGAAGCACTTAGTTTCAGGCTTAGGTCCAGCTTTGGGCTTCTTCACGGGAGTGACAACTTGCTTGCCATTCTTCTTGAAGTTTCCTTTCTTTCCCTTTTGCCCTTTTCTTGAAACTAGTTATCTTGTCAATCATCAACACTTGATGTTCTTTCTTGATTTCTATCTTCGTCGATTTCCATCACCGAAGCATCATCATGATCCATCATCACCGGCGTGACACCTTGATCTCCATCGTAGCATCGTTGTCGTCTCGCCATCTATTGTTACTATGACTATCGCTACCGCTTAGTGATAAACTAAAACAATTACATGGCGATTGCATTGCATACAATAAAGCGACAACCATATGACTCCTGCCAGTTGCCGATAACTTTGTTACAAAACATGATCATCTCATACAACAATTTATATCACATCATGCCTTGACCGTGTCACATCACAGCAAGCCCTGCAAAAACAAATTAGACGTCCTCTACTTTGTTGTTGCAAGTGTTACGTGGCTGCTACGGGCTTCTAGCAAGAACCGTTCTTACCTACGCATCAAAACCACAACGAATTTTCATCAAGTGTGTTGTTTTAACCTTCAACAAGGACCAGCCGTAGTCAAACTCGATTCAACTAAAGTTGGAGAAACAGACACCCGCCAGCCACCTATGTGCAAAAGCACGTCGGTAGAACCAGTCTCATGAATGCGGTCATGTAATGTCGGTCCGGGCCGCTTCATCCAACAATACCGCCGAATCAAAGTAAGACGTTGGTGGTAAGAAGTATGACTATTATCGCCCACAATTCACTTGTGTTCTACTCGTACATATAACATCTACGCATAGACCTGGCTCGGATGCCACTGTTGGGGAACGCGGTAATTTCAAAAAAATTCCTACGATCACGCAAGATCTATCTAGGTGATGCATAGCAACGAGAAGGGAGAGTGTGTCCACGTACCCTCGTAGACCAAAAGCGGAAAGCGTTTAAGTAACGCGGTTGATGTAGTCGAACGTCTTCGCGATCCAACCGATCAAGTACCGAATGCACAGCACCTCCGCGATCTGCACACGTTCAGCTCGGTGACGTCCCTTGAACTCTAGATCCAGCTGAGGCCAAGGGAGAGTTCCGCCAGCACGACGGCGTGGTGATAGTGATGATGAAGTTACGGGCGCAGGGCTTCACTTAAGCACTATGACGATACGACCGAGGTGGAAAACTGTGGAGGGGGCACCGCACACGGCTAAAGATCAACTTGTGTGTCTATAGGGTGCCACTGGCCACGTATATAAAGGAGGGGAGGGAAGAGGTGGTCGGCCCGGGGGGGCTCCAGGTGTGGGGAATCCTACTAGGACTCCCCGGTCCAAGTAGGATTATCCTCCTCTTTCCTATTCCTAGTAGGAGAAGGAGGGAAGGAGGAAGAGGGGAGAAGGAAGGAGGGGGGCGCCGCCCCCTCCTAGTCCAATTCGTACCAGCCCATGGGGGGGGGGGCGCGGCCACCCCTTGAGGCCCTTCTCTCCTTTCACGTATATCCCATTAAGGCCCATTATTTCCCCCGGCGAATTCCCGTAACTCTCCGGTACTCCGAAAAATACCCGAATCATTCGGAACCTTTCCGATGTCCGAATATAGCCTTCCAATACATCGATCTTTACGTCTCGACCATTTCGAGACTCCTCGTCACGTCCGTGATCTCAACCGGGACTCCGAACAAACTTCGGTCATCAAATCACATAACTCATAATACAAATCGTCATCGAACGTTAAGCGTGCGGACCCTACGGGTTCGAGAACTATGTAGACATGACCGAGACACATCACCGGTCAATAACCAATAGCGGAACCTGGATGCTCATATTGGCTCCTACATATTCTACGAAGATCTTTATCGGTCAAACCGCATAACAACATACGTTGTTCCCTTTGTCATCCGTATGTTACTTGCCCGAGATTCGATCGTCGGTATCATCATACCTAGTTCAATCTCGTTACCGGCAAGTATCTTTACTCATTTCGTAATACTTCATCCCGCAACTAACTCATTAGTCACAATGATTGCAAGGCTTATAGTGATGAGTACTACCGAGAGGGCCCAGAGATACCTCTCCAAAACACGAAGTGACAAATCCTAATTTTGATCTATGCCAACCATCTTTGGTTAACGAGCTAGCCAAGTAGAGGCATACTAGGGACACTATGTTTTGTCTATGTATTCACACATATACAAAGTTTCCGGTTAATACAATTCTAGCATGAATAATAAACATTTATCATGAAATAAGGAAATAAATAATAACTTTATTATTGCCTTTAGGGCATATTTCCTTCATAGAGCAGTGGATCCGACAGTATGGTAGATACGGTGTGACTTGGCCCAATGTGGAGTGGGTGCCGGTCATGGGGATGGTGTTAGCTGTTAGGTGGGAAATCATCCCACCAATTTGCTGGTGCCTTTTTGGCCTGAGATGGAGCACTGCAGCTATAAAATAATACGTTTTCAAGATGTTGGTTGGAAAATCACTTCACGTCTGGAGTGAAAACTCTTGTCATATTTTTTACCAGTCGGGCTCAACATGGGTGAACTTACGTCATTACCTTGTTGAGGGCATTGTCTATCTGTTCAGACTGTCTCCGGCTGAACATGAATGCGTTGTTATGGAAGGGGTCGACTTAGTTGTAGGTGTTATTTCATACTAGTACCTCGTAATGATTTGGTCATGGTTTGTTTTGTTATATGTTCCTCTTAATACTTAATAAGAAAAGTGTGTGCATTATAACGATGCAGAGGTGCCAAGGTGGCAACGGGGACGGGGATGACCGGGGATGACTCCACCATCCCTGCCCCGATCCCCGCCAATCCCCATACCCGCGATCCCTGTGAAGCTTCGCGAGGACAAAACGTCCCCCATCCCCGTTAATATAGGGTACCCGGTACCCGTCGGGTATCCATGGGGATTTCAAAGCTCACTAGGATATGTGAGATTGGAGAAGACATGGTCATTGGGAGAGGTGGAAAAAAATGATTGTGTGAAATATCTAGGTATTAATCTATATATTCCGCATTTGTAGTACGAATGGCATAGTTTTCGGGTATCCATGGAGTCTCACGGAGGAAATTTTATACCCATCCCCGCCCCGCGAGACTAAAGGGTACCCATGAGAGAATACCCATGGGGCTAATTAGTCCCCCATCCCCGCTCCATGACGGGTAAATCCCCGCGGGTACCCGGGGAATATTGCCATCTTGACAGAGGTGACAGCTTTAATGTAGTAGACACTTTATGTAAACACTTAATCATTAGTCGGGTCAGGTCGGGCCGGGTTTTATGTTGTTGTCACCTCCACATGCAGGCCCAACCTGAAATCATGAAAAAGAGAAGCCCAAGCCCAGCCTGGCCCGAACTACCTTCCATGAAGATGAGACCCGAGCCCAGCCTGCGTGCCAAGCCCGTTTGGTGTTTTTCGGGCCGGGCTGTCCATGCCCTACTTGCGCGGTTCAGTCCACCAATAAGCTCAAAGTAGCTTCTTCTCAAAAAAAAATCAGAAGTATACTAGCTCATTTGCAAACACAGACAGATGAGATGTAAAAGCTCTTCCACCAACACTTGGAGGAATCAACCGACATTTGCGGAGTTGCTATCCAAACAAACTAGACAACTAACGAGGTTTGGCTCCAAATCGCTGTATCTGACGTCCGAATTCGGAGAAGCGTCAGTGGAACCGGTGCGAGCGCGAGTGGGACGTACTAGCATTTAGGATTGCGCCGGCTATCATCCTGTACGCCCTCTCCGACGGATGGACGGCGTCGAAGAAGACGTATTTGCCGGCGTCGTCGCATGTCAGCGCGCTCTCCAAGCCCCACAGCGCCCACGTCTCCACATACCCCGTGCCACTGCCACAGCATCCTTGGGCCGAGCTTGTAAGAAATATACGCACACGGTCTAACCCCTATTCCTCGATCCTTTTCCGTGGTTCCGCTCACAATGATCAATTGAGGCTAGGGGTTAGGGACCTTTATATAGTGCTATTCCAGTTAATTTCAAACTGTATAAACTGCAGATATGTCCAGATAAAATCTGTTTAAACAAAGACTCCAGGTTAACTTAACCAACCACGATCATTAGTAACCATCAAGGAGTCTCATCTCAAACTGTCCCACAAACACGTGCGTGTGAGTCGTGACGCTGAATTTGAATTACAATTCAAATTCACAGTGCTTTACCAATTCATGGAGCCAATCCCACGAACAACCTGGCTTTCCATAATATGTCGTGCCCGGTAAAAATACATTTAGTACAATAAATATTCCAGCATTAATAAATACTGTTTCAGATATATGTACCGGCTTCCATGAACCATATTCCATTCATGTATTCCAAGCAATATTCAAGTGCATCGGTAAATTCCATATCAAGGTAAACATATTCCAGAACTATGTAGTATATATGTAAAATGTTGCAAGCCACACATAAGTATTTCCTACATCTCCCACTTGGCTAAAACATTCTAATTCCGTAAACGAAGACCCATGTTGCAAACATGTTTACAAAATACTTCCTGACTAAGAGGTTTAGTCAGTGGATCAGCAACCATGTCCACACTAGGTAAATAATCTAAACGAACTGTCTTTAATCTATTAACGACGTCACGAATGTAATGATATCTTCCCTCAATATGTTTGGTTTTTTGCTATGAAACTTGGGATCCTTTGAGACCTTGATTGCCGCCTGGTTATCACAGAAAATAGTAACAGGATATGAAGCGTTTTCCACCACCACGAGAGACGCAAGAAACGCCTTTAACCATACACCTTCTTTCACAGCTTCCGACGCTGCAATATATTCAGCCTCCATAGATGAAAGTGCTACAGAATCTTGCTTCTTGCTACTCCAGGAAATAGCTCCTCCTGCTAGTGTAAACAGATAACCAGAAGTTGATTTCCGGTCATCAAGATCCCTTGCCAATCAGCATCAAGAAACCCTGCAGGTGAAGATTGTGTCCATTAAAACACGTAAAATAGTCCATAGTTCCTTTGACATAACGCAAAGTGTTCCTAATCTGTTTCCAATGCTCAGTCCGTGGTTCACTTGATATCTACTCAACAAACCCACGGCATGGCAAATATCAGTCTTGTAAATAGCATAGCATACATTAAAGAACCCAATGCGATGAATAAGGAATATTGCTCATTTGTTTCTTTTCCTCGTGAGTTTTAGCACACATTTCCTCACTAAGTTTAGTTCCCTAAGAATAGGTACTTTAACAGCTTGCAATTTTCCATAGAGAATCTCTGAAGTACATTATTGAGATATGCCTTTTGAGACAAACCCAACATTCTCTTCCTTCTATCTCTACGTATTTCCACTCCCAGAACATAGGAAGCTTCCCCCATATCCTTCATGTCAAATTTAGAGGATAACCAGGTTTTAACTTCCATCAGTGTAGATTTATCATTTGAAGCAATGAGAATATCATCAACATAAAGGGATAACAATACAAATTTATTTCCCATAATCTTAAAATAGATACAATGGTCGCCTTCCGTCATTGAAAAACCATATGACGTGATTGCATTATCGAAAAGAATATACCACTGGCGTGAGGCTTGTTTAAGACCATATATGGACTTGTTTAATTTACAGACCTTCCCTTCATTCCCCCTTTCCACAAAACCTTCGGGTTGGTTCATGTATATTTCTTCTTCCAACATTCCATTTAAGAATGCTGTTTTAACATCCATTTGATGCAATTCCAGATCATAATAAGCGGTTAATGCACTAATGATCCGTATAGAGGTAAATTTAGCAACGGAGAAAAGGTTTCTACAAAATCAACTCCTTCCATTTGTGTAAATCTTTAGCAACGAGTCTTGCTTTATATTTATCCACTTGACCAATGCATTCAGTTTCCTTTTAAAATCCATTTAGAACCAATAGATTTTCGATTGTTTGGTAATTCAACTAATTCCCAAACATTATTTTTCCTCATAGAGTTTAATTCTTCCTGCATGGCTTCCATCCAAAGATTTGATTCAGGACTTGCCAATGCGGCTTTGAATGATTTTGGTTCTTCCTCTAAGTTCTGAATTTTAGAGTGCACTTCCCCCAGAAAAACAAAATACTCATCTAAATATACAGGTGGTTGTGTAATCCTCCCACTTCTCCTAGGCATGCTATTCGAAATAGAGTTAGTAGATTGACTAGCATCATTATTTTCCTGAACTAGAGGTTCAGTTTCAGGTAAAGAGATATCTTCAGGTTCTACTAATAATTCCACCCTAGCTCGTTTAGCACGGCGAGGTGTATCCTGATCAAGAAAAACTGCATCTCCACTTTCAATCAATTTCTTTCTTTGAGGATCCCAAAAACGGTAACCATTAGAACCTGATGCATAACCAATAAAAATTCCTGGGGTACTTTTAGATTGTAGTTTGGTGCGCACCTGGCTAGGTATCCTTATTTGAGCATTACACCCCCAAACCGCCAAATGGCGAAGTGAGGGCTTCCTTCCCTTCCAAAGCTCATAAGGTGTTACCGTTACAGCTTTAGAAGGTGAGTGATTCAATAAATATACAGCAGTGTGAAGTGCCTCTCCCCAAAAAGACAATGGCAAGTCAGAATAAGCCATCATAGACCTAACCATATCCATTAAAGTCCTATTTCTTCTTTCCGCCACTCCATTCTGTTGTGGAGTATATGGCAAGGTATAGTGATGAATAATGCCATGTTCTTTGCAGAAATCATCTAGTATTCCTGACGTGTATTCACCACCACGGTCAGTTCTAAGTATTTTAATTTTCTTGTTTAGCTGATTTTCCACTTCCGCTTTGAACACTTTAAAAGCATCAAATCCTTCCGATTTGTGTTTAAGCAAATACACATAACCGTATCTTGAATAGTCATCTATGAAAGTGATAAAGTAGATTTTCTGCCCTCCCAAAGTGGGTGTGGAAAATTCCCCACAAATGTCAGAGTGAACGATGGCAAGCTGTTCTGTTGATCTACTTGCTTTGGGAAAAGGCGACCTAGTCATTTTACCCATAATACATGCTTCACAAATACCATAATCCTCCCACTTAAAGTTCAAAATTCCAGAACTAATAAGTCTCTTAATCCTGTTCTTGGATATATGTCCAAGTCGCAAATGCCACAAGTAAGATTCGGAACAATTATTATGTCCATTTATATTCCTCACAACGGAGTTATCTTCGCCTACTAAGCAATTATTTTCCATGATGTCATTTAGAAAATAGAGACCATCATGTCTATCGCCTGAATGTACTAATCTTCCATTTAAGATAATCTTCACCTTCCCGTCGGCAAAGAGAATTTTATATCCAATTGACTCTAGCTTGGACACTGAAACAAGATTCCTTCTCATATTGGGTGAATAAAGTGCATTTTCCAACACTAAGTTTCCTCCATCAGGGAGTTTAAGCACATAGTTTCCAATTCCTAGTATGTCTGCTTTAGCTTGAGTTCCTAAATAGACATGTCTTGTTCCTTTTGGAATTGTTTTGAGTGTGGCAAAAGAGCTAAGTTCTCTAGCTATGTGTGAAGTTGCACCAGAATCTACTACCCAACTATTCTGAAAAGTAGTAGTAAATAAGGATTCAGTGCAAACATAAACATCGGTAATACCTTCAGGGGATTGATTCCCCTTGCGGCTGTCATCCTTGTGAAAATTATTCCTTTCGCTGTTCGGCTTCCTCTTCTTGGTGCATTCTGACCTGAAGTGGCCTGTATTACCACAATTATGGCACTTGTAGTTCCTCTTGTCAATCTTGTGAAAAGAGTTGTTTTTGTTGCTTTGCCCCCTGTCCCTCCTGTCATCTCTGTAGCTTCTTTCATCCCTATCACGTTTGTAATTGATCTTGTCCCTTAGGTCTGGTCCTCCTCTCTTATTCCAGTTCCTCCGATTCCCACTATTCTTGTACTCACCAAGGTGAAGTTCTGGCTGATAAGATGCTTTATCTTTTCCTGAGTTGAGCCTGCGGTCCTCCTCCATCAGCAAATGTTGCCTCAGGTTCCTCATATTGAGTGTGCGCTCTGAATGACAAAAAGAAATCTAGAATTGTTCCCATGATGGTGGTAAAGAGTTCAGGACAACCATGACTTGGACTTCCTCCTGGAACGGATAACCAGCAGTTTTTAACTCTTCCGCCAAGACACAGAGCTTGTTGAAGTGTTCATTGACTGTTTTATCACCCATCTTTGATGTCAGAAATTTATTCACAAGGCTAAGCACCTTCACAAGGGAAACTTCTCCAAAATCTTGTTCCAGCCTGAGCATTATTCCGCAGGCCGTTTTATCCGACTCATATTCCGCAGCCAACGAATCAGTCATCGAGCCAAGAATATAAACTCTGGCAGTCTTGTTGTCCTTGGTCCATTGCTTCAGTTCATCATTGTATTCCTGTTTGTCTTCATCTGTAGCATCCTCTGCTGGCTCGTTAGGTGCCCCGGTCTCAGAAACATAATCTATATTCTCAGCCGTAAGCAAGAACATAATCTTCCTTTTCCAAACCGTGTAATTTGTTCCATCAAGTTTGTAGGCACGGAGTAATTCAGCGAAGACACCATTGGAAGCCATTGAAATTCAATATCCAACGATTAGTTGCTTCCTCTGTTACCTTCAAGTTACTGTCGTCGAGACCGACAGTTGTCGATGTAGGTCCTTGCCGCTGGACGCGAAGCAGGCCGGCGAGAGTTGGTCGGGCGATGAGGCTGTATCCGCTTCCTTCGAAGAAGCGCAGGGAACGAAGTCGACGGACGCGGCGCGAACGTCGGGGAGGAGCCGGTCACGGGCGGTGGCAGGCTCGGCCCGAAGTGGATGGGGGAGGTGGAGGCGGAGGCGCGGCTGGGGCTTGGCCTGGAGGCGACGGCGTGGATTTGGTGGAGGTCGGGCGAAGCGGCGGCGCTGGGCGAGCGGAATCGAGCAAAGCGGCGGCGCTGGACCGGAGGAATCGAGCGATCTTGTCTGGGTTGACTTGTACGTACGGGCCTCCCTCTCTCCCTTTTCTTTCTTTTGGAAAAGGATAAGCAGAGTACGCAGCGGAGTCCAGATCGTAATTGATCCGACGATTAAACAAATCGTCAAACCCTTAATCGGCTCTGGTGCCAATGTAAGAAATATACGCACACGGTCTAACCCCTATTCCTCGATCCTTTTCCGTGGTTCCGCTCACAATGATCAATTGAGGCTAGGGGTTAGGGACCTTTATATAGTGCTATTCCAGTTAATTTCAAACTGTATAAACTGCAGATATGTCCAGATAAAATCTGTTTAAACAAAGACTCCAGGTTAACTTAACCAACCACGATCATTAGTAACCATCAAGGAGTCTCATCTGCAAACTGTCCCACAAACACGTACGTGTGAGTCGCACGCTGAATTTGAATTACAATTCAAATTCACAGGCTTTACCAATTCATGGAGCCAATCCCACGAACAACCTGGCTTTCCATAATATGCTGTGCCCGGGTAAAAATACATTTAGTACAATAAATATTCCAGCATTAATAAATACTGTTTCCAGCATATATGTACCGGCTTCCATGAACCATATTCCATTCATGTATTCCAAGCAATATTCAAGTGCATCGGTAAATTCCATATCAAGGTAAACATATTCCAGGAACTATGTAGTATATATGTAAAATGTTGCAAGCCACACATAAGTATTTCCTACAGAGCTCTCAAAACCATATTCCCATGGCCTGGCGATCATGGCCAACAGGAGGCCGTACTGGTCGACGTACGCCACCCGCGCCCCGGGCATCTCCCGGCCGAGCCTACCGAGCATCCCCTCGAGCCTGCGGTTGAAGCTCATGGCCATCATGTTGTACGCGCCGTTGCAGTCCCCGGGGCTGTGGAGGTTGACGGCCCTCTCCAGCGGCAGGCACCCCAGCGGCGGCAGGCCGGCGAAGGTGACCGCGCGCGCGCCGAGCCCGTGCACGGCCCGTATGGCCGCCTCCGCGGCGCCGACGAGGTACGCCTCGTACTCCGCCGGGGTGAAGCTGTAGCCCCTGACCGGGAACACCAGGTAGTTCTGCAGGAAGTCGCTGGCGCCGATGCTGAAGATGTAGAGGGCGCCGGCGATGATGCGGCGCGCCGCCGCCTCGCCTCTCGCCCGCCTCAGCCTCTCCGTGTACTGCCTGAAGTGGTCGATCTGCTCGCTCAGGGTCATCGCCGACTGCGACCATCCAGTTCAACTTTAGTTTTCTTTTATTAACTTGGGAAAAATTGAACTTCAGTTGTGGTTGCATTTATTTATGCATGGTTACCGGGATTTGCGCGGTTATGTTGTCCAGCCCGGAGCCTGCGGAGGCGAAGCTGACGCCCGAGGCGAGATGGTGGATGGTGTGGGCGGGGTCGAGGTACGCCGGCACGGAGGGCGGCAGGCCCAGCGCCTCGGAGACGAAGTCAGCGGGGAGGCGGCCGTTGGAGAAGCGGCCGGTGGCGACGCCGCCGGCGTAGTCCCGCCCGTATGGAGCGTAGTTGCCCCTGGCTACAGTCTGGATGAAGTTGTTGTTGCCGGTGTCCGCGGTGGAGTCGCCGAACACAATCACCGCCGGGACCTCGCCTGAACCAGCGGCGGCGCGCTGGAGTGCCAGTGCCAGGACGGCATGCGCTAGGACCAAGACCACGGGCATGGCATGTCGCCGTGAGGACATGTTTCTCTAGTTCAAATTCTTGCGTGCTGTGCCTGTGGGCAGTGGCTGCGTGCACATGTACACCGAGCGTAAGATTTATATAGCGCTGCCGCACCCATGCATGGCGATTGGTAAAGGATGAGCCGAGTTTCTTGCTCATCCATCTCTGAGGCGGTGGCTTCTTGCAGCCGCCAATCTTGGCACTTCAGTGATTCGTTACATGCAACGTACTAGGACCGAGCTCGTACTACAAGCCAACAACTAGTAGTGAATCAAGTTTCGGTGGCGCTTTCAATACGTGCAACCCGGCCGCCAATTTCATTCAACACAGCCAACAGCTAAACATGCCACAGACTCGTATATTGAAGAGAACCCATCCGAAACAATCGCGAGCCACAGCAGAAAACCAGCGCAAGCGAAAAGGGAGAGGAAAAAAAAAGCGGCAACTGTAACAGATGACAGCAGGAGCAAAGCATGTTGAGAATGAAGGCCGGCAATGCCACGACATAATATTATACAAGTTCAACCAGCTGATCTCCAAGTGCTAGACTGTTTACACACATAAGCTGCCTATCTCATCATACAAAACAAAAAGGGTCGTGCCTTATATCAACACAAACAGTGGAGTGGAGTTGTGGCCGCTCAGCTCCTCCCAGCCTGTATGGCAGCCCGGACAAAATCATCACATTTCGTGTACCCGCTGGAGAAGACGTCTGGCAGCGCCCCCATGACGTCGAAGGCCTCCTGCAAATCTTCAGACGAGGTCATGTCGTCGAGCCATGAGAGCAGGTCCTTTGACAGTCCCACCATCTCCTTCATGTTGCTCAGCCTTTCTTTCATCGTCGACTCCCACTTGCTGCTTGCCTCGTCTTTCTGGCTTGACTTGCTACTCCCAGATGATTTGCCCTTCTTGAAGAATTGCTGCAGCTGCTCGACCAACCCAGTGTACACCAGCATCGACTGGACAATGGCAAAGAGCCTCTTGCCGTCGTCGTTTGGATCAGCGGACGAACCTTCATCTGACCGGGCCGCGGAGGAAGACGACTCGGCGGAAAGCTTGAGGGCGGATCGCCCATGCTTGTGTTGCATGTAAGCATGGTAGATGCCCCTCTGCAGGAAAGCGGGGCGGTGCTGCGTCCAGCTCTCATAAGACTCGGACAGCAGAGAGTTGACCATCATAAACTGCACGGTTTCCTCCGGAGACCCTGGACTACCCCGAGCTCCAGGGGGAGAAGCTGAAACCCGACTGGGAGATTCTGAAGTTGAGAGAGAACTGGACAGGTAAGTAGAGATGGCCTTGGCCATCGAATGGCGTTGCTGGTTGGCACTTCCATCTACAAGATGAGAAGCCATCTGGATCATGAAAGGAAGAAACCGTGAATTGCTCTCCTTCCCCCCACCCTTGCAGTCGGTGCTGAAAGAAGCGCCTGTGGCAAACCTGGCCAGCATCTAGTAAAAACAACACAACAATTTTCTGCAATTAGTCATTTGTAAGATGTGAAAGGACAGAAAATCTATCCACGGAAATGTTAACAACAATTCAGTGAATTGCTAGGCCAAATTTTACGTTCCCTGAAGTCCCAAACCCAGTGTTTGCCTCTCCCCTTAGGTAACAATAGGGGAGACTAACTAGACAAGAATAATATTCACCAGATTTTGCATCCTTACAATAGGCATGTGGCCATTGATTTCAGTGTCATATTGCCATCAGATCACAAAATTACACGCTGTACAGGGTGTTTGGCAAAATAAAAAACAAAGAGTGTAGATTACACTAGATGTTTCAACTTTTCATTCAAGTAAAATAAACCAACATTTGTTAAAGAATATTTTCTCTTCAGTTTGGAATTGTTTTTGGAGTTCATCACCTATTCTATTTGTAGATGGTTTTCATTACTTGGTTTTGTTGACTCTGCACAGAATTTTGTAACCTTGCTGCTTTTTGTTAATATAACCAGTAGGGCTCTACCCAACTGTTATCGTACAAACCCTTAGATTCATTTCTTATATTGTTTTAAAAAGGAGATCAAGATAGCAACAGCCACGTACCAGAACAATGTCGTATGTCAACAACCGGAGACGACTTCCATCTGCCCGTCCTTGAGAATTCAGTTGGTCCCAATACTGATCGACGCATCGGTTGTACTGCCCATGTGGAACAGATGGCCCCCTCAGCGGAAAGATACAATTACACAATGTCTCGTTGTTTCTCAGGGTAGCCCCATCCCATTCCTTTTTAGGAGTCTTCAGTGCAGCATCAGCTCGTTTGGCTTCCTGATGACATTGGTAGTGTATGATGTTGAAGTGGCTAACAGTAGTGAATACACAATCCCCACGGCCACTGCCAGAACTTGTTGCACCCAGGTTCACCCGTTTACTGAAAGCATAGACTCCTAACATGTCTGTTGGTCTTAAAGTATACCCTTCTCTACAGACCATACAGGCCAGCCCTTCTTCCTCTTCTTCCACATCATCAAAACCTTCGATTATAGGCTGAGAGACAACGATACGTCTACCTCCATCCGAACCAAATTCTTGCCGCATTCCTAGCCCCTAGAGAGAAAGAAAGCAGCAAAATATGTTACTTTGTGGTGCAAATGTAGACATTGAGATCAAACAACAAAGCATAAACTACACAAATAAAAACAAGGAATAATCAATAGCCTATAATTTCAGTTCAAGATTCAACATGATTTTGCACATTTGCAGAATAATCTTTGAAAAACAGGGTTAAAACAATCGGTTGAAACATACTCCCTCCGTCCGAAAATACTTGTCATCAAAATGGATAAAAAGGGATGTATCTAGAACTAATATACATCTAGATACATCCCCTTTTATTTATTTTGATGACAACTATTTCCGGACGGAGGGAGTAACAGCTGATGAAACTATATCTGTAGCGGTTACCTTTAGTAGTATTTCTCTTTTCTGGAGAGCACGGCGTCGCATCTCATCCCTCGTAGCATGGCGCAGTTCTTGAATCTTCCCCCACAGGAAGCCATCACCATTATTTTCTTTGTTCGCTAGGGTGTCCAAAAGATTTTCTGCTCGTGCACCAATTTCGTTTTCACCAGGCACCCCTTCTAAAGCATGGAGAAGTGGTAAAATGCCTTCTTCATCGACACACTTCTGTGTAGGCAAATGACCCTTTGCAAGCCCTTTCAGCATTGATAGGATGAATGGAATAGATGGCAGCTTTAATCCAGCTGCCCATTCTGCACTAGTTCTAGAGCTAGCCAGCCCTGCAGAAGCAAATCTTTCCTTCAGATGCCCTAAAGCAGCTTTTGTAATGCCCTTTTCTAGAATAATCTCCTTCAGCCTCTCACCACATGAACTCGTCTTGAGTGATTCCGACACTCGAACAAAGTTTTCAACAGCAGATCTCTGCATTGATGCCTTTTGGCTTAAATTGTCATCTTTTTTATTCTCTTCGTGCTGCTTCTGCAACCGGTCAAACTCACTCCAGTCCCTAAGGTAGGGCTCAAAATGTTCGACCAGAACTTCCATAGCTGCTGGCTCTCCATAGGTCAGGTAAGGCAAGATTCTGGCAACCATCTCCTCATTCCTTTGTTGCTTGTTTGATTTTTTGGTGCCTACAGGATGACATAACCTCTCCAAAAACATGAGAACAATTTTTTTGGCCTGCTCACACGCTCCAGTCTCCTCAACACTAGTTGTAAATACACTTTGCGAGATACTTATGTCACTCTCATTAGCTTCCAATGTAAGGCTTTCTACAATTAATAGAATACCCTCGGCTGGTTCCATTGCATCTACTGAGAACGCGCGCCTGGCTGTCTCAAGTAGCAAACCAAGGGCACCCAGACGTAGTAAGGCACATCTATTTTCACGGATTTTGCAACAATACTTGAGAAGGTTAAGAACTGAAGCCAACTCCTCCTGGTTAGATCTTAACTCGTCATCACGTAGGCTCTGGCAAAAAGAAAACTGGGATTCAATAAAAATAACAGAACTGAAGCATAACAGTTGAATAAATGTAAACTTTTTCAACTTCATGACACTGCACTTGAGGGACAAGAAAACCAAAAGTATTGACAGAACATACCTGAATCATGCTTAATATAATTTCCAGACCTCCACATTCCCTAACAGCACCTGATATGGCAAATTCAATTTCAGGATCTTGTGATTCCTCCCTTTCTTCTTCTAGCTCTTTAATCATGGGCTCAGTTGCTTCACCATCTAAACCCTGATCGGGGAAAAAAGATATCGACACAACAGCGAATGATGTGAATAAATCAGGATGTATATTAATCCAAGAGGAGGCAGAAAATCAAACCATGCACAATCCTTAACTAGTTTCAGACTAAATAGACTATCCTCAAATTACTGAATTACTCAATACATGATACATGTGCAGCAATATGATTTACCAATACAAGCTATGATGGAACACTAGGCATGTATACAATTGTAATGTGCACACAATACCGGTTCAAAGGTTTGGCGCTTCACAGTTTTTAAAAGAGAGAGATTTGGTGCTTCACAGAGGACACCAATACAAGCTATGATGGAACACTAGGCATGTATACAATCGTAATGTGCACACAATACCGGTTCAAAGGTTTGGCGCTTCACAGTTTTTAAAAGAGAGAGATTTGGTGCTTCACAGGGGACACGATTAAACATTTTCCATAGTAATGAAAATGCTCTTGGCTCAACATAGCCTCAATGCAGGGGTAAAGGTTAACGCAAACTTGTATATGGCCAAGGAGCAGCGCATGGAAACAAGCATCAAGATATCAAAAAACTACTACAACTAGCAAGGTGTTACATACGCGGTAAAGAATTTAAGGCAACAAAAAATAAGTTAAACCCTCGTAATGTACCTGTAGTCTGTAGGTTACCGTCATTGGCGGGCAATCTCTGACAGATGACGTAGCAGAGAGTGTACTGGCGCTCGACAAAGAATGCTGAGTTTGGCCGTGGTGCTTTCTCCACACTTGCTCATAGACCTGGGAGATGCTAAGATCAAGTGAAATTATATTCCCAGCAACCAGTAATTCCATACCATAGTCATCTTCTATAAGTCCAATCAAATCAAGTTGCCGACATATTTTGTTTTTCACATCTCTCATTAGTGGGCCAATCTCCACACTGGAGTATGGACTCTTTGTCATGGAACCCCTGATGAACTCTTCTTGAGTATGTGACTTGTTTAAAATCAAAAGGTAAACAGGCTCTGGTTTCACTGGGCAAATCAAATCACAGAGTTGCTCCAAAATAAACTGCAAAAGAGCATGATCACAATTAAGTTGCATTTTATTATGAGCGTTGATAGAAACAGGAAAAGAAGTTAAGCACAATATCCAAACAAAAATAAATGTGTGTGCTTGTACCAGAGATGTCCGTCTCTTTTTCTCCTTCACATGCTTCTGCAATCCAGAGATGCAAGCACGAATAAATTGGCGTTTGTTTGCAGTACTCTCTATAAGTAAACTATCAAGAAGGTCTTTCAAAAGCCGATTGCAGTCATTGATTAACTTCGTCTTCTGCACAACTAGCCCACGAATAACCAAGAAGGCCTCAAGCACCTCGGACAGTAACTTGTCACTCATAAATCTGCAACATGGAGGAAATGTAAATACAAGATGGTGGGGTTCCGAATGAGAATATATTGAGATTTACCTTGCTCTAATATTGGGAATTTCGAGAAATTTATTCAGGAGCTCCACAAGTTTATGAAGAATGAATCCCTGTGATATGTCAATGCTAAGGCTTCTCTCCTGCGATTCAACATTGTACACTTCTTTTGTTATCAGGGAACACAGTGTGGCTAAGCAACCACGAACAGTTAAGAACAGACGTGAAGCCTCTGAATCAATCATTGTCCCCAGTAACTCAAAGTACTCCGCTGCACTCTCACCAGCTGACAGTGTCCGAGGAAGTAAAGACATGAGCAAGTTCAGTAACTGAAACTGTCTGGAAGAGTTTGACGGGCATAGCAAGCTTATAAGAGTGCATATCTCAGATCTTATCGACTGAGAACAGGAACTTAAAATCAAGTCTGAAACCCAGGAGCCCAAGGCAAATTTTGAGAAATCGCTTTTAGATGACTTCCGACATGCACGACGCTTCCATCTGAGTCCATATTTCAGAACAAGGTAATCTGATTTCTGTGAATCATGACGTGCTTTCTGTACTCCTTTCACTGCCTGTGATACTTTGTATTGCCTCCTCACAAAATCCAGATATGACGCACCACTCTCCCATTCTGCATAGCTCAGCAGTGGCATATCCTGACCTCTGCGACTACCATCAGGACTTTTTCCAGATATATCAGACTGAACCTTGGAAGAGGATACATTAGTTGCCAAGTGACCTGTGGTATCATCATTCTTCGATTGCAACATCAAGCCAGATTTTCCTGCGCCTGACTCCTTGTCCCCAGCATCAGATTTTGGAGGTGTGCAAGCCTGAGAAATTATTCTCAGACAAGGAAGAATAATATGCTCTGAAATTGCAGGGTGCTTTGCTCCAACTTTAATAGAAGAGAACAAAAGCTGAAAGGCAACACGTAACCTCGCTTCCCAAAACTCATCTACAAGGGCACATGTCTCTGAAAGTAGCTGTAACTCTTCTCGTGTTGATTGTGCAATATCCATGGAGCGATGGTGCTCAAGACAATACATTACCTTCTTCTGAATCAACTTGTCCAGTTCCTGGACTGCATCTGCATCACCTTCAGAGAATGAAGATAGCACAGCCCTGGCAAGAGTGCGTGAAGTTCTAGGGCCTTGATGAATGTTGTTTTCAAATAACTCAGATAAAATGCCAGTGCTGACAAGTTGCTTCCTGCAGTTCGTGTGTTTGGATAGCACTTGTAATAGCTCTAGGCATTGCGTAACAAACGTAGTACTACATCCATAGCAACTACTTGGAGACCTTGGTATTGAAAAGGCTGGCAATGCATTGGCATCATTAGAACTTTTCTGGTGCAGATATGCCATTAGAACACGGCGCAGTCCTTGTAGAGTCTGAACACTTTTACTGACTGAGTCGAAAGCTGCTTTGCATTTTTCACCATACAGAACACCAAGAAGTGCAATCTTGCGATTTACCTTGCAAGTGGGACCAGGCAAGGACACCATCATCTGCTGGACAGCATCTTTCTGTTGTGAATCTATCTCCTGTTCACCTATGCTGGATACAAGTTTGATGAGAGGCTTCTTAAATCCCATCAGTTGCTGGTATCGCCTATGAGCGTTTTCTGACTCTGACTCAATTGCTGCCAATCCTTTTCTCATATCATCATCGTTTTCCATGTTATCAAACGAGAAGCTTGGTTTTGCCATGAAATGGAATTCAAAACGGCCATATTTACTATATCCACACTCGTTGCAGAGAAAAGAGTCAAGGTTTTCATAGTTAATATTTCTACATTGCCTGCACTGATATGCATTTTCATGGCAGTTGCTACAGATTCCATGCTTATCAGTGACAGACCTGCTGCACCGTGGGCACTGCAATGACTCGAGTGAAGAAGCTTGGAGATTTTCATAAAATGAATCGAGCTCAATCATGAAATTGCATGCTGTTATTGGGATGGGGAATTCAACCTTCAATTCAGTCTGATTAAAAGTAAGATGGCAGCTTTTGGCCCGTTTCCACAAAGACCAATTATTCTTCAGCTCAGACAAATCTGTTACAGGCCTGTTGTTGTAATACAGGTTCAGCACTTTCACTGACTTCGACTTACGTGCATCATAAACATTCATGGTCACTGACTGTATAGTAAAGCTTCCAGTACATTTTACTATTATCCTGTTGTCAGTAAATTTGGTCTCAGACTTGAGGCTTTCAAGCTTCATTCTTGAATACGGAACATCTGGACAGCTACAGGTCACACAAGGCTCACTCTCCAAATAATAGCCATCAAACTCCACTAAGCAACTCAGCGTATTGTATATACGGGAATTTGGATGGTTTGCTAACAGCTCATTCTGCGAATGGAGGGTGTCAAAAATGCAGCTTATTACATCAGATGTTAAACACTTATTCAGAAGTTCAGCTTCATTCTGCTTTGCACTAGAATCATTTGCTTTTCCTAGTAAACAGGTCATGAGGTCAGTGTACTCAATGATGTTCTGGCCATACATGGGAAGATATTGCACCTTCTGCAGTAGAACTTTCAACATTGTTTCCTTAAACAGGTTCTTTGCATGGTACCATAGTCCAAATAAAACACATTTGGCCTCATGGCGGACACTTCCTGAGTTCCATTCTAGCAAGAATGTGTCAACAAAACGCTTCAACACATCCCCTTCCTTGTCATTGAACCCTTCCACAGCCTGATCCATGTCCATGCAGGATTTCTCCGAAGTGCCTTCGGAAGCATCATCACCTTTCCGCTTCTTTTTTGAATCTGAAGATTGTGAACCAGTTCTTGTAGAACCTCCAAGATCCCCACTTTCTGTTTTTTGTACAGTTTGATTGACATCTTTCCCTGAATGGAAGGCCAAATTCAGAAGCTTGAGAGTCTGAATAATACACTCTTCACTGAAATAGTAAATGTTGTCCATCAGAAAAGGAAGAAGATCCATGTGCTTCAAGCAGAACTTCTGCCAATTTCTGGGCCTTGCTGCAGCCACATCACAAAGAGTAGACAAACATTTTATAAGCTTAACACTTCTCTCATACGGCACAGGATTTCGAAAACCTCCAGACTTGTTAATGATTTTATGAAGTTTCTTGACTTCATGGGAATATTGCCACGAATCCCTAACACTGTAATAGTGAGTCTTGCTGCCACACAAATGAAGGAATAGCCTCCTTGCATATCTACGAACAAATGTAGTATGTGGATTGCTAATATAACTGCAGAGAACATCCTGGTACCCATCCAACTTGAGATCCTTAGCGTTGGGAACCTTGTAGCTTCTATCCTTTTCAGCCGATTTCTCCTTCTCCGGCCGAACCATGCTATATACTAGCCGGAAAGTATTCTCCAACAACAATTTGTTGTAGTCCATGAATAGATCAGTCGGATGAGATTTGGCATATGAATCAGAAAAAAAGGGAGAGAAGTTTCCAGCTGGTAGCTCTCTCCGCACTGTCAATAGGGATCCACAACCTGAACCAGAACCGCCTTCTCCATTTGTGGATGATGACTTGAAAATATGAACAAGCTGTTGCAGTATGTCCATTAAATAATTCAGAAATGATTGTTGCCTGAGGGCAGAGCAAGCACGAATTAACTGAGAAGCAAATTCATTTTTATCCTTGTCATCACTGGAGGACGAGAGACCTGTCGTTGACACTGGAACCTGAACATGACCTTTCTCTGTCAAATCAGAGCTTCCACCAGACTTCGAATGAGAGCCATCACTCCCAGGCTGATGCCAGTTACGGAACATGAGTGTGAAAAACATGAAAATAAGGATAGATACTTCTCCAAAAGAACATCGTGTTTTGGCAGGAAATGGTTTACTTATATTGATTTCATCCATGAGCCACTTGACAAATTTTTCCAAATCAAAATATTCTGGCTTTGAGCTATCCATGAAAGGTCCACCAACTGCAGATGAAAGTCTATAGAACAACTGCATTATAGGTATGGCTTGAGTGCCAGCTGTGGTCCCCATCCAGCCTCTGAGCTCTTCAATTAGACAACTGAGTAGTAGGGAGTTAACGGCACGTTTGGATGCAGAAATTGAAACCGTCCTTTGGTCTGCCATGGGCCCAGGGAAATCTGCAGATCCACTTGCATCCAGTACATGAATTGGTGACTGTGAGGTCTGGACACTTCTATCAGCAGCAGGAGGAGGAACACTGGTATCTGCTAACTCATCAATAGAGAAATGAATATCACTGCCCTCACCTCCAAATGTATCAAGTTCAATTGTTACTGCTGACATAGGATGATCTTTTGAATGCGGTGCAGGTAGACGATCGGCATCAAGTATCTCATAGCAGGTTTCACACAAGTCAAAGTCTGGACATATGTTGCAGTGCCACCTTTGCCTAAGTATTGGAACTGTGGAACAACCATCACAACAGTACTGCACTGACGATGTGGCAGGATCTTCTTCAATCATAACCTGGGCATTTCCACTAGCAGGATTCATAGCAGAAGCACTTGCTTTTGCATGATTATCAGAGCCGTCATCATTAGCTATCATTGTCTGCTTTGGGAAAGGAACTTGTAGAAATCGTGATGAAATAGCCAAACTGAAAATAAGAAACAAAATTTAAGCTATCGGGAAGACTACAAGAGCTGATAGCAATAAAACAAAAACTGGGAAATGTCAATGTACATGCAAATACAGAAAGATCACCTGCTAGAAGTCTGAACAGCTTCATATGGAGCAAACAGTAGCTTCTTCAATAGAGAAACTGCAGGTGCCACTGAAACACCAGACTTCTCATTTGTATGCAGAGACAAGCATTCAGCATAGCTATAAATAAATTCCACACAAGGTATAACAAGATTATTTATCATTTGAGTATCTGGCCTGTCTAAATCCAAAATGTCCCAGAAAACTTGCATTAGACCGTCAACTAATTCTGTACCTGCAGAAGGCAAAGATAAGCTATTAATCTCCACAATGTATAAAATATGCCAATTTTACAGGCCATAGTTTAATTAAAATATGATTCACATTCCTAATACCAGGCTGTCACTTTTAATCAAAGACAACATCAGCAACAGTTACTACCGAAACATCATTGCAACTACACATAATTCAAACGGCATGTCTACTCATATTATCGATAAGAATATTCTTTTGTGACATTTAGCAGAGCACGTCTTATTCTGGCAGCCAATAGGTCAATTAGCAAAAGAACCAAGGGCATTGCCTTGGCTGTTTAAGTACTATCATTTGAACATGTATAACTAACCAATAAAAAATAGCTAATATCTTTTAGAACTGCCCCCGGTTGGTAAATACTCCATAACCAACTTGAGTATGCGGTCCACACCACAACACAGCAGAAGCGAACTGGCCCTTCCTTCACATACATAGTGTCTGAGTCTAAATTGCCAACTTCATGCCACAAGAATGTTTATGTAACGTACCTAAGTATATCATAACAACCATAAGAACATAGTAGTTACAGGAATATCTTTCTGGTTTAGGAACAAATCCTGGAACCCACCAGGACGCCAGTAACCAGCCAGTCTCCCAACTGTAAGAGAGATTTTCCTTTCGTGTTTTCACAAATTATGTTGTTTCAGCTGGATCATATGACCGCCAATGGGAACAAAAAGGTTATTGCTGCAATGACCAATGATGGACCTGAGGGCATGCACAATGGAGGCATCACCCTGATGCTGCCTCAGCTATTTATCTAACCAAAAAGTAATAGAACCACCGTTTGTGAAAAATTCTAGCCAACGCAGGCTACTCTCTGTAGGGGGCCCATCTGCCTTCACATGCATGCTGTTTTCTTTCTCCTCTCTCTACCTCTCTCCTTGCATGCATCAGCCTACCTTCTTCTTTATTGCTTTCTCTCAGCTTTTACACCCAAGAGGCCGGCTCTTCTGCAGGCTACACCATCTCCTGCGAGGCTGTATCTTTTAGTCCGAGCCTACATGGACCTGCGGAGCACTAGGTTGAAGCTACCCATTGGCCATGCCCTCATGGCCAAGGCTGGGCACTGGAGGACTAGCCCTGGTGTGTGTTGTATATGTTAATTGAATTTCCGTCCCCTTGGCTTGTTGCCTCGAGGGGATGATCTCATATTATGAATGTGATTTTCACCTTGATGACAAGATGTGCAAAGCTTTTGCATGCTCTTTAAAGAAACAATCCATCAAAATGGCATCAATTTTTTTAACCAAGTTACCTATTTAAACCCCAGTGTAATCACAGGGATCTCCAATTTGTTGCCATCAACTTTTGGAACACTAAAATTTACTTCTACTTTTTTTTAATCACAAGGATCTCCGATTTATTGCCATCAACTTTTGGAACACTACAGATCACTTTCACTTTCTTTTAAACACGACAGATCACTTCTACTAGCATCAAAAGTAACCAACTATTTTATGCATCAGGCTTTTAAAGAGAAACACTTTAGCATCACAATCACAACACAACACAGTGGCTATTTGAGAACGTCAACATACAATAGGTAAGAATTTTAGAATTTGTTGCATAACCTAATCCCAACAGTAGAATGACGTTTTTTTTGGTGCAGCCTTGTACAACTTTGGATCTAAGTTTATTGATATACACTAGCAAATTATAAGTATCATATTACCAAAATAACCTTTTGTGACAAGTATAGCAATGCCAATTTTCATGTGTTATATTGATCCTTATAAGCAAAAAATGGTCACGCACTGGAATGGATAAGAAAATAAACTTCTTTTTTTTCACTAGTTGGGGCAATAAGAATTCACAAACATCAGACACGGAAGGAGTCCTCTGCATTAATTAAGTGCAGAGTAAGAATCCCTACCATGATTCTCAAGAAAAGATGCGAAGTTTAATTTCCTGTGCAAAGCAACTTTGGAGACTGTATGGATCTGGGCAATAAATTCTTTTATCACCCAGCTAGATGCAGATCCTCCAACTCCTATTCTTGAAGTAATTGCTGGAAGTGACTTTATCACTCCCAAAAGGCGCATAGTGTCCTTAACCTGTGCAAAGATTAAGAATAAAATCAAAAGAGTAACAGCAGAGTAAGAGGGAACGAAAGCCCGTAATATTAGGATTTTGCATAAAGATAATCAAAACTTACATGATAGTACACTTCCTTCTTTGGGAATACAGCCTGAAGGACACGGCATGCAGCAGAATGCAGCAGAGGCTCCCTGTCGCTTTGAAATATGGTTTCCAACAAAGCTCTGCATTTTAGATTATCAAGTTCCATGTCTGCATCAACCTTGTCAGTGCAGCAGCTTGTTTGGCAAAGCAGATAGATCCGTGAGAGGATCCTGAGAGCATCTGCCAAAATCTGCTCCTGCATAGGAGCAGTTGGCATCGTTTGGGGTCTCTTTCCAGATTTCCCACCGGCAGTACTACCCATGACATGGGCTTCCATATCAAGTACAGCATCCATTTTCTCTTTCCACCCAAACTCATCTTTAGCTCGACCATAAACTTCAATAGAATCTACCCTAGGCATAGATGAACCATCGAATGTTCGGCCAACTGCAATTGTGAATTCTTCATCAGCCAGAAGTGATTCTGCAGTAGTAAATGGAATATCATACCATGATCGCATGCCTTCATCAAGCTTAACAACTCTGTGAAACATCGTGATTTCAGATGGGATATTGCTAGCCGATGTGTTACCCACATGGATTCGACAACCAACCATTACAAGATCAGGATTTGGATTTGAAATAGATACCTACAGCCAAATAATAGAATGCAGATAAGTAACTGAAACGTCTGTTACAGGGTAGCAGAAAAATATAAGCAGTTGGGCAATAGCATGGGTGAAAATTCATAGTAGTCACCACTTGGATTAACAGGTCAGTAATTCCTACCTTGAAGCCAGCAGATGTCAGGCTCTCTAAATACCCATCATCTGAGGTCAGTCTCTGCTTGATGCTTTCAGAATCACCACTTTTGGTTGTATCACTACTAAATTTGACATCAGACGTGATGCAAGTTGTCTTCTCAAAAAAGTCAAGAGGAAATTCTGGTTTGGTGCCAGCATAAGCTCTACTGGTGAGGATACTGCTGCCTAACTTCTTTGTCTGTTCTGCAGTAAGGCTCACTGAACTATCACCTCCACTAGGTGTATGCGAGTAAATATGAAGGCTTCCATCATCATATAAAAGAAGACAATGTGTTTTATCTTTGGATAAAGGCTTATATGCCGCAACACCCACCACTGGAGAATTTGAACCAGTACCATATCTCATGTTTTGTGCACACAGCTCATGAGGACCCAAAGACACAGCAAGAGGAGAATTTGATTTAAATTTTGATAGACAGGTAAGAGTTCCACTGCCAGCTATAAGCTCTCTCCAACGGTAAAGCCCAGCTGGTTTGGATTTACCATCTTGATCTTCTTCGCATACATATGATAGCTCAGTAACTGATGAAGAATCAGCATCTAAGCGCCCCATGAAAGTAGTGCCATCTTGATGAGACACGAATATAAGCCTGTAGGTTGATGAGAAGTACAATGATAATCCCTTGTGCATAGATACTGCATCTTTAACCAAGACTGTGTCAGTCAATGTTTTGGCACCAACATCGCCTGCCAATACAATATTGAGCCTATACAGAAGACCCCCTTCAGAAAGAACAAGTAGCACCAATTTGCCCATTGAAGAGGGAACAAGGGTGGCATCAACAATAACATCATCAGCCACAGTAAAGTAATGCAATGGGCTGATGTTATCCTGCGAGAGATCATATATTTTCACAAACATGTTTGTTACAACCATGAGCTGTACCTGAGAACCTGAAACCCATTCCACACGACGGATGTAAGCTCCTTGCAGAGCAAGTTCTATGGCAAGGCGATCGGTTACTTCACCACGACTATTTAGTGTCAGTACTTGGCAATCCCCATATCCAGCAACAGCAAGGTAATGATCCTGTAATGGATTGAAGATCAGATGAACAATTTCAAAGCGGACAATGTTTCTGGAGAGTGGCTTCACATTTGTTTTGTCCGCTGTAATAGGGGCTGCAGTAGGCTGTCCAATGATTTGTCCCACATCGAATATAGCTACTTTATCCCCTTCACCAACAGCAAGCTTGCCTCGACTGCTGGCAGTCAGCAATGATTTAGTAAGAGAACCATTAGCAAGATGTGACTTGAGTTCCCTTGAATTCGGATAATCAGCCTTTATCTTCAGATCCAGTGATCCGCTTTTGAAAGCTTTCTTTAGTTGGAATACATCAGAAGCTTGTGACACCAGCATATCACCTCCTAACAAGACTTTCCTATCTTTCAAAAGATTCAACTCTCTCTGGCTGAGTATTGTTGGAAGCAACTTCTTGCATAGTTCAAGCATTCGAACTTCAATATCAAGATTTTTCAGAAATACAGGGAGCCCATCACTAAAGCCTTTTGGCACAGATAACTTGAGGGAAGTATCAGCATCAGTTGAGATGTCGTCTTCAAAATCAGAGCCACTATCTGCAACCTGTTCCAGATCATCGTGATAAGGCAACAACGGCTGGAAGCTGCAATCGGCAGGTGCTGGTGCACTGGATGTTCCAGTAAATTTCCGAGGTTTCAAGCACTGGCAGTTGCTTCCTCTCACACCACCAGCGCCACAATCACAGAAGAAACGGCTTGAGCGGGAATAAACAACACGGTGACCCCGATGGCACACCTTGGCACATACAGAACAGCAACCTTTGGAAACAGTCAAATCACATGTATAGCAGAAGTACCAATGCTGTTCCATAAAATTACTACCACTGGATGTAAATGTGCACACTTTGGATGCTAGTGCCCTTTCACTGTTTCCATCCTCTTCATCATCTCTATCCATGCTCCCCAATTCCCCATCAGATGTTCCATCATCTTCATCTTCCTCGCCAGAACTAGCATCACAATCAACAGCAGAATTACTTTCTTGATTGGTGCGAAGAACTAGGTTCTCTGGATTCTTCAACTGCTTTGGTATGAGAGATCCTGAACCACAATCGTTGCCAGAATTTTTAGATGAAAGCCTCTTAAGGGCAGTCCTATTTAATCCAGCCTCGCCAAACACTGATTCCACAAAAGTAAACAGAAACTTCAAAGTATGAAGCAAACCCTCATTACCAACCATCGTCTCCATCAGCATCAGTGTCTTATCAAATAGCTGTTTGAAATGTGATTCCTCACTCGACAGCTGGACAAGAAAATGGAAATATGCTTTGGCAGTTTGGAGATCACATGACAAAAATGCTCTATCAAGTAGCAGTAGCATTGCACCAAAGAGATGATGTTGAAGTTCTTTGGCCAATGTCTCAGAAGAAGGGCAGATAAGACGCATAAGAAAATCCACTGATGATTCTCTTAGGGTTGTTGAACCCACTGTAGTACCACTGTCACTTTCAGGTTTCAAAGGATGACCCAAAATTCTAAATTCTAACCAAGATGAAAATGAGGACACCTCCATTCCAACAAATTTATTTTGCAACTCCACCTTAAGGGCGGGACAAAGGCCAGCACCTAAAATATCCGTGAACAAGTGAAGGATTTTTAAATTAACCTGCTCAGACTGGCATCTGTCCAACATATCAATAAAGACTGATATTTCAGCATGCTCGGGAGCAAAGAGACTGCTTGCTCCTTCAGGCGCACCTTCTGCATCACCAAGGAAGAATTTAAATACATCTGTTTTTGAACGAATGTCCTCCACTAGATCAATAATGGTAGAAACCAGAATTTCTTCCGCCCCATGGTCGATGCTTTCTTTTGAGTTGATGTCAGCCAGGAACCCTTCTAACTGCTTCAGGGTAAACAGGTCAATGTATCCAGCTAGATCATCCCTGTAGTTGATTAGACTCATAAATATAGAATCACACTGTCCATAAATGGATTTGAATATTCGATCAGATCTAACAGTCATCACCATTCCAAGTAGTTTGGAAATAACACTCACATCAACTTGATCTCTGTCTCCTGGTTGCATGATCTTTATGTATCCATCAAAGGTGTGTATGATGTCATGTATTACGAGAATGCAAGAAAGGAGAGCACTGTTGCTAGAAGCGTAATCTGATGGAAATCCATGTAACAGGCACTTCAAGGGAAAACAATTTTTCTGTACTTCACCTAGCTTTGTAGCAACTCCATCTATCCTTGATGGAAGATCACATATACCTTCCAGCACTGCCATGTCAGAACCAATTTTCTCAAAAAGGAGATGATGCTTGGATTTGTCAAAGGCAGAATGCTTAAGCAGCAAAGAAGGATAACAATGATCCTTAGAAGGCCTTTCTCTATCAACAAGTGAGAGATATGCTTCCCTGAAAGTACGAAGATAGGTCTCCAAAAGAGATGATAAAATATTTAAACAATGTCCACTATTTTCACTTATGTATGTCACCAAACTCTTTCCAAGAACAGATTGCTCTCCATAAAAAACCACCTGCTTTCCGTATGAGTCCACATCAGTTTTTTCACTTGCTTGGTTCCTCCAAACACCAATATTGATGAGAGAGAGAATAAAAGAAAGCCATGCTCCTTTCCTGGAAAAATCCCAAGTTTCCAGCATGCTTGAAGCATTGAGAATCTCAGAATTCAACAACTGCAGGAATCCAAATACTACAGACGGCAGGTTGGCACCCACAAGAGACGAAGCATCATCACTTACACTGAGAGCAAATGTGAGGAAGAAATTGACATTTACAAAATCAGGTTTGGACAGATCAACATTCTGTAGGAGGGTATCATTGCCATGATAACCTATATCAGCAAGAGTGCTCCAGCAAATCAGAAATACATATCTTTCAACGATGAGATCATCAGCCAGTTCGGGTTTCATATCCCTCCAACTACCAAGTATTTCTGAAATGGATGCACTTAAATCAGCCAAGTTCAAGCCTAAAGCTCCAACAGCGGACTTATCAAAATAGAACTCAGCATGAGCAGGAGTCACATCAATCAATTGCGAGAACAGACTACTAGCTGTAGCATACTCCTTGACAGTGTCCATGAGTAAACCCTCCACAATAGCAGTTGCGAAGGATGGCAAGCAATCATTCATGGAACGTGGCTGCTCTTCCTTCACTTGGATATCCCGCATCCTGGATCTTAATCTCATAAACAACCATGTTGGGCGTGTCTGCGGATATAACAGAATATGTCGCAGCACGAGCAGAAGTCTTGAAAGGACTAAAGCCCATCTTGTGAGTCCAGGTGCATTTTTCCCAGGTGGATAATGTTTCATTTTTTCTAAGGAAGAAAGCAAAATGCTAACCAAATCAGACTTTTCTGACCCAGTGGTTGAATGAAACGCCACCAATAGAATTTCCAGATGAAAGGCACAAGGCAGAGTTTCACAGAACTCATTAAAATTCAATGAGCTGGATGACTTGTCATCTGCCTTCTCCAAAAGATAACCAACATATTGAACAAAAACTTTTCTTCCCAGAATATATGCCGAGTTTGTCCCAGAGATAATTGCACGGGCAACTAGAGCAAGTGTATAGTTGTTATAAGTGTACTTCCCGTTCTCAACATTAAACACTTTCTCCACTAGGTCTTCTCTTAAAGAAGCAGGACACTCATCAGAAGCAAGGAACATTTGTAGAAATTCAAAACAGGCCATGTTGATGTGCAGTAGGTTAGTCTCCATATGGTGAGATGATGTGTTTTCAGCACTGCTTTCGTCAGGAAGACAAGCTTGGCACTTAAGTATTGACATAAATTGTTCCAAATGATCCGTATGAAACTTCCTGAAAGCATCCATATATGTAGCATTGCACCATTCAGGAGAGAAGATGCATGTTTTCATAAAGCATATCAAATCAGCAGCTAGCTGAATAGGCCCATGCTGGCTGCTTGATGAAACACTCCCAAGAGAAGTTGGCTGTTCAACACTATCAGCTACTCCAGTAGAGCGGGCTTCAGCAAAGAGATTCCCAAATAGTGCGTCTTCCTCGTGACTGGCCACAGACTCCACCTCTGACACACCGGCTTGTTTGGTGCAACTTATCTGCGGCTTCTCAAGTGCAGTCATTGATTTTACTCCTTCTTCATGGAGGAAAAAGATGAGATGCACCAAATCATCCAACCATTGCTCTTCTGAAGGGAAGATAAATTTCAGATACTCCTCACATGTGTATTTCTTCAGCAATGGCACCACCACAGAACGAGCTCGACAAGACAAACCATCAATCTCGGAATTGCATGAAGAATCTAGAACATCTTTGCAAGATTTGTCCCTGTCAACACGACTTGTCCATCTTTTGGTGCTTTCAAGAAGCTTTAGCACATATTGCACGGTATGAGGAGAGTAAGCTAATGGGGGTACTAAGCAAGAACCAGATTTTTCATATCTCCATGTCTTTGTACTAAATATGCCCAGAAGGGAAGCAAGTATGCATACTTGTACAGTACAACAAATATTACTATTGCAGAAGACAATTTGAATCAGCTGTAGGAATTCTTCAAGTATTTGCAGCAACATAATTCCAACACCATCTCCAGAAAATACTCTGTCATGGTTAGAGAACTTGAACTTCAGCCCAAACAAGACTGGCAGACTATTAGCACACCTTGCTACTGAGCATAACATCATGGTATCTGAAACGTCACAAGGGAATTCCATTGCGAGACCATGGGCTAACTTCAAGATTCTTTGGGTAAAAGACAATCTCATGTTAAAATTGATATCTTCTATAACTTCCAAAGCTGGAGATTGACATAGCTTCTGAATCAATGTTAGAAGGCGGGGTATGCAGTGTAGATGCACAACTGCAAAATGTTGTGCTATTGACACCATGGCACTAGGAGATGCAGCATGCAGTGATTCAGTGGTCTCTGGAATAGCATAATTTTGCTGTAAACACTCTGGTGATAAGGTCAAACGAAACCGTTGCAGATCATCTCCACTATTTGAGCAGTTGAAGCCTGGTAATCAATCGTCAAGAATATACAAACATCAGCAAATGAAGCATCAAAAGCGTATAGAACCTTGAACCGCATTTTCACAGACAAGATCTGAAACTCACCTTTTAAATAGCAGAAATATTTGTCCTGTGGGCTCATGCGCTCAGATTCGACTGGGACAGATGGCCACTGCTCGATAACGTCATGTATATTGCTGGGCTCCAACGAGTAAACCTTGCTAGGAGACCCGCTAAGCAGCACAGATTCCATGAAAAAGGCAACTTCATTCTGAAAAGATGTGAAACATAATGAACACAAATGGTTGCTACTGAGAATGTGCGATAACACAATCCAAGAAAGTGCAAGTTAAGGGAACTCTGCACATTTGACAAAATACTGAATCAACTCTGCACAACACAAAATGCTGCCACCATCTCACAATAATAAGATCACAGCAAGGTGAACTTTGTGTGGCCAGAATAAACATCCCCTTCAATTAAAATCAAGACGATAACTTACCAGTAAGCCAAAGTCATCACATGCATATGATGATTTTTCGAGATACAAGAGACAAAACTCCAAAGACCTCTCCGCAATCTCCACAACTGTTGACTCCACTTGCTCCACTGATAACAAGATTAGAAAGAAAACAAAGTGAGAAGCAGATCAAATATTTGCTAGACAAAGTGAGAAGCCGATCAAATATTTAAGCAAAATCAGAGGGAATGGTAAAAAGGGGGAATAACATTGGAGAGAGAAAATGCATTAATCAAAATCAGGTAAATGAAAAGCAACATTCGATTACAACAGTGCATGAACTGCAAGACACATTAGTACAACCACAATTAGTACATGAACTGCAAGACACATTAGTACAACCACAATTAGTACATGAACTGCAAGACACATTTAGTACAACCACAATCATATTTACTCCCGAATCCCTACTGGCATCAGAAATAAGTTGAAGCCACACTAAGATCTGCTAAACCGGCGCCTTACAACCTAGTCGGAGTAAAAGTAAATTCCAAATACAATACAAGTAAAGAAACAATAATTGCAAAGTAACATCAGAAGCAGCAGCATACTCCTAACTTACAAGAGCACTCACAACTTACTGGACAGCATCAAATTCATAAGGCAGGCACCAAGATGCTCAAAAGGTTAATGAAATGTATCAAAGCAGAATCCATATCCATATGAGAGAAATAAGTATATAATACACACCTATCTCTTGAAGTACAACAGTAAACTCCACAAACAAAGAACAAAACAATATAGTAAACAAGGTACTACGAAACATCAAATCAGCAACAAGCTGATCCAGAACCAAAGAAGAGTCTAAAAAGGTGCATCAAAAAGCAAGTAAATTAAGATCTACAGGGATGTCTTCACATTTCATAAGTTTTCAGATGAGATGGATGAATGAATAGGAAGTCCAGTATGACTGAAATTGTTATTCCCTCCATCCGTATTTAGAGGGCCTAATTTTCAAATCTCCCATACCAAGGCAAAAGCATGGAAGTTGGGAGTAATTTCAGGGAGTAGATTTTGGCCAACAGGATCACAACAAATAGCTGGCTAGCCGCCGTTAAACTCTCGCATGCATAACTCATTAATGCATTAATCCTCTCGCCTCCTCACTGCATGCGGTTAAGGTTGCTAAGAGTTAACGTGGCTGCTAACAATTGGTTGATGCATGCAGAAAATTGATGGGAGAGGCCACGCACAACACGTGAGAGAAATATATTAATGGCTACATGCATGGGACAGCTAATTAGGATGAGTAATTATGGAAAAACGAAATTTGGGGTTATGCCCTATATAAAGGGATGGAGGGAGTAGCAAATATTTGCACATTTGTGGAAGCCTCAAGAAATCAAAAAACATGAAACCTGGTATTGGAAGTAGTGTTCACAGACGTAACAACAAGACAATTACAACTGTTAACCAAGACTAACCTAATTTGCTAATTTAGGCTTAGTAGAACTAAAACTGAGTACAGGAGGTGCGGTTTCAGTACAATTAGGCATGAGGAGGTTAGCCTTGGCGGGCAGGTGGTACCTCAGAAAGACACCTTTCGATATTTGGGGTAATGTTGCAGAAGGATGGTGATATCAATGAATATGTGAGCCATCGAATCAAAGCTGGATGGATTTAGTGGCACCAAGCTTCTGGCGACCTCTATGACAAGAGAGTGCCACAAAAGCTAAAAGGCAGGTTCTATAGGACGGCAATTTGACCGGCAATGTTGTATGGCACTAAATGTTGGCCAACTAAAAGGCGACATATCCAACAGTTAGGTGTGGCAGAGATGCGCATGTTGAGATGGATATGTGGCCACACAAGAAAGGATCGGGTTTGGAATGAGGATTATACGTGAGAGAGTTGGGGTAGCATCGATCGAAGAAAAGCCTGTCCAACATCGTCTGAGATGATTTGGACATATACATCGCAGGCCTCCAGAAGCGGCAGTGCACAGCGGACAGTTAAAGCATGCTAATAACCAAACCTGACATGGGACGAGTCCGTTAAGAGAGATCTGAAGGATTGGAACACCACCAAAGAACTAGCCATGGACAGGGGTGCATGGAAGTTAGCTATCCACGTGCCAGAACCATGAGTTGGTTTCGAGATCTTATGGGTTTCAACTCTAGCCTAACCCAACTTGTTCGGGACTAAAAGGCTTTGTTGCTGTTGCTGTTGTTTAGGAAACAGACATTCAGGCTTTATACCACAAGTTACTAGACACAGATGATTCTTGCATAAGCTTGCCAGTCTTTGGTCAAATACAGATACCTTGCTTGAAAAATATAAATGGGG
This sequence comes from Aegilops speltoides, assembly GCA_021437245.1. NCBI lineage: Eukaryota > Viridiplantae > Streptophyta > Magnoliopsida > Poales > Poaceae > Aegilops > Aegilops speltoides. The sequence continues at coordinate 252,475,150 of CM038145.1, forward strand.
CCCAAAAATAACAAAACATAAATTTCTACCAAATCAGTGAACAGTCAATATCTAGCCTATTTGCGCTGCCCTGCCAAATGTCAATCATCCTCTCAGTCAATCAGAATCAGTTTGCTCTAAGAAGCACCTTTACCCGCCAAGCGCCCGAGCAATGCAAATAAGAAAAGCAGATCCGATACTACATCACTAGGCTATGAAATCAGTATACGAGCCTGGCACATGCATGCATCTGCGATTAGCTCATATATGAATCAATTCATGGTAGCTCGTATATGAATCAATTCATGGTAGCCCACAGATGTAAGCATCCATGACCTCACAGCACAAATAGTACTACCCAGGCTAAAACAAAAACATACACCCAAACAAGCGAGCAATCCTCTCATGACACAGAAACAAGGTAATTGAAACAGAACAAAGCAAGTGAGGCTCGATGCATGAAACAGGAAGTAGTATGATGCAAGCAACAAGGAAAAGGCAAAACTAAGCTAGGCTGCAAAAAGGAGAAGGCAAAACAGCAAACTACCGCTGGAAAGTTTCCCAGCTGTGTAAAGCGACTAAACATGGAAGCTCTAGATCGATCGGCAGGAGAAAACCCGCTATGATTTGAGCAGACCAGTCCAAAGCGTGGCCCTAAGTCATCCAACCATTGCTCTAACGAGGCGAATCCTGCTCCCGGAAAGGGACTAAACAAGCGGAGGATCATAATTCGCAAGCCAATGCAGTCTGGGAGCAGCTGCAGCGCATCTCGCACCCGCGAAGCTCACCACTGCGAGATCGCACAGCCTACTGAGCAAATCCAAAACCCTCGACAGAAGCAAAGCAGGCAGCCGCCTCGGAAAACCGAAACGCTAGCCGCCCAAGGGTTCGGGGGATCGGGGGAGCTCACCGGAGGAGGAGAGGACGGTGGAGACGACGGCGCGGGCGGCAGCGAGGACGGCGCCAGCGCGGGCGGGCTCGGGCGGCGGGCCGGCGGCGAGGGCCCCGCGAGCGCCTCGAGGCCCGCGCGGGCCGCGCCGGTGCGGAGGCGGCGGGCCGGCGGGTCCCGGTCGCCGGCGGCGGCGGGGCGCAGGAGGTCGAGGAGCGCCGAGATCTCCGCCGCCATCTCTGAGGGATCTCCGATCGGCGGCGGAGCCCTAGAGAGACGAGCTGGCGCAGGGTCGGATCGATCGCCCGGAGACGGCCAGGGTTTTTGCACTGCGTGTGTGTGCTCTAGAGAGAGAAAGGGAGGGGGGAGAAAGGGGGGAGATGGGGAGGAAGAAAGAAGACGACGCGATGGGCCGAGTGGCTTTCTCTTCTTTATTTTACACGGGTGGGGTTGGGGTTTTGGTTCGATTTCTTCATGAGTAAGGAGGGGCTGGATTCGTTTTATTAGACTGTGTGCTTAGCTGTGTGGTTAGCGGCCGCTCCTGGTTAAGTCGGTTCATGGTGATAATTTTATGGAACTTTTTTTGTTGTATGACCCCTGTGGAACGGGTGATATTTCTCGAACGGGTGGTATTTCTTTATTGCCCTCGGTGTGTTGTGTTCATATCTGCTCTTATTTTTTTGTTACTACTCCCTTCATTCCTGAATATAAGCCTTTTTGAATTCCAGTACATACGGAGTAAAATGAGTGAATGTACACTCTAGAATGTGTCTATATACATCTGTATCTAGTACGTACTGGAAAATCTAAAAGGTCTGATGTTTAGAAACGGGGGAAGTAGATCGTTGATGACAAGCTTTGCAGCGTCCATCTATTTTTACAAGAGAGTAATATGATTTTTCATATATCTGTGCATAAACAAAGTGTTGAATGATGGATATAGTTTTTTTTTGCTAAAATTTAGATGGTGCAAATAGTTGAAGAGCATTGCACTACTCATTCTAACATATTGTACATCAACTGAATAGTATACGGTGCATAGCAACACTAACCTCGATCCCTCAATAAAAAGCAGCAACACATGTATGCCATGCCATATAAAAATGTAGCAATATGTGTAAACCTGGTGAGAAAAGTCATACAACTTTAGTTTGCAAGCTATACATGAACCCTAGCATGTACACTGACCGAGCCTAGCTAACTAAGGAGTAATAAGTTGTGCGTAAGCATGGAATTACATAATTATCTGGCATTGTCTATTGTTCTGAATATACATCAACTCTAGCATAAAGTATATGGACTAACGCTAGGTAACTAAGGAATAATAAGTTATGCGTGAGCATGGAGTCACATAACTATTTGGCATTGTGTAGTGTTCTGAAAGAACCACAAGAAAGATCTTGATTGCCTCGTCCAATCCATTTGTCAAATAAAAAGAGAGAAATGTGTATGAGATTATAGCAGATTATAAACTAATGGTTCTATTCATAAATAAAAAAAAATAAAAAAACTCAAAAGAAAAACATAGATGCTTCAAAACATGTAAAGTGTAGCATTGCAGGAAACACTAGACCAAAGACTACCTTTAAACTTGAGTTTACAACAAAGATTAAATATGAGAATTAAAATGAAAACATAAGGTGGAAAATAACAAGTACGTACTTTGTTTATTGGTACCTGATTATAGATGTGGTCTCTATTATGATGGGCAAGATTTCCATGAAAGACAAAAGGCACATCCAAGTACTAACATCTTGGATAATATAAGGCCTAATATTGACTGCTGGACAACATGAATCATTCCATGGTTGAGTGCATATATCGATAATCCTCTTGCTCTTTTCGAGTAACATTCAGAAGTGCCCTCAATTGCATTTGCAAAAGATCACACCTTTCCCGATATGCTGAAGTCAATGTTGGATTTGGGAAGTTATGATGATATGGAATCAATACACTACTTGTTGGACCAGTGTAGCATGCAAGAAGCCTGCACAAAAAAAGGCAGCATTCGTTAGAACGTATATAAAGCTAACTCAAACAATTTTAGGGCATAGCCAATTGGAAATCCAAGTCAAATCACTCGCACTTACACATCTGCATATACCAATCTTTCGCCCCAAGAGTGTCATACCAGATAAGCTAAAAATGAAAATAAAACCAATCCTTGCTACGAAGCAATCAACCAGAGGTATGGAAGGCACATGTGTTATTCTTGCACTTGTAACTAAACGTGACAAAAATGCACAACAAAAAATGAAGACCTATTATATAAAAGAGTTAAAATTACCACCAAATACGATTGGCCAGAAGTAAAAGAGAAAAGGATAAATCATACTGCAAGAACCCTCGTGAATGCTACACATTAATTTATAGGGGTGATCAATGTGGTTTTGGGCCGGAAAGCACAGTAGGCGGGAGCACATTAATCCTGACATGAAGATGCTGATGTACATGATCCACTTTCTTCGAGACTGCATCTTCCTGGGCGGAGGAGCCATGGCAGCCCCATCTCCTCCTTCCCCACCTCGAGCCCTAGTTCATCTCTCCCCGTCATCTGCGCGAATTCAAATCAAGAACTACCACCGATGAAGGGGACACTTGAGAGGGTGCCAAGGTGGAGGAGGGAGTGGTTGACCTAGTGGTGTTGGCAAAGAAAGGGGGCTAGAGAGGAGCAGATGACAGTTGTCACCTGATTTGGATAGGATTCGCCGCGGTAGTGGATCCCCCTTTGGCCATGGTGAATCCCCTCGAGCGGCGGATCCCCTCGCGCGCCTCGCCTCCCTCCCGCGTCGGATCCCCTCGCACGCCTCACCTCCCTCCCGTCTTGGTTCCCCTCGCGCTCCTCACCTCCCTCCTGCGCCGGATCAATCCCCACCTGCGCATCGGCTAGATCGACGTAGACCGCCCGCGCCGTCGCATCCTCTTTGTATCGAGTGCCTCGCTTAGATCCCTCGAGTGAACAATTTTTCTCATGAATGCAGCGAGCCAACGCTAGAACATTTGACATAAATGGGCTTGCATGGCATCCAAATAAAGCCCAGTCAACCACAAGTCTTGAAAAAAGTCACGAGAATAGTGACCCATTAGGACAGGTGGGCTAAGTTGCGGTAAACTAGAGCTGAAACAAATATCTGACACAAAGAACGATCTAAACGCGAAATTCGACGACCGAAACCACTCGTGGGGTGAGAGAGCTTGGTAGTGTATGTATATTTTTCTTGGATATCTTGGGAAAAAATCTAAGTATCACACATACGCATTATTGTCTTATGGTGATGAAGCACAATGGACATTTTATCCTCAAGAGAGGGGTTGCATGCATACACCAACATGTCCAGCGTCTCAATAAAAGGATTCAAAACAAAATCTCACATGTTTTGACAAAAATCGTCGCTATAAGTTGGTAGGTTATAACATCATGCTTGGCTTACTATATTAGCATCGAGTAGTTATCACGACAATAATGAATATCTACCTCGTAAGACTATAACAAGTTAATTACTAACGAAAAAGTTGTCGAAGCATGTCAACATCGGATCTAGTTTTGAAAATCTTGCCGCAAAACCTAACGGGTGAAAACAGATTGCCAATCAGATTGACAGATCGAGAGAGAAAACTAATTTCAGGAACGAGAACAATACGGGTGATGCCATAATGTTTCTCACATTGGTGTTTGCATGCATGTGTGAGATAGGATATTGTGCCACATGATAGACTTAGGTTGCGATAGTACGGTCCTTCCGTGTGGAAAACACCAATAAAGGCGCCATATGGATAAAAAAACATTTTTATTCGGTGACAAAATGAAACATCTCATTCGTATTTCAATTTATGTTGATTGTATCGTTATTCCTTGTTATCACGAAAAAATCTCTCTCTAACCTAACCGAAAAATTGTAAAAGAAATTGAAGTCGTCTCTCCGCAGTAAAAACTCTCTCCAACCTCTTTTGTTGTGCTAGAAACACATCTCATTTAACTAATTTGGTAATTCGATTAAAACAAAAAATAGTTTCGCAAAAAAATAAATAGATATTGGATAAAACAGAACGCACATGCATTTTATTTTGCTCGATTCCATGTACACTTTTCCCACCATAACACTACCTTGCCAAGTGAAGTGGGCAATGGCGTACATCGCTTCCGAAATATTAGCATTTGACCATATAAATATAGCAATGCCAGTTTATGAGTAATGTCATTCAAGATATTTGCTGACTTGGAAAGGGAGATGAAAGAGAAACTCACGAAGATTAAAGGGTAAAATACAAGGGTGACACTAAGTAAGGCTCTGGCAGAATTTTTTCTAAGGAATGCAACAATCTCAAATGTTATTCACTGATGGTCTTTGTGAACTCCCTGGCGGGTTTCATTCAGAAGCCGCTGATGATCCTAAACTACCGCAAGAGATGCTACTGTAGCACAAATGTTGTAGATAAACCATGCTCGATGGTTCATGGATCAGTTAGCTGTCCATGGTCGGGTAGTAGGCGTAGGTGGCGACGCCGCAGTTGGCGCCGTTCCCGCGCGCGAGCCGCATGTAGCCCCCCTCGCCCCATCCCGTCCCCCACTGGTTCTTCACCACCCAGTACTCCTGCCCGCGGCCGTCCGCCCCGTAGCCCACCACCGTCACGGCGTGGTTCAGCCTCTGCCCGCACGACGAGCTGCCGGAGTACACGCCGCTCATGTAGTGCCGGAAGTCAGGGTCCGTGGCCTCCACGCCCACGGCCACCGGCTGGCTGGCCGCGAGCTCCTGCAACGCGCCCTCGTCGCCGTACAGGGCCGCCCACCGGGGCGCGCCGACGGAGGCGGCCGAGTTTGGCATGACGCCGCCGCTGCGGCACGCGCCCTGCTCGCCGCTGTATGCGTAGGCTGCCTCCGGCTGCAGGCCGCCGCTCGCGGCGACGTAGCGCAGCGCGGCGTTGATGTCGCCGGCGTTGCAGGTGTTGGCGCCGCCCGTGCAGTCGAGCACCTGCTGCTCCGACATGGAGATGAGGTCGCCGGTGGCGATCTTCACGAGCCCCTCCGTCGCCGCCACCGCCGCGAACGCCCAGCAACTCCCTGTACACATGCAACGTGCGCGTAAAACATCTGCTTTGTATTTGTATTCATATGCGAACTTTGGCGTATGGACTATGGACTATGGTATGCATGCATGAATGCATGCAGAGTTTTACCGCAGGAGAGTTGGTTCTTGACTTGGGTGACGGCACCCTGGGCCCTCCAGTCCATGCTGTCCGGCGTGTCCTGGAAATGGCCAGCGGCAGCCTTGGACATGTTCACCGCTGCCGCCGGCGCGTCGTCCGCGGGACGAAGCCCGCCGTGCTGGTGACGGTAGCCGAGGTGCGTCTCCAGGAACTCATCGTCGGTGAGGTCGGAGAACTGGTTGAGCCCGAGCGTGTACGTCCGGTCGCCCGCCCGGTTGACAGCGTCGACGTGCCGCGCGTTGGCCGCGAACACCTCCTGCCGCCGCAGCTTCTCTTCAGCGTCCGCGTACGCTCGCGCGAACTCGGCCATCCACCGCTCGTGCCTGGCGGCCACGGTGGGCACCCCTCGCGCCGCGGCGACGTCGGCGACGACAGCGGCGGCCACGAGCGCGAGCGCGAGCAGTGCGCCGTTAAGGCGGCGCGAGCTGTGAACCGGCGCCATTAGCGAGCTTGCTTATGCTCAGGTCTTGTTGCAATGGGTTCGGGAGCGAGCTAAGCACGTCGCAAGCATGCCGCCCGCGATTCTATTTGTATGCGCGCGAACGGCAGGCAAGATGGGGCAACCGGGCGAGCGGATTCCATATTTTTCGTTGCCGATCACGGCCGTCGCGCGCATTCCATTACTGTAGATGGAATTGGTGCAGAGGCCTAAAAGATATACGTAGTACTGTAGATGAAGTGCGTTCAAGCGCCGTAGTCCAACGTATTGATAGCGAGTCCATGACTCCATGGATGTTCCTATCCGGCGGCTGCTCTCTTTTCTCCGTGTATTCTTGAATTCTTCGCCTTCTTCTTCTTCTTCTTCCAAGAACTTGTGCGGCACACGGCAGAGTGCTCTGCCCACTCACTATGATGGACGCACAGAGCTGGAGATGGAGAGGTTGATGTCTGATCGAAATGGGATCGGCCTGCAGTTTCGCTTGCTTGTTTGTCCGTTTTCTTCGTGGAAATCACGCGGATTGCCTCGTAGGTCGTAGCGTACTACTCGAGGAAAAAATCTCACTGCCTAATTTCGTAGAATGAAGTACACGGTGCTGTTTAGCTAGATGGTACCCTGCGCGATTGATTTGAGAATTAGTTGCAATATACTAGTGAGATTTTATTGAATATTTAGATTAATAACACAAGAATGAACTGTAACGAACCCAGTGGCACAAGGGATCAATATAGAGGAGATCGGGATGAGAGATTGAACTGTCTTACTTGCAGAAGAAGAAGATGAGGAACAGAGAAGGAGGGCGAGATACAGAAAGAGTAAGTGAGGGACAAGGTTCACATACAACACGCCTCCCCAACTCTGGCTAACTCACACGCTTAAGTACGCGCGCACACACAGCTGCCGGTGGGCCCTGGTTGGGGACCCACATCTTCCTTGTCCACCGCATCATCAAGGGGATGCAGGTGTGACATGCCCCTCGTCTTCAGAAAGAGCGTCGCCATCAGAAAGAACGCCGTCTTCAGGTTGCGCTTCATCTTGGCTCGCTGAAGCATCTTGCCATATGCTTGAGGTCGGGAAACGTTGACGCAAGGTCTCGTAGTCCTCCCATGTTGTGCCTGATGTGGATGACGACCAACGGACGCGGAGCTGCACGGTTGCCTGGTCGCCATGCTTGACCATCCGCCGCTCCAGAGTTTCTGCAGGTTCACTGTCAGTGTTGGACAGATCAGGTAGACGAGGCAGTTCAGAGAACACCGGTGAGTAATTGGGCGTGAACGGCTTCAACTAAGAGACATGGAAAACATCGTGGATGCGGCTGTCCGAGGGAAGCTCCAGCTTGTACGCCAGCTTGCCGGTGCGCGCACAAATCTTGAAAGGCCCAAAGAACTTGTATGCCAATTTTGCGCACGGCCTGTTGACAAGGGAGGACTGGGCGTATGGCTGCAGCTTGAGCAAGACAGAATCACCAACCTCAAACTCCCGCTCCGTCCTGTGATGATCAGCCTGCTTCTTGAACCGGTGTTGGGCGCGGAGAATTTGCATGCGCAGCCGTGCCTTGTGCTCCCCCAGTCCCAGTGCTCGGAGTCCCAAAGTGCCATGCCGCCCAGATTGGGTTCCACCCCATACAAAGCCTTGAATGGTGTGCAGTTGATCGACGAATGGAAGGACGAGTTGTACCAAAACTCCACCGTCGGAAGCCAGTGTCACCAGCGGCGCGGTGCGTCGTGGATCGCGCATCGGGAGGTACATCTCCATGCATTGGTTGACGCGCTCGCTCTGGCCGTAGGTCTGAGGATGGTAGGCTGTAGAGTAGAGCAATTTGGTGCCCGCGGTGGTGAACATGTCACATCCCTAGTTCTGGTATGCTCAAGGCTAGCTAGTCATTTGTGCATCATGTTTAAATTCCATTTAAATTTGAAATGGGGATTTGTGAAACCCTCAGAATCATTTCTGGAAATGACCCAAATAAAAATTGCTCCAAAAGGGTCCAAGAAAATGCTCATGTTGCTCTCTGAAAATATTGGACGTAGATAAAAATCAAACCAACATTTTTAGGAGCTCATAAGTATTTATTTTGGGCATTTGGAATTAATGCATAATTATTTGCATTGGATATATATATGTTATATATATAATATATGCCCAAAAATTGTGCCACTTGTTGCGGAGCTCTGGAATAATACCACTAGTTCCTACAAAAATTGGCATAAGAAAATAAAATGATTTAGTATTTTATTAAATCAAAACATATGTCGAAAAATAGAAAAGAAACAAAAGGAAAAACCTTACGGACCTACTGCTGCCCAGCTCTGTCTTGGCCCACCCAAAGATCAAGAGCCCAAGAATGGCCCACTCGCCTCCTCCTTGTCGTCTTCCTCCTTGCCGGAGGATGGGCGCGTGCCCGACGCTGCGTGCACCGCCACCGCGCCACCTCCTCCTCCCTCCCGCCTGTCCTCCCTCTCGCCGCTCGATGCTCCGCGCGACGCCACGCCACGCCTGCCCTCTCTCTCTCCCCGATCCTCTCCCTCGCTTCCTCTATCGCGTCCGAACGCGCCGGCCGCTGCCGACGAGCACCACCGCGTCCACCGGCCACCCCTCGCCCTGTCGCTGCGCCCAGAAGCTCCGCCACATCACCAGCTACCTCCCCGTCAAGCCACGAGCCTCGGGAGGCCCTGGAGAGCCGCCTCGCCGCCGTCTTCATCTCCGGTCGCCGGAGATCGTCTTCGCCGCCCCGCCGTCTTCAGCGCGTCCCCGAGCTCGCCGACAAGCCCGTCGAGTCCGCCGTGAGCATCTCCCCGTTTTCCCTCTCTTCTCCCCCCTCGTTCCCGCGTCGTAGCCGTCGTTTCCACCATGGCTGAAGCCATCGCCGCCGCAGCTCCTCGCCGTCGTGGCCATAGCCGCGCGCGCTCACAATGGAGCGCCTCACCATGCTCAGGAAGCTCCCAGGAGCCTAATGCACACACCCACTCGCCCTCTCGTGCACGGTAGCGCCGAACCCAACCCCGACCGAGCTTCGGCCGTCGCCGAGCTCATCGCCGGCAACACTCCGGCCACTCCCCGAACGAGCCACCGCCACGGTTGGATGCGGACGAGCGTCCGCATCCGTGAGCTGTGCCAGCGCTAAACGGAGCCTCGCGGGCGATTTCCATGATGCCCGCCATCTCGGGCCTTGCCGGCGGCTTAACGCCGGTGAGGTTAGACCCTTTGACCTCGCCGGCCGTCAGGTGGGCCCCGTGGGTCAGGTGATTAGCTTAAGGCTAATCACCATCTAACTAACCCTGACACTGACAGTCGGCCCCCGCGCCCTAATATTTTAATTAGATTAGTATAAAACCCCCGATTAACCCTTAGACACTGACGTGTGGACCCCACACGTCAGGTTTAACCCCAGTCAGACGTAGTTGACCTGCTGACGTTATGCTTACTCAATGCTGACGCAATAATGATTTCTGGAATTATTTTAATTCAGGAATTTCCAGAAAATGCCCAAAACTTTAAAAATTCGTAGAAATTCAACCGTAGCTCAGATTGAAATAATTTATATATGAAAAATTATCAGAAAAATGCAATCTTTCCATCTGTACTAGTTTCATGCATGACAAACCAACTTATACCTACTGTATAAGTGAAACACTAAAATGGCATTTATAAAGAGCTTACTTGGAATTGCATTTGAATCCTTGATTCAAATGGACTTCATCCAAATAGAATGCTAGCTGCATTAGCTCAAACAACATCACATCTACATGCCATGTTCATGCATCATGTTGTTGCATATGATTGTGTTTTGATTGTCGACACTGCTTCCTTCTCGATAGGTCTGCTCCGGAGACCGCTCCAGTAGTACTGCCTAAGGAGCAAGGCCCCTCTATTGATCTACCGGCAAGCAAACCCCCTTGTTCATTCCGATACAATCCTACTCTCTCGCTCCTGCTCTCAGTTATTGCATTAGGACAACAATGATTCAACTGCTACTTTGTGTCTGCGGTAGTTGAACCCATTCCTCTGCATGACCTGTCATTGCCACAATAATAGTTGAAACCCACTAGCATGTGTAGGAGTTGATTGAGCCATGTTGTGTTCCTACCATGCCATGCCTGCTATTGCTTAGAGTTGTGTCAGGTCTGATTCATTGGGAATGAATTGGAGTGTTACGATATGTTCTGATGCTGAGAGTGAAGTGTGTGAACACGATTTGGTAAAGGTAGCGGTGAGAGGCCATGTAGGAGTACATGGTGGGTTGTCTCACTGGAACCGTCCTTAAGCACTGAGTTCTATGTATGTTGTCCAATGACTCGTTACTACCACACGTTGGGATCCTTAATTGACTCTCTCGGCTTATTAACCAACTTGGTCTCTGTCGAGGAGTCGCAACTAGTTTCTGGTGTTTGTAGGTAGTGCTATTTTTCTACCAAGTGGCACCCGACAGGGTGGGCTTGGGACAGACTAGGCACACGTGGCCTGGTGTACCGAGTGGCACCCGGATGGTGGGCTCGGGACCCTACACACATTGTTTGGGGCCGTGAGCGACACCCCGACCGGATCTCCTTGCGGATGGAACCCGAATAGGCGATAAACCTAGGCTAGAGTCTTGTGTGGTTAGTCAGGTCGTGGACGACTCCCTCGCCAGGCTTCCGCTTGAAGGTTGCCGAGATACACGACGTGTACATGGTGGTAAGTGGCGAGAGCGTGTGTGAAGAAGTACACCCCTGCAGGGTTAACATGATTTATTCGAATAGCCGGGTCCGCGGTTATGGACTTCTTGGATGCTTACATGGTACATAGACAACTTGAAGTGGATACTCTAAAATGCTCAAGACAAGTGTGAGTGCTATGGATGGCCTTCTCGTAGGGAGACGGGAATGAATCCATAGTAGTGTATTGTGTGGTGATTAGTGGACTCGTGTGCGCCATATCACCTCAAAGAAGTTCTCGTAGTCGTGAACAGGATAGCCACAGAGTCAAAGCGGCTTGTCGCAACTAAACCCCACATTACCCTCTTGATACAAGTGCATGTATGATAGGATCGATGTAAGTCTTCTGAGTACCTTTGTACTCATGTTGCTTTATTTATGTTTTTGCGCGGAGACTTGGTCCTACTAGTGTTCTCGTGGACTTGACGAGTAGCTTGTACCTCACCGCGATCTTGATAGGATGTTGTAGATAGTCGCTCTTCACCTTTTTCATTTGTAGGTGTCTCAGACTCGGACATGTAATGCTTCCGCTTGTTGCTTGTCTCTGAATGTTGGGTCATGTGATGACCCCGCTTGTAATAATGCTATGATGGCTCTTCCGAGCCTTTAACTATATGAGTTGTTGAGTTATCTTTGTGATGCCATGTTGTACAAAGCACATACTTGCATGTTATGCGTATGTGTAATGTGTATTGCTATGTGTGGGATCTGACTATCTAGTTGTTTATCCTTAGTAGCCTCTCTTACCGGGAAATGTCTCCTAGTGCTTCTACTGAGCCCTGGTAGCTTGCTACTGCTCCGGAACACTTAGGCTGGCCGGCATGTGTCCTTCTTCGTTCCTATGTCTGTCCCTTCGGGGAATGTCACGCGGTGTCTATCGGAGCCCTGTTAGCCTGCTACAGCCCGGTTTACCGGAGTCCTGCTAGCCCAGTTGCTAAAGCCCGGACTCACTCGCTGATGATCGACACGTTCGTTGTTGGGTCATGTATGCCTGTCCCTGTAAGTTAGTGCCACTTTGGGTTCACGACTAGCCATGTCAGCCCGGGTTCTCTGTCATATGGATGCTAGCGACACTATCATATACGTGTGCCAAAAGGCGCAAACGGTCCTGGGCATGGTAAGGCGACACCCGTGGGAATACCGTGCGTGAGGCCGCAAAGTGGTATGAGGTGTTACATGCTAGATCGATGTGACTTAGGATTGGGGTCCTGACAGCTTTGGTATCAGAGCCTGACTGCATGTAGGATTACCAAGCCAAACTGGTCAAAGTTGAGTCTAGAAATTCTTTAGTTATGTAAGGGAATTGATTGTGGGAAGGAACGTAAGGCTCTTTTTACTTCTTATACCTCATGGCCTTCTGATCTGAGTCATCCTATCTTTCCTGCGGGGTTAAGGAACTAGGCTTTCTCTTCCGTCTATCAGGATCACCTGTTACTACTTCGTAGTCCCATAGGATTGGTTGATCGGAGTCATATTCCAGTTTTCAAGTACTTTCGGTGTAACCTGTTCAGTATTATCTCAGAACCTTGAGTGGTGATGTTGAGTTGTTGTATTACCCCATTTTAGTAGGATGTCTCATTCTGAGCATGTTACTGCCGTTATGCTACCGGAGTTGCCCTAGGAGTTCAAGAGTTACTAATTTCCTTATCCTACATTCTATAGCCTATAGATGATGCTGATTCCGTCCTTGGTTTCATTTCTCAGGATGTCATCAGTTAAGCGAAGTTCTGTTGCTCGTAGCCAGAACCACGGAGATGGTAGGGATGAGGATCCTCCCGACCAGCCTTCATTGGCAGAGTTCATGTTAGAGATGGAGAGAAACAAGCATGAGTCTAACCGCTTGTTGGCACGTATCGAGGAGAACACCGCACATCAGTTCAAAGGATCTGTGATCATTCATGACTTCATCCGCTTGCACCCACCCACCTTTCATCATTCCATTGAGCCACTCGATGCAGATGATTGGCTCCGTAGCATCACTCATAAACTGCGTTTCGCGAACGTAGCTGAAGATGACAAGGTCACCTATGCCACATACCACCTGGAAGGTCCTGCTAGTCTTTGGTGGCAGAACTATGAGGCTATGCTTCCAGCTGGCCAGATTCCTACCTGGAGGGATTTCATTGAGGCTTTTCGCGAGCATCACATTCCTTAGGCCCTCATCGATCGCAAGAGAGAAGAGTTATGTAGTTTCACCCAGAGTAAGATGGTTGTTGATGCTTACAACAGAGAATTTGAGAACCTCGCCCGCTATGCTTCAGAAGAGGTGTCCACGGACGCCAAGAAGCAGGCTAGGTTCCGGAAGGGTCTCAACCCCAAGTTGCGTCGTGATCTCCACCTGCATCATTGTGATACATTCCAAGCTCTCCTGGACAAGGCCATTAATGCAGAGACAGCTCAACTCACTTACGAGGAGTCTCGTAAGCACACCCGTGATTTGGGATCTTCCTCCGGTTCTAGTTCTCAGAAGCGCCGGATTTGGATTCCAAACTCCGCTCTTCCTTCTGGATATATACAGAGGCCATCCTATGCGGTGCCTCACCCAGCTCAGTCGTATGTTCCACCCAGGCCTATTGGTAGACCGCTTGTTAGTGCGGGTCCACGTCCAACTTCAGGGACTTGCTTCACTTGCGGGAAGCCAGGACACTATGCACGTGACTGCTCTCAGACTAGTTATGTTCCACCCCAGCCCGAGAAGTCTGTTGGCTGTGTTAAGCCATCAAGCAAGACGATCAGTGCCAAGCCAGCTCGCACTAAACGTGGACGTGTGCATCACGTCTCAGCTAAAGACGCTCATGATGATCCGGATGTCGTTCTTGGTACACTCCTTGTCAATTGTCATTCAAAGATCGGTTCATTCGACATCGAGCATCTCATTCTTTCATTTCAAAGGCTATGCTCGTTTGCACGACATGTCATTTTGTGATATGCCAACTCCGCTTGAAATCCAAACCCTGTGGTCTAGATGGCAAACCACCAGAATCAGCTATGGTAATGAAATCCTTGTTGATAGACTTGTATTTCTTGCATCACTTGTAGCCCTCAAGTCCTCAGATATTAACATCATATTGGGTATGGACTGGATGACAGCTCATCATGCCAAGATTGACTGTTACACCAGATATGTTCAGCTTACACACCCATCTGGCAAGATAGTCACTGTCTCCACTAGAGTTGCAAAGCGTCAGCTCTATTCTCTTAATGCCAGCCCTCTTCTAGACCTTGAAGATATCCCGGTAGTCCGTGACTTTCCGGATGTCTTTCCAGAGGAATTGCCAGGTGTTCCACCTGACAGAGATGTAGAGTTCGTTATAGTTCCCAGGAACCGCTCCAATCTCTAGGAGACCTTACAAGATGGCACCCTTAGAACTAGCCGAGCTTAAGAAACAACTTGATGAGTCCTTGCAAAAGGGTTTCATCCGTCCTAGTTCTTCTCCTTGGGCTTGCCCCGTCCTCTTTGTCAAGAAGAAGGATGGTACGGACCGGATGGTTGTAGATTATCGTCCCGTTAATTTGGTCACGATAAAGAACAAATATCCGCTTCCCAGGATCAGCGACCTGTATGATCAGCTCGCTGGATCCTCAGTCTTCTCCAAGATGGATTTTAGGTTAGGCTACCACCAAATCAAGATAAAAAACGGGGACATTCCCAAGACAGCATTTGTCACTCATTATGGTCAGTACGAGTACACCGTCATGTCCTTTGGTCTAACCAATGCTCCAGCCACATTCTCCCGCTTGATGAACTCGATCTTCATGGAGTACTTAGATAAATTCGTCGTGGTTTACCTCGATGATATTCTTATTTAGTCGAAGAACGAGGAAGAGCATGCCGAACATCTTAGACTTGTGCTAGAAAAACTTAGAGAGCACCGCCTTTATGCCAAGTTCTCCAAGTGTGAATTTTGGTTGCCAGAAGTGACCTACCTAGGCCACGTAATCTCTGGTAAGGGCATTGCTGTCAATCCCGAGAGAGTTAAGGCCGTTCTCGATTGGACTCCACCTGAAACAGTTAAACAAGTTAGGAGTTTCCTTGGTCTAGCCAGCTATTGTCGCCGCTTTGTTGAAAACTTCTCCAAAGTAGCCAAACCCCTCACGGAACTCCTCAAGAAAGAGAAAAAGTTCGAGTGGTCCCCATAGCGTGAGTACAGTTTTCAGGAACTGAAAAGACGCCTGACTTCTGCTCCCATACTTGTGCCACCGAATTTCACTAAAGACTTTGTTATCTACTGTGACGCCTCACGACAGGGACTAGGCTGCATCCTTATGCAGGATCGTCATGTGATTGCCTATGCATCTCGATAGTTGCATCCACATGAGGAGAATTATCCTACACATGATCTAGAGCTTGCAGCCGTAGTCTATGCACTCAAGACCTGGCGACATTACCTTCTTGGCAAACGTTGCGAGATCTACACCGATCACCAGAGTCTCAAGTATATCTTCACCCAACCAGATTTGAACCTTAGGCAAAGACGTTGGTTGGAGTTGATCTCAGATTACGACTTAGGGATTACCTACACTCCAGGCAAAGCTAATGTCATGACTGATGCGCTAAGTCGTAAATCCTATTGCAACAATCTCATGTTGCAGCAGGGTCAACCACTTCTCCATGAGGAATTCTGTAAGCTTAATCTTCACATTGCTCCTCACGGATTCCTTTCTACCTTGGTGGCGAAACCTACTCTTGAGGATCGATCATAACTAGCCGCCAGATGATACGGGTATTTCTCGAATCAAGGATAACGTGAAGAAGGGAGCTGCTGGTAGTTTCTCTGTTGATGATCGAGGTGTTGTTTTCTTCGAGAACCGTCTGGTGGTTCCCAAGAAGCAGCATCTTCGACAACTGATTCTTAAGGAGGCGCATGAATCTCCTCTCACGATTCATCCCGGTAGCACTAAGATGTATCAGGACCTACGCCAGAGGTTCTGGTGGACTAGGATGAAGAGAGAAATCGCTCAGTTATTGCTAACTGTGATGTTTGTCGTCGCGTTAAGCGAGCATCGAGACCTCTTGGCACCCTTCACCTTTAGCTATTCACGAATGGAAATGGGATAAAGTTGGTATGGACTTCATCACCGGCTTTCCCAGACCAAGAGAGGAATAATGCTATCTTCGTAGTCATTGATCGTCTCTCCAAAGTGGCGCACTTCCTACATCGAGAGAGTATCACTGCTAGTCACCACGACTTATATATTCTCTAATAGTATCACTTCATGGTGTTCCACTAGAGATCAATTCAGACCGTGGTAGTCTTTTCACTTCTCATTTCTGGGAGAGTTTCCAAACTGCCATGGGAACCCATCTTTCCTTCAGTACTGCTTTCCACCCTCAGTCGAGTGGTCAAGTGGAACGGGTCAACCAAATTCTCGAAGACATGCTTAGAGCTTGCGTTATCTCATTCGGTATGGATTGGGAGAAATGTCTTCCTTTTGCCGAGTTTGCTTATAACAATAGCTATCAATCCAGTCTCAAGAAAGCTCCTTTTGAGATTCTCTATGGACGAAGATGTCGAACACCTTTGAACTGGTCGAAACCGTGAAAGACAATTCTTTGGACCGACATGATCCAGAGGCAGAAGAGCAAGTTCGCATCATTCGTGACAATTTGAAAACAGCTCAGTCTCGTCAAAAGAGCCAGTATGATCGTCATCATAAGGATATGACTTATGAAGTTGGCGACAAAGCTTACCTTCGGGTTACTCCTTTGAAGGGTACCCATCGATTCGGTATCAAGGGCAAGTTGGCTCCTCGTTACATTGGTCCTTTTCGCATTCTCGCTAAACGAGGAGAGGTTGCCTACCAGTTGGAACTACCCCCACATCTTTCTCGAGTTCATGATGTCTTCCACGTCTCTCAACTCAGGCGTTGCTTCTCGGATCCTATCCGCGGAGTGGACCACGAAACGCTTGATCTCCAAGATAACCTCACATATCGAGAGTATCCAGTTCACATTCTTGATCAAGCAGAGCATGTCACTCGACGTCATAACATCAAGTTTCTCAAGGTTCAGTGGTCTCATCATTCCGAGAGAGAAGCTACTTGGGAGCGAGAAGATCGTCTTTGACTGGAATACCCCACGTTCTTTCCGTCGACCCCTGAATCTCGGGACGAGATTCTTTCAAGTGGGGGCGAGTTGTCACATCCCTAGTTCTGGTATGCTCAAGGCTAGCTAGTCATTTGTGCATCATGTTTAAATTCCATTTAAATTTGAAATGGGGATTTGTGAAACCCTCAGAATCATTTCTGGAAATGACCCAAATAAAAATTGCTCCAAAAGGGTCCAAGAAAATGCTCATGTTGCTCTCTGAAAATATTGGACGGAGATAAAAATCAAACCAATATTTTTAGGAGCTCATAAGTATTTATTTTGGGCATTTGGAATTAATGCATAATTATTTGCATTGGATATATATATGTTATATATATAATATATGCCCAAAAATTGTGCCACTTGTTGCGGAGCTCTGGAATAATACCACTAGTTCCTACAAAAATTGGCATAAGAAAATAAAATGATTTAGTATTTTTATTAAATCAAAACATATGTCAGAAAAATAGAAAAGAAACAAAAGGGAAAAACCTTACCTGGACCTACCTACGGCCCAGCTCCTGTGCTGGCCTAGCACTGCGCAGCCCAGCAGTTGGCCCAGCTCGCCTCCTCCCTTGTCGTCTTCCTCCTTGCCAGGAGGATGGGCGCGTGCCCGACGCGCGCGCACCGCCGCGCCGCGCCACCTCCTCCCTCCCTGCCTGCCTGTCCTCCCTCTCGTCGCTCTGGATGCTCCGCGCGACGCCACGCGCCGCCCCGTACCCCTCTCACTCTCCCCCGATCCTCTCCCTCGCTTCCTCTATCGCGTCCGAACGCGCCGGCCGCTGCCGACGAGCACCACCGCGTCCACCGGCCACCCCTCGCCCTGTCGCTGCGCCCAGAAGCTCCGCCACATCACCAGCTACCTCCCCGTCAAGCCACGAGCCTCGGGAGGCCCTGGAGAGCCGCCTCGCCGCCGTCTTCATCTCCGGTCGCCGGAGATCGTCTTCGCCGCCCCGCCGTCTTCAGCGCGTCCCCGAGCTCGCCGACAAGCCCGTCGAGTCCGCCGTGAGCATCTCCCCGTTTTCCCTCTCTTCTCCCCCCTCGTTCCCGCGTCGTAGCCGTCGTTTCCACCATGGCTGAAGCCGTCGCCGCCGCAGCTCCTCGCCGTCGTGGCCACAGCCGCGCGCGCTCACAACGGAGTGCCTCACCGTGCTCAGGAAGCTCCCAGGAGCCTAATGCACACACCCACTCGCCCTCTCATGCACTGTAGCGCCGAACCCAACCCTGGCCGAGCTTCGGCCGCCGCCGAGCTCGTCACCGGCGCCACACCGGCCACTCCCCGGCCGAGCCACCACCACGGTTGGATGCGGACGAGCGTCCGCATCCCGTAGCTGTGCTTCGCGCGCCAAACGGAGCCACATGGATTTATTTCGCGGTGCCCGCCGTCTCGGCCTTCTTGGCTTAACTTAACGCCGGTGAGGTTAGACCCTTGACCTCGCCGCCGTCGATGGGCCCGTGGTCGTGATTAGCTTAAGGCTAATCACCATCTAACTAACCCTGACACTGACAGTGGGCCCCCGCGCCCTAATATTTTAATTAGATTAGTATAAAACCCCCGACTAACCCTTAGACACTGACGTGTGGACCCCACACGTCAGGTTTGACCCCAGTCAGCCGCAGTTGACCTGCTGACGTCATGCTTACTCAATGCTGACGCAATAATGATTTCTAGAATTATGTTAATTCAGGAATTTCCAGAAAATGCCCAAAACTTCAAAAATTCGTAGAAATTCAACCGTAGCTCAGATTGAAATAATTTATATATGAAAAATTATCAGAAAAATGCAATCTTTCCATCTGTACTAGTTTCATGCATGACAAACCAATTTATACCTACTGTATAAGTGAAACACTAAAATGACATTTATAAAGAGCTTACTTGGAATTGCATTTGAATCCTTGATTCAAATGGACTTCATCCAAATAGAATGCTAGCTGCATTAGCTCAAACAACATCACATCTACATGCCATGTTCATGCATCATGTTGTTGCATATGATTGTGTTTTGATTGTCGACACCGTTCCTTCTCGATAGGTCCTGCTCCGGAGACCGCTCAGTACTGCCTAAGGAGCAAGCCCCTCTATTGATCTACCAGGCAAGCAAACCCCCTTGTTCATTCCGATACAATCCTACTCTCTCGCTCCTGCTCTCAGTTATTGCATTAGGACAACAACGATTCAACTACTACTTTGTGCTGCGGTAGTTGAACCCATTCCTCTACATGACCTGTCATTGCCAAAGTAAATAGTTGAAACCCACTAGCATGTGTAGGAGTTGATTGAGCCATGTTGTGTTCCTACCATGCCATGCCTGCTATTGCTTAGAGTTGTGTCAGGTCTGATTCATTGGGAATGAATTGGAGTGTTATGATATGTTCTGATGCTGAGAGTGAAGTGTGTAAACACGATTTGGTAAAGGTAGCGGTGAGAGGCCATGTAGGAGTACATGGTGGGTTGTCTCACCGAACCGCCCTAAGCAATCGAGTTCTATGTATGTTGTCCAATGACTCGTTACTACCACACCTTGGGATCCTTAATTGACTCTCTTGACTTATTAACCAACTTGGTCTCTGCCCGTGAGTCGCAACTAGTTTCGGTGTTTGTAGGTAGTGCTATTTTTCTACCAAGTGGCACCCGCAGGTGGGCTTGGGATGACTAGGCACACGTGGCCTGGTGTACCGAGTGGCACCCGGATGGTGGGCTCGGGAACCCTGCACACATCATATGGGGCCGTGAGCGACACCCCGGCCGGATCTCCTTGCGGATGGAACCCGAATAGGCGATAAACCTAGGCTAGAGTCTTGTGTGGTTAGTCAGGTCGTGGCCGACTCCCTCGCCAGGCTTCCGCTTGAAGGTTGCCGAGATACACGACGTGTACATGGTGGTAAGTGGCGAGAGCGTGTGTGAAGAAGTACACCCCTGCAGGGTTAACATGATCTATTCGAATAGCTGGGTCCGCGGTTATGGACTTCTTGGATGCTTACATGGTACATAGACAAGTTGAAGTGGATACTCTAAAATGCTCAAGACAAGTGTGAGTGCTATGGATGGCCTTCTCGTAGGTAGACGGGAATGAAGCCATAGTAGTGTATTGTGTGGTGATTAGTGGACTCGTGTGCGCCATATCACCTCAAAGAAGTTCTCGTAGTCGTAGAACAGGATAGCCACAGAGTCAAAGCTAGCTTGCTGCAACTAAACCCCACATTACCCTCTTGATACAAGTGCATGTATGATAGGATCTGATGTAAGTCTTGCTGAGTACCTTTGTACTCATGTTGCTTTATTTATGTTTTTGCAGCGGAGACTTCGGTCCTACTAGTGTTCTTGTGGACTTCGACGAGTAGCTTGTACCTCAGCTGCGATCTTGATAGGATGCTGTAGATAGTCAGGCTCTTCAGCCTTTTTCATTTGTAGGTGTCTGTACTCAGACATGTAATGCTTCCGCTTGTTGCTTGTCTGCTCTGAATGTTGGGTCATGTGATGACCCCTGCTTGTAATAATGCTATGATGGCTCTTCTGAGCCTTTAACTATATGAGTTGTTGAGTTATGCTGTGATGCCATGTTGTACAACACATACTTGCATGTTATGCGTACGTGTAATGTGTATTGCTATGTGTGGGATCTGACTATCTAGTTGTTTATCCTTAGTAGCCTCTCTTATCGGAAATGTCTCCTAGTGCTTCCATCGAGCCCCGGTAGCTTGCTACCGCTCCGGAACACTTAGGCTGGCCGCATGTGTCCTTCTTCGTTCTTGTCCGTTCTTCGGGAAATGTCACGCGGTGTCTCACCGGAGCCTCATTAGCTCACTACACCTGGTTTATCGAGTCCTGCTAGCCCAGTTGCTACAGCCCGGATTCACTCGCTGATGATCGACACGTTCGTTGTTGGGTCATGTATGCCTGTCCCTGTAAGTTAGTGCCACTTTGGGTTCACGACTAGCCATGTCAGCCCGGGTTCTCTATCATATGGAGGCTAGCGAAACTATCATATACGTGTGCCAAAAGGCACAAACGGTCCCGGGCATGGTACGGCGACACCCGTGGGAATACCGTGCGTGAGGCCGCAAAGTGGTATGAGGTGTTACATGCTAGATCGATGTGACTTAGGATCGGGGTCCTGACAGAACAACTCACGCCAGAGGGCGGTGGTGAAAACTCGATCGCGGTCGGAGACAATGGAGTTGGGAAGGCCGTGCAGCTTGACAACGTTGTCCCAGAAGACGCGCGCCACCTGCGCGGCATTGAATGGGTGGTGGAGGGGAACAAAATGCGCGAACTTTGTTAGGCGATCGACCACCACCATGATTGCGTCATACCCTTCAGACTTGGGCAATCCTTCGATGAAATCCATGGTGAGGTCTTGCCAAGGCGCCGTCGGGATAGGAAGGGGAGCGAGCATGCCCGCCGACCGCCGATGCTCATGTTTAGCTTGTTGGCATACCAAGCACTGCTTCACATAGTCCGCCACGTCGCGCTTCATGCTAGTCCACAGAAAACGCTTCTTCAGGCGTTGATACGTGGCCGTGTTGCCTGAATGTCCGCCCACCACGCTGTCATGGAGGGCACTGATCAACTTGGTGCGGAGAGCCGTGTTGCTGCCAATCCAGAGGTGAACATTCTGACGAATCAGCCCTTTGTGCAGCTCAAATCCGTCTTCGTTGGGGCCGTGGACTGCTAGTTGTGTTAGTTTCTCTTGAGCATATGCATCTGTAGCGTAGGAATTGGCCACTTCCTGCACCCAGGTTGGCTAGCAAAGGGAGAGTGTTGCAATGTCTAGGGCCGTGCCCACGCGTGATAGAGCATCTGCGGCTCCGTTGTCCACTCCCCGTCTGTACTGGAATTTGAATTGCAATCCGACCAACTTGGACATAGCCTTGCGTTGCAGATCCGTCTCGAGCTATTGATCACCCAGATTGCAGAGACTTTTGTGGTTGGTGACAATGGTGAACTGGCCACGCTGCAGATACGCCCGCCACTTGTCGATGGCCATCATTACCACCAAAAACTCCTTCTCGTAAGCTGAAAGCTTCTGATTGCGCACTCCCAGGGCCTTGCTGAAGTAAGCCATTGGGTGGCCTTCCTGCACAAGCACGGCGCCAATGCCGGTGTTGCAGGTGTCGGTCTCGATGCTGAATGGCTTGGCGAAGTCAGGCAAGGTGAGTACTGGTGCGCTGGCCATGGCGCGTTTGAGGAGATCGAAGGCTGTTTGTGCATGCTCGCTCCACTCAAACGCCTTCTTTGTCAGCAAGTTGGTAAGTGGTTTGGCGATGATGCCGTACCGGGCTACAAATTTTCTGTAGTAGCCGGTAAGGCCAAGGAAACCACGAAGCTCTGTGGGTGTTGTCGGTGTTGGCCAGTTCAACATAGCTTGGGTCTTCTCCGTGTCAGTGGCAACACCGGCGCTCGAAATGACATGCCCAAGGTAGTTAATGCTCTCCCGAGCAAAGGAACACTTGGATAGCTTGGCGAATAGTTGGTGTTGGCGAAGGAGATCAAAGACCAGCTGCAAATGCTCTTTGTGCTCCTGTAGCGTTTCACTGAACACCAAAATGTCATCGAGAAATAAGATCACAAATTTGCGTACATACTTGCTGAATATTTGATTCATTAGGCACTGGAAGGTTGCCGGGGCGTTGCAGAGGCCAAAGGGCATGACCCTGAAGTGGAAGTGCCCGTGCTGGGTCTTGAACGTTGTCTTCTCTTCATCGCCATCTCGCATGAAAATTTGGTGGTAGCCTGCCCGTAAATCCAACTTGGAGAAGTATTTAGCACCCGCGAGCTCGTCTAGCAGCTCGTCCACAATTGGTAAGGGAAACCGATTCTTCACTATGTTGTCATTGAGGCGTCGATAATCCACACAAAAACACCATGGTCTGTCCTTTTTCTTGACTAGCAGAACCGGAGCAGCATAGGGACTCATACTGTGCTCAATGACACCAGAATCGAGCATTTCTCTAACTTGCCGCTCGATTTCGTCCTTTTGCAACAGAGAGTACCGATAGGGGTGTGCATTCGCCAGTTGTGCCCCCTCGACCAGTGTAATGGCATGGTCGTACTGACGATGTGGCGGAAATTTTTTGGGTTCGCCAAACACATCCTTGTACTCGCTGAGCACTGCTTGAATGCCGGCCGGCAACTTCTTCCAGGGCTCGCTGGGGGGTGGGTGTCTGTCCAGAAGAGCCATGTACCAGATCTCGTTGCCGGCTTGCCACTTGTTAAACTACTCTGGTTCGATTGCCTCCAAGGACTTAACATCATTGTGGCGAACACTTTGTAGCGTAACGCTGGCACCCTCATGCTCGAAGGTGAGAGTATTGTTTCGCCAATGGCAACTCATCGGGCTGAATTTCTCTAGCCAGTCCATACCCAGCACGCCGTCGTATGCATCGAGCGTGAGCTGGCGCATGTCTGTGGAAAAGGTGTGCCCTTGTATCCACCGTTTGACACCAGGTACAAGCTTGTCGCAGACCAGTCGTTCACCATTAGCAACGCGCACGTCCACTAGCGGCAGGGGCGTTGTTGTTGCAGCAATGCGATCGACAAAGCACGTGGAGATGAAACTGTGTGTACTGCCTGAATCGACAAGGACCAGCATGACCTGATTGCCCACGAGAGCACGGAGGCGGATCGTACGTGGCGTCTCCACACCGAAGATGGCTTGGGTGGAGAGCACGCAACACTCTTGATCTGCTGGTGCATCGCCCGGCTCATCTAACAGTTCCATGGCCTGAATTGCTTCATCGGTGAGCACTTCCCCATGCTCGCCCATGTGTATGGTGAGCAGCTGCGTGGCCTGCTTGCAGCGGTGCTCCCTGGAGTATCGGTCACCACATTTGAAACACAGGCCATGTGCCCGGCGATGATCTCGGAGCTGCCGCTCACGCGCATAAGCGTCCCCACCTGCGCCCACGGCCGGTGCGGCAGCAGGTCGCAGCACAACCTGCGGCCGTGGTGACAGCGCGATTGTTGGTGTTGGGGGCCGTCCCACTGGGAACATGCGCGGTCGAGGTCGATGCGTGTCGGTCTCCTCCTCCTGGATGTGTGATGTCTACTACACAACCTTCTTCTTGTAGACGTTGTTGGGCCTGCAAGTGCATAGGTTTGTAGGACAGTAGCAAATTTCCCTCAAGTGGATGACCTAAGGTTTATCAATCCGTATGAGGCGTAGGATGAAGATGGTCTCTCTCAAGCAACCCTGCAACCAAATAACAAAGAGTCTGTTGTGTCCCCAACACACCCAATACAATGGTAAATTGTATAGGTGCACTAGTTCGGCGAAGAGATGGTGATACAAGTGCAATATGGATGGTAGATATAGGTTTTTGTAATCTGAAATAATAAAAACAGCAAGGTAACTAATGATAAAAGTGAGCGTAAGCGGTATTGCAATGATAGGAAACAAGGCCTAGGGTTCATACTTTCACTAGTGCAAGTTCTCTCAACAATAATAACATAGATAGATCATATAACAAGCCCTCAACATGCAACAAAGAGTCACTCCAAAGCCACTAATAGCGGAGAACAAACGTAGAGATTATGGTAGGGTACAAAAGAGTTCATACTAGAATAACACCTTAAGACACAAATCAACCAAAACCCTAATGTCACATAGATACTCCATTGTCACTTCAAGTATCCGTGGGCATGATTATACGATATGCATCACACAATCTCAGATTCATCCAACCAACACAAAGTACTTCAAAGAGTGCCCCAAAGTTTCTACCAGAGAGTCAATAACGTGTGCCAACCCCTATGCATAGGTTCATGGGCGGAACCCGCAAGTTGGTCACCAAAACATACATCAAGAGGCACGTGAAATCCCATTGTCACCACAGATAAACACGGCAAGACATACATCAAGTGTTCTCATAAAAGATTCAATCCGATAAGATAACTTCAAAGGGGAAACTCAATTCATCACAAGAGAGTAGAGGGGGAGAAACATCATAAGATCCAACTACAATAGCAAAGCTCGCGATACATCAAGATCGTGCCATAGAGAGAACACGAGAGAGAGAGACATTAAACACATAGCTACTGGTACATACCCTCAGCCCCGAGGGTGAACTACTCCCTCCTCGTCATGGAGAGCGCCGGGATGATGAAGATGGCCACCTGTGATGGATTCCCCCTCCGACAGGGTGCCGGAACAGGCTCCCGAGAGGTTTTTGGTGGCTACAGAGGCTTGCGGCGGCGGAACTCCCAATCTATCTTGACATTCGATGGTTTTAGGGTACATAGGCTTATATAGGTGAAAGAAGTCGGTCGGGAGGTGCTCGAGGGGCCCACGAGACAGGGGGCCACCACCCTGTAAGGGGGGCGCGGCCACCTATCTCGTGGCCTCCTCGAGGATCTTCTGACATGGACTCCAAGTCTCCAGGATCATATTCTTCCAAAAAATCACGATGCCGAAGGTTTCATTCCGTTTGGACTCCATTTGATATTCCTTTTCTTCGAAATACTGAAACAGGCACTAAAACAGCAATATGGGTTGGGCCTCCGGTTAGTAGGTTAGTCCGAAAAATGATATAAATGTGTAAAATAAAGCCCATAAACATCCAAATGGGGTAATATAATAGCATGAAACAATAAAAAATTATAGATACGTTGGAGACGTATCAAGCATCCCCAAGCTTAATTCCTGCTTGTCCTCGAGTAGGTAATTGATAAAAACAGAATTTTTGATGTGGAATGGTACCTAGCATAATTCTCAATGTAATTTTCTTTATTGTAGCATGAATGTTCAGATCCAAATGATTCAAAATAAAAGTTCATATTGATAAAAGAAATAGTAACAATTCAAGCATACTAATCAAAGTAATCATGTCTTCTCAAAATAACATGGCAAAAGAAAGTTCATCCTTACAAAATCATATAGTTAGGCTATGCTTCATTTTCGTCACACAAAGATGTTCCCAACTTCTATACCCCAGATGACAAGCCAAGCAATTGTTTCATACTTAAATAATCTCAAACTTTTTCAGCCTTCATGCAATACGTGAGCGTGAGCCATGGATATAGCACTATGGGTGGAATAGAATATGATGATGGGGATTGTGTGGAGAAGACAAAAAAGGAGAAAGTCTCACATTGACGTGGATAATCAACAGGCTATGGATATGCCCATCAATTTATGTCAACATGAGGAGTAGGGATTGCCATGCAACGGATGCACTAGAGCTATAAATGAATGCTCAATAAAAGAAAGCTAGTGGGTGTGGATCCAACATGCTTGCTCACGAAGACCTAGGGCATTTGAGGAAGCCCATCGTAGGAATATACAAGCCAAGTTCTATAATGAAAAATTCCCACTATTATGAAAAAGACAACTTATGAGACTCACTATATGAAAAACATGGTGCTACTTTGAAGCACAATATATGAGACTCACTACATGAAGAACAAGGTGCTACTTTGAAGCACAAGTGTGGAAAAAGAGATAGTAACATTGCCCTTTTTATTTCTTTTCTTTTTTTCCTTTTTTTTCTTTTTCTTTTTTTTTGGGCCTTTCTTTTCTTTTTTCTTTTTGGCCTTTCTTCTTCTTTTTGGGGGCAATGTTCTAATAATGACGATCATCACACTTCTATTGATTACAACATAAGAATTACAACTCGAAACTAGAACAAGATATGACTCTATATGAATGCCTCCGGCGGTGTACCGGGTTGGTGCAATGAATCAAGAGTGACATGTATGAAAAATAATGCATGGTGGCTTTGCCACAAATACGATGTCAACTACATGATCATGCAATGGCAATATGACAAAAGTAAAGTATGTCATGATGATGATGAACGGAATGGTGGAAAGTCGCATGGCAATATATCTCGGAATGGCTATGGAAATGCCATAATAGGTAGGTATGGTGGCTGTTTTGAGGAAGATATAGGGAGGTTTATGTGTGATAGAGCGTATCATATCACGGGGTTTGGATGCACCGGCGAAGTTTGCACCAACTCTCAAGGTGAGAAAGGGCAATGCACGGTACCGAAGAGGCTAGCAAAGGCGGAAAATTAAAAGTGCGTATAATCCATGGACTCAACATTAGTCAAAAGAACTCATATACTTATTGCAAAAATTTAGAAGTCATCAAAAACCAAGTACTACGCGCATGCTCCTAGGGGGATAGATTGATAGGAAAAGACCATCGCTCGTCCTCGACCGCCACTCATAAGGATGCACAAGCCACGTACACTTCATGTTTCAAATTTGTTACACAACTTTAACCATACGTGCATGCTACGGGACTTGCTAATTTCAACACAAGCATTCTTTAAATTCATAATCACCCAACTAGCATGACTTTAATATCACTACCTCCATATCTCAAAACAATTATCAAGTATCAAGTTGATCATAGCATCCAATTCACTTTCTATGATAGTTTTTATTATACCCAACTCGGATGCTTATCATTCTAGGACCAACTTTATAACCATACCAAATACCATGCTGTTCTAAAAGACTCTCGAAATAATATAAGTGAAGCATGAGAGACTAGCAATTTCTACAAAATACAACCACCGCCATGCTCTAAAAAATATAAGTGATGCACTAGAGCAAATGACAAACTACTCCGAAAGATATAAGTGAAGATCAATGAGTAGTCGAATAATTGTGCAACTATGTGAAGACTCTCTAACATTAAGGAATTTCAGATCTTGGTATTGAATTCAAACAGCAAGCAAAACAAAATAAAATGACATTGCAAGGATAGCACAACTCATGTGAAGAAGCAAAAACTTAGGCTCAACCGATACTAACTGATAGTTGTTGAAGAAGAAAGGTGGAATGCCTACCGGGGCATCCCCAAGCTTACATGCTTGAGACTTCTTGGAATATTATCTTGGGGTGCCTCGGGCATCCCCAAGCTTGAACTTCGTGTCTCCTTAATTCCTCTCATATCATGGTTTCTCTTTTTATCAAAAGCTTCATCCACAACAAACTCAACAAGAACTCGTGAGATAGGTTAGTATAAACCAATGCAAAACCTTATCATTTTCTAATGTAACAAATCACTAAAACTATTATTCAACATTGCATAATAAATGCCTCTGCATATTTAATACTCCTATCCTCAAATAGAATCATTAAACAAGCAAACATATGCAAACAATGCAAACATAACAGCAATCTGCCAAAACAGTACAATCTGTAAAGAATGCAAGAGTATCAATACTTCCCTAACTCCAAAAATTATGAAATAAAATTCCCACTGCAATACATTTATCAGATCTCAATATGCAGAAAGTTTCAACATTATAACATTGTCTAAATTTTCTAGGGAATTTTTGCAACAGCGGTAAACTTTCTGTTTTCAAACAGCAACATGTATAGTAGCAAAATAAGCATGGCAAAGGCTATCCTTGACTTTTTTATTGAAACTAAAGATGCAAAACATTATTCTAAATAACATCAATCAAATACTAACAAAATAAAATGACGCTCCAAGCAAAACACATATCATGTGACGAATAAAAATATAGCTCCAAGTAAAGTTACCGATGAACAAAGACGAAAGAGGGGATGCCATCCGGGGCATCCCCAAGCTTAGGCTTTTGGCTATTCTTGAATATTACCTTCGGGTGACTTGGGCATCCACAAGCTTAGGCTCTTGCCACTCCTTATTCCATAGTCCATCGAATCTTTACCCAAAACTTGAAAACTCCACAACACAAAACTCAACAGAAAACTCGTAAGCTCCGTTAGTATAAGAAAATAAAACCACCACTTAGGTAGTGTAATGAACTCATTCTAAATTCGTATTGGTGTAATATCTACTGTATTCCAACTTATCTATGGTTCATACACTCCGATACTACTCATAGATTCATCAAAATAAGCAAACAACACATAGAAATCTGACAAAAACAGAACAGTCTGTAGTAATCTGTATCAAACGTATACTTCTGGAACTTCAAAACTCCTACCAAATTAGGAAGTCCTAAGGAATTCGTGTACCAATCCAGATAAAAAAGAATCAGATCATAATCACGTTTGTGTGAATTAACAAAACTAAATTACTGGGTGAAAAAGTTTCTGATTTTTAGCAGGATCAACACAACTATCACCGTAAGCTATCCTAAATGTCTTACTTGGCACTTTATTGAAACAAAAGCTATAAAACATGATTACTACAGTAGCATAATCATGTGAACACACAAAAACAGTAAGGATAAATGTTGGGTTGCCTCCCAACAAGTGCTTTTCATTAATGCCTTTCTAGCTAGGCATGATGATGACAATGATGCTCACATAAAAGATAAGAATTGAAACATAACGGGAGCATCATGAAGCATATGACTAGCACATTTAAGTCTAACCCACTTCCTATGCATAGGGATTTTGTGAGCAAATAACTTATGTGAACAATAATCAACTAGCATTGGAAGGTAAAACAAGCATAGCTTCAAAACTTGAAGCACATAGAGAGGAGACTTGATATTATTGCAATTACTACAAGCATATATTCCTCCATCACAATAATTTTCAGTAGCATCATGAATGAATTCAACAATATAACCAACACCTAAAGCATTCTTTTCATGATCTACAAGCATAGAAAATTTGCTACTCTCCACATAAGTAAAATTCTTCTCATGAATAATAGTGGGAGCAAACTCAACAAAATAATTATCATGTGAGGCATAATCCAATTGAAAACTAAAATCATGATGACAAATTTCATGGTTATCATTATTCCTAGTAGCATACAAGTCATCACAATAATCATCATAGATAGCAACTTTGTTCTCATAATCAATTGGAACCTCTTCTGAAATAGTGGATTCATCACTAAATAAAGTTGACACTCTTCCAAATCCACTTTCATATTCATCACAACAAGATTCAACATCCTCCAAAATAGTGGGATCACTATTTCCTAAAGTTGACACTCTTCCAAACCCACTTTCATCAATATAATAGGTATAAATAGGAGGCATGCTTTCATCATAATAAATATTCTCATCAAAACTTGGGGGACTAAACATATCATCTTCATCAAACATAGCTTCCCCAAGCTTGTGGATTTGCATATCATTAGCATAATGGATATTCAAGGAATTCATACTAACAACATTGCAATCATGCTCATCATTCACATATTTCATGCCAAGCATTCTATGTAATTCTTCTTCTAGCACTTGAGCACAATTTTCCTTCCCATCATTCTCATGAAAGATATTAAAAAGACAAAGCGTATGAGACATTTTTTTGGTTTTCTTTTATAAACTAAACTAGTGATAAAACAAGAAACAAAAAGACTCTATTGCAAGATCTAAAGATATACCTTCAAGCACTCACCTCCCCGGCAACGGTGCCAGAAAAGAGCTTGATGTCTACTACACAACCTTCTTCTTGTAGATGTTGTTGGGCCTGCAAGTGCACAGGTTTGTAGGACAGTAGCAAATTTTCCTCAAGTGGATGACCTAAGGTTTATCAATCCGTAGGAGGCGTAGGATGAAGATGGTCTCTCTCAAGCAACCCTGCAACCAAATAACAAAGAGTCTCTTGTGTCCCCAACACACCCAATACAATGGTAAATTGTATAGGTGCACTAGTTTGGCGAAGAGATGGTGATACAAGTGCAATATGGATGGTAGATATAGGTTTTTGTAATCTGAAAAAATAAAAACAGCAAAGTAACTAAAGGTAAAAGTGAGTGTAAACGGTATTGCAATGATAGGAAACAAGGCCTAGGGTTCATACTTTTACTAGTGCAAGTTCTCTCAACAGTAATAACATAGATAGATCATATAACAAGCCCTCAACATGCAACAAAGAGTCACTCCAAAGCCACTAATAGCGGAGAACAAACGTAGAGATTATGGTAGGGTACGAAACCACCTCAAAGTTATTCTTTCGGATCGATCTATAAAAGAGTTCGTACTAGAATAACACCTTAAGACACAAATCAACCAAAACCCTAATGTCACATAGATACTCCATTGTCACTTCAAGTATCCGTGGGCATGACTATACGATATGCATCACACAATCTCAGATTCATCCAACCAACACAAAGTACTCCAAAGAGTGCCCCAAAGTTTCTACCGGAGAGTCAAGAACGTGTCCCAACCCCTATGCATAGGTTCATGGGCGGAACCCGCAAGTTGGTCACCAAAACATACATCAAGAGGCACATGAAATCCCATTGTCACCACAGATAAACACGACAAGACATACATCAAGTGTTCTCATAAAAGACTCAATCCGATAAGATAACTTCAAAGGGGAAACTCAATTCATCACAAGAGAGTAGAGGGGGAGAAACATCATAAGATCCAACTATAATAGCAAAGCTCGCAATACATCAAGATCGTGCCATCGAGAGAACACGAGAGAGAGAGAGAGAGAGAGATCAAACACATAGCTACTGGTACATACCCTCAGCCCCGAGGGTGAACTACTCCCTCCTCGTCATGGAGAGCGCCGGGATGATGAAGATGGCCACCGGTGATGGATTCCCCCTCCGGCAGGGTGCCGGAACGGGCTCCCGAGAGGTTTTTGGTGGCTACAGAGGCTTGCGGTGGTGGAACTCCCAATCTATCTTGATATTCGATGGTTTTTGGGTACGTAGGCTTATATAGGCGAAAGAAGTCGGTCGGGAGGTGCTCGAGGGGCCCACGAGATAGGGGGCCACCACCCTGTAAGGGGGGCGCGGCCTCCTATCTCGTGGCCTCCTCGAGGATCTTCTGACATGGACTCCAAGTCTCCAGGATCATATTCTTCCAAAAAATCACGCTGCCGAAGGTTTCATTCCGTTTGGACTCCGTTTGATATTCCTTTTCTTGAAATCTCAAACAGCAATAAAACAACAATATGGGCTGGGCCTCCGGTTAGTAGGTTAGTCCCAAAAATGATATAAATGTGTAAAATAAAGCCCATAAACATCCAAAAGGGGTAATATAATAACATAGAACAATAAAAAATTATAGATACGTTGGAGACGTATCAATGTGCGCTAGAACGGATGCACGCGTGATGCTCGTGGGTGCTTGTAGGCGTACCGCCGCTCGAAGATTGTCCCGCAGACCAAGCAGGAACTGCGTGATGAAGAAATTGTTGCTGAGCGTAGCGTCGAGCGCCAGCAGGTGGTACATATGTGCCTCGAATGCGAGCCGGTATTCAGCCACTGTTCCTGTCTGACGGAGTTGCAGTAATTGTGCATCTCTAACTCAAACTCGTTAGGGCTAAATTCCTCCTTGAGCGCTTGACAGAACGCCTCCCATGACAACGCTCTGTGTGCCTGACGGTATGCTTGAAGCCAATGTGCAGCATGCCCCTCGATGTAGAGGGAGGCCGTGGTCACCCAATTGTTTTGCGGCACCCGGTACAGCTCAAAGTAGGACTCCCAATGATCGATCCAGAGATACGACGCCGTGCCGTCGAACTTAGGGAAGTCGTGCTTGGGGGGCTTGACGTGGTAGTCGTCCGTGGGCGGCGCTTGAGGAATCCAGCGAGGGGAAGCTGGCGGCGGCATCTGACCCGCCCCGGTGATGGTGACCGCGGGGCGGTGCGGGATGAGGGGTGGACCGTCGTTGACGAGGCGAGTGACCGGCCCATGGACTTCGAAGCCCCTTGGGTGCTCTGGTAGTGGCGTGGCCGAGGACGCATGCGGATCACCTTCCCTGGGCGTGAACTGGTGCTGGTGAGAGGAGGCGGGCGCCTGCTGCTTGTCGTGGTTGGTGCGCTGCTGGCGCACCTCATCGACATTGGCTTGCGTCAAATCCAGCTGGCGGCGGAGGTGTGTGAGGTCGCTGGAGACCTGCTCGTTGAAGGCGAGTTGTGCCTCCACATGCTTGTCTGCGGTGATCTGGCTTTTCTCGAACCGCGTCAAGAGCGATTCCAGCAAGGGTTTGATCTCTCCCGAGGTTTTTGACATGGCTACTAGGATGTGGCGGGTCTGGGCGGAAGGTTTGGATGGCGGCGCCGTCGCCCTTGCTCCAAATCAGTCCAACCCCGCTGGGGATTTTGGGCCAACTCACCAGAGTGAATCAGCACCCGCAGCGGTGGATGTTATGGTCCGATCGAGAGGATGTGAGCACGATCTGGCAGAAATTTTTTCTGGGGAAAACGGAACCAGGCTCTGATTACCAGTTTGTAATAAACCCAGTGGCACAAGGGATCGATACAGAGGAGATCGGGATGAGACATCGAACTGGAGTTCTTACTTGCAGAAGAAGAAGATGAGGAACAGAGAAGGAGGGCGAGATACAGAAAGAGTAGGTGAGGGACAAGGTTCACATACAACACGCCTCCCCAACTCTGGCTAACTCACACGCTTAAGTACACACAGACACAACTGACAATGGGCCCTGGCCGGGGACCCACATCTGTTGGGGAACGTAGTAATTTCAAAAATTTTCCTACGCACACGCAAGATCATGGTGATGTATAGCAACGAGAGGGGAGAGTGTTGTCTACATACCCTTGTAGACCCGAAGCGGAAGCGATCTGGCGTAGAGGAAGTAGTCGTCGTTCTCCTCGCGATCCGACCGATCCGGCGCCGTTACTCCGACGCCCGAGTTCTTGACACACGTACAGCTCGATGGCGTCCCTCGTACTCCGATCCAGCCGAGTGTCGAGGAGAGTTCCACAAGACGACGGCGTGGTGACGATCTTGATGTATCACCGGCGAGGCTTCGCTTAAGCTTCATGACAGTATAACCGAGGTGGAATATGGTGGAGGGGCACCGCACGGCTAAGGAACGATCTCACGATCAACTTGTGTGTCCCAAGGTGCCCCCTGCCCCGTATATAAAGGAGCAAGGGGGAGGGGGGCGGCCAAAGGAGGCGCATACAGGAGTCCTACTCCCTCTGGGAGTAGGATTCCCCCAATCCTAGTTGGACTAGGATTCCGGAGGAAAGAGAGAGAGGGGCGGCCCCTTCTCCTAGTCCTAGTAGGACTAGGGAAGGGGGAGGCGCGCCCACTAGGGCTGGCCCTTTCTCCTTTCCACTAAGGCCCATCGAGGCCCATTTACCTCCGGGGTTCCAGTAACCTCCGGTACTCCGATAAATTCCGTTTTACCGGAACCATTCGAACTCCAAACATAGGCTTCCAATATATCAATCTTTATGTCTCGACCATTCCGAGACTCCTCGTCATGTCCGTGATCACATCCGGGACTCGAACTCCTTCGGTACATCAAAATACATAAACTCATAATAACTGCATCATCGTAACCTTAAGCGTGCGGACCCTACGGTTCGAGAACAATGTAGACATGACCTAGAACTATTCACGGTCAATAACCAACAGCGGGACCTGGATGCCCATATTGGTTCCTACATATTCTCTGAAGATCTTTGTCGGTCGGACCGCATAACAACATCGTTGTTCCCTTTGTCATCGGTATGTTACTTGCCCGAGATTCGATCGTCGGTATCCAATACCTAGTTCAATCTCGTTACGGCAAGTCTCTTTACTCGTTCCGTAATACATCATCTCACAACTAACTCATTAGTTGTAGTGCTTGCAAGGCTTAAGTGATGTGCATTACCGAGAGGGCCAGAGATACCTCTCCGACAATCGGAGTGACAAAACCTAATCTCGAAATCGCCAACCCAACATTTGCCTTTGGAGACACCTGTAGTACTCCTTTATAATCACCCAGTTACGTTGTGACGTTTGGTAGCACCCAAAGTGTTCCTCCGGTAAACGGGAGTTGCATAATCTCATAGTTACAGGAACATGTATATGTCATGGATAAAAGCAGTAGCAACATACTAAACAATCGTGTGCTAAGCTAAGGGAATGGGTCATGTCAATCAGATCATTCTACTAATGATGTGACCTCATTAATCAAATAACAACTCCTTTGTTCATGGTTAGGAAACATAACCATCTTTGATTAACAAGCTAGTCTAGTAGAGGCATACTAGTGACATGTTGTTTTGTCTATGCATTCACACATGTATCATGTTTCCGGTTAATACAATTCTAGCATGAATGATAAACATTTATCATGAAATAAGGAAATAAATAATAACTTTATTATTGCCTCTAGGGCATATTTCCTTGATCTCCCACTTGCACTAGAGTCAATAATCTAGATTACACAGTAATGATTCTAACACCCATGGAGTCTTGGTGCTGATCATGTTTTGCTCGTGGAAGAGGCTTAGTCAGCGGTCGCAACATTCAGATCCGTATGTATCTTGCAAATCTCTATGTCTCCGGTCTGGACTAAGTCCGGATGGAATTGAAGCGTCTCTTGATGTGCTTGGTCCTCTTGTGAAATCTGGATTCCTTTGCTAAGGCAATTGCTCGATATTGTCACGAAAGATTTTCATTGGACCCGATGCACTAGGTATGACACCTAGATTGGATATGAACTCCTTCATCCGCACTCCTTCATTAGCTGCTTCGAAGCTGCTATGTATTCCGCTTCACATGTAGATCCCGCTCTGACGCTTTGTTTAGAACTGCACCAACCGACAGCTCCTCCGTTTAGTGTAAATCGTATCCGGTCTGTGATTTAGAATCGTCCGGATCGGTGTCAAAGCTTGCATCAACGTAACCGTTCGATGAGCTCTTTGTCACCTCCATATCGAGAAACATATCCTTAGTCCTTTTCGGTATTTCAGGATGTTCTTGACCGCTGTCGATGATCCACTCTGGATTACTTTGGTACCTTCTGCTAGGCTTATAGCAAGGCACACATCAGTCAGTACACAGCATTGCATACATGATAGAGCCTATGGCTGAAGCATAGGGAACATCTTCCATTTTCTCTCTATCTTCTGCGGTGGTCGGGCATTGAGTCGACTCAACTTCACACCTTGTAACACGAGCAAGAACCCTTTCTTTGCTTGATCCATTTTGAACTTCTTCAAAACTTTGTCAAGGTATGTGCTTTGTGAAAGTCAATTAAGCGTCTTGATCTATCTCTATAGATCTTAATGCCCAATATGTAAGCAGCTTCACCGAGGTCTTTCATTGAAAACTCTTGTTCAAGTATCCCTTTATGCTATCCAGAAATTCTATATCATTTCCGATCAGCAATATGTCATCCACATATAATATCGTAAATGCTCTGAGCTCCCACTCACTTTCTTGTAAATACAGGCTTCTCCAAAAGTCTGTACAAACCAAATGCTTTGATCACACTATCAAAGCGTTTATTCCAACTCGAGATGCTTGCACCAGTCCATAAATGGATCATTGGAGCTTGCACACTTTGTTAGCTCCCTTTGGATCGATAAAACCTTCGGTTGCATCATATACAACTCTTCTTCCGTAAATCCATTCAGAATGCAGTCTTTACATATATTTGCCAAATTTCATAATCATAAAATCGGCAATTGCTAACATGATTCGGACGGACTTAAGCATCGCTTCTGGTGAGAAGGTCTCATCGTAGTCAATCCCTTGAACTTGTCGAAAACCTTTTGCGACAAGTCGAGCTTTATAAACGATAACATTACCATCGGCGTCGGTCTTCTTCTTGAAGATCCACTTGTTTTCTATTGCTTGCCTACCCTCGGGCAAGTCAACCAAAGTCCATACTTTGTTTTCATACATGGATCCCATCTCGATTTCATGGCCTCAAGCCATTTTATGAATCTGGGCTCACCATCGCTTCTTCATAGTTCGTAGGTTCATCATGATCTAGTAGCATGACTTCGAGCAGGATTACCGTACCACTCAGTGCGGATCTTACTCTGGTTGATCTACGAGGTTCTGCGGTAACTTGATCTGAAGTTTCATGATCAACATCATCAACTTCCTCACTACTTGGCGTAGGTGTCTCGTAAACTGGTTTACGTGACAAACTACTTTCAAGTAAGGGAGAAGGTACTATTACCTCATCAAGTTCCACTTTCCTCCCACTCACTTCTTTCGAGAGAAACTCCTTCTCTAGAAAGGATCCATTCTTAACAACGAATGTCTTGCCTTCGGATCTGTGATAGAAGGTGTACCCAACTGTTTCCTTTGGGTATCCTATGAAGACACATTTCTCGATTTGGGTTCGAGCTTATCGGGTTGAAGCTTTTTCACATAAGCATCGCATCCCCAAACTTTAAGAAACGACAACTTTGGTTTCTTGCTAAACCACAGTTCATAAGGTGTCGTCTCAGCGGATTTTGACGGTGTTCTATTCGGTGTGAATGCGGCCGTCTCTAGAGCATAACCCCAAAGCGATAGCGGTAAATCAGTAAGAGACATCATAGATCGCACCATATCTAGTAAAGTACGATTCATGACGTTCGGACACACCATTCTGTTGTGGTGTTCGGGTGGCGTGAGTTGCGAAACTATTCCGCATTGTTTCAAATGTAGGCCAAACTCGTAACTCAAATATTCACCTCCACGATCAGATCGTAGAAACTTGATTTTCTTGTTACGATGATTTTCAACTTCACTCTGAAATTCTTTAAACTTTTCAAACGTTTCAGACTTATGTTTCATTAAGTAGATATACCCATATCTGCTTAAGTCATCTGTGAAGGTGAGAAAATAACGATATCCGCCACGAGCCTCAACATTCATCGGACCACATACATCTGTATGTATGATTTCCAATAAATCCGTTGCTCTCTCCATAGTACCGGAGAACGGTGTTCTAGTCATCTTGCCCATGAGGCACGGTTCGCAAGTGCCAAGTGATTCATAATCAAGTGACTCCAAAAGTCCATCAGTATGGAGTTTCTTCATGCGCTTTACACCGATATGACCTAAGCGGCGATGCCACAAATAAGTTGCACTTTCGTTATCAACTCTGCATCTTTTGGTTTCAACATTATGAATATGTGTATCACTACTATCGAGATTCATCAAAAATAGACCATTCCTCAAGGGTGCATGACCATAAAAGATATTACTCATATAAATAGAACAACCATTATTCTCGATTTAAATGAATAACCGTCTCGCATCAAACAAGATCCGGATATAATGTTCATGCTCAACGCAGCACCAAATAACAATTATTTAGGTCTAAAACTAATCCGAAGGTAGATGTAGAGGTAGCGTGCCGACCGCGATCACATCGACTTTGGAACCATTTCCCACGCGCGTCGTCACCTCGTCCTTTGCGGTGTTAAGCAATCCGTAGTCCTGTTTGAGTTGCAAATATTAGCAGAACCAATATCAAATACCAGTGCTCTGCGAGCTCTAGTAAGGTACACATCAATAACATGTATATCACATATACCTTTGTTCACCTTGCCATCCTTCTTATCCGCCAAATACTTGGGGCGGTTCCGCTTCGATGACGATCGCTTGCGGTAGAAGCACTCGATTTCAGGTTTAGGGCCGGACTTGGGTTTCTTCTCTGAGCACAACTTGCTTGCTTTGTTCTTCTTGAAGTTCCTTCTTCTTCCCTTTGCCTTTCTTCTTGAAACTAGTGGTCTTGTTGACCATCAACACTTGATGCTCCTTCTTGATTTCTACCTCCGCAGCCTTTAGCATTGCGAAGAGCTCGGTATAGTCTTTACTAACCCTTGCATATTATAGTTCATCACGAAGCCTTTGTAGCTTGGTGGCAATGATTGAAGAATTACATCAATGACACAATCATCCGGAAGATTAACTCCCAATTGTGTCAAGTGATTGTAGTACCCGGACATTACGAGTATATGCTCACTAATGAACTGTTCTCCTCCATCTTGCAGCTATAGAACTTATTGGAGACTTCATATCTCTCAATCCGGGCATTACTTTGGAATATCAACTTCAACTCTGGAACATCTCATATGCTCCATGACGTTCAAAACGTCGTTGAAGTCCCGGTTCTAAGCCGTAAAGCATGGCACAATGAACTATAGAGTAGTCATCGACTTTGCTCGCCAGACGTTCACAACATCTGGTGTTGCTCCAAAGAAGCGAGCTGTCACCTAGCGGTGCATCCAGGCGTAACTCTTACGTGCAGCAATGAGGATGATCCTCAAATTACGGACCCGATCCGTGTAATTGCTACCATCATCTTTCAACTTTGCTTTCTCAAGGAACGCATTAAAATTCAACGGAAAAACAGCACGAGCCATCTATCTACAATCAAACATAAACAAGCAAGATACTATCAGGTACTAAGTTCATGATAAATTTAAGTTCAATTAATCATATTACTAAAGAACTCCCACTTAGAAAGACATCCTCTAGTCATCTAAGTGATCACGTGATCCAAATCAACTAAACCATAACCGATCATCACGTGAAATGGAGTAGTTTTCAATGGTGAACATCTTATGTTGATCATATCTACTATATGATTCACGCTCGACCTTTCGGTCTCCGTGTTCCGAGGCCATATCTGCATATGCTAGGCTCGTCAAGTATAACCCGAGTATTCTGCGTGTGCAAAATTGGCTTGCACCCGTTGTAGATGGACGTAGAGCTTATCACACCCGATCATCACGTGGTGTCTGGGCACGACGAACTTTGGCAACGGTGCATACTCGGGGAGAACACTTCTTGATAATTTAGTGAGAGATCATCTTATAATGCTACCGTCAATCAAAGCAAGATAAGATGCATAAAAGGATAAACATCACATGCAAATCAATATAAGTGATATGATATGGTCATCATCATCTTGTGCTTCATGATCTCCATCTTGCAGCACCACCATGATCACCATCGTCACCGGCGCGACACCTTGATCTTCATCGTAGCATCATTGTCGTCTCGCCAAACTTATGCTTCTCGACTATCGCTACCGCTTAGTGATAAAGTAAAGCATTACTGAGCGATGCATTGCATACAATAAGCGACAACCATATGGCTCCACCGATTGCCGATAACCGGTTACAAAACATGATCATCTCATACAATAAAATATAGCATCACGTCTTGACCATATCACATCACAACATGCCCTGCAAAAACAAGTTAGGCGTCCTCTACTTTGTTGTTGCAAATTTTACGTGGCTGCTACGGGCTTAAGCAAGAACCAGTCTCACCTCGCATCAAAACCACAGCGATACTTCGTCAAATAGACTCGTTTAACCTTCTCAAGGACCGGGCGTAGCCACACTTTTCAGTTCAACTAAAGTGAGAGAGACAGCACCCACCAGTCACCTTTAAGCAACGAGTGCTCGTGGCGGTGAAACCAGTCTCGCGTAAGCGTCTGGCGTAATGTCGGTGCAGGCCGCTTCATCTCACAATACCGCTGAACCAAAGTATGACATCTTTGGTAGGTAGTATGACTTGTATCGCCCACAACTCACTTGTGTTCTACTCGTGCAAAACATCAAACCATAGAAAAACCTGGCTCGATACCACTGTTGGGGAGCGTAGTAATTTCAAAAATTTTCCTCGCACACGCAAGATCATGGTGATGTATAGCAGAGGGGAGAGTGTTGTCTACATACCCTTGTAGACCCGGCGGAAGCGATCACAACGTAGAGGAAGTAGTCGTCGTTCTCCTCGCGATCCGACCGATCCGGCGCCGTTACTCCAACGCCCGAGTTCTTGACAC
Organism: Aegilops speltoides; assembly: GCA_021437245.1. Taxonomy (NCBI): domain Eukaryota; kingdom Viridiplantae; phylum Streptophyta; class Magnoliopsida; order Poales; family Poaceae; genus Aegilops; species Aegilops speltoides. The sequence goes on from CM038145.1 coordinate 252,515,877, forward strand.
ACGTACAGCTCGATGGCGTCCCTCGTACTCGATCCAGCCGAGTGTCGAGGAGAGTTCGTCGACCTGACGGCGTGGTGACGATCTTGATGTATCACCGGCGAGGCTTCGCCTAAGCTTCATGACAGTATAACCGAGGTGGAATATGGTGGAGGGGCACCGCACACGGCTAAGGAACGATCTCACGATCAACTTGTGTGTCCCAAGGTGCCCCCCGCCCCAGATATAAAGGAGCAAGGGGAGGGGCGGCGGCCAAAGGAGGCATACAGGAGTCCTACTCCCTCTGGGAGTAGGATTCCCCCAATCCTAGTTGGACTAGGATTCCGGAGGAAAGAGAGAGAGGGGCGGCCCCTTCTCCTAGTCCTAGTAGGACTAGGGAAGGGGGAGGCGCGCCCACTAGGGCTGGCCCTTTCTCCTTTCCACTAAGGCCCATCGAGGCCCATTTACCTCCCGGGGTTCGGTAACCTCCGGACTCAGATAAATTCCGTTTTACTTGGAACCATTCGAACTCCAAACATAGGCTTCCAATATATCAATCTTTATGTCTCGACCATTCCGAGACTCCTCGTCATGTCCGTGATCACATCCGGGACTCGAACTCCTTGGTACATCAAAATACATAAACTCATAATAAGCATCCATCGTAACCTTAAGCGTCACGGACCCTACGGTTCGAGAACAATGTAGACATGACCTAGAACTATTCACGGTCAATAACCAACAGCGGGACCTGGATGCCCATATTGGTTCCTACATATTCTCTGAAGATCTTTGTCGGTCGGACCGCATAACAACATCGTTGTTCCCTTTGTCATCGGTATGTTACTTGCCCGAGATTCGATCGTCGGTATCCAATACCTAGTTCAATCTCGTTACCGCAAGTCTCTTTACTCGTTCCGTAATACATCATCTCACAACTAACTCATTAGTTGTAGTGCTTGCAAGGCTTAAGTGATGTGCATTACCGAGAGGGCCCAGAGATACCTCTCCGACAATCGGAGTGACAAAACCTAATCTCAAATCGCCAACCCAACATTTGCCTTTGGAGACACTGTAGTACTCCTTTATAATCACCCGATTCGTTGTGACGTTTGGTAGCACCAAAGTGTTCCTCCGTAAACAGGAGTTGCATAATCTCATAGTTACAGGAACATGTATATGTCATGGATAAAAGCGGTAGCAACATACTAAGCGATCGTGTGCTAAGCTAAAGGAATGGGTCATGTCAATCAGATCATTCTACTAATGATGTGACCTCATTAATCAAATAACAACTCCTTTGTTCATGGTTAGGAAACATAACCATCTTTGATTAACAAGCTAGTCTAGTAGAGGCATACTAGTGACATGTTGTTTTGTCTATGCATTCACACATGTATCATGTTTCCGGTTAATACAATTCTAGCATGAATGATAAACATTTATCATGAAATAAGGAAATAAATAATAACTTTATTATTGCCTCTAGGGCATATTTCCTTCAACATCTTCCTTGTCCACCGCATCATCAAGGGGATGCAGGTGTGACATGAACCTCAAAATACATATGATTGTTTTATATAATTCTAAAATATGTTTTTTTATTTATTGATCATCTTCACTCTCTATCAGGATTGAGCCCCCGCGGCGTGCTCCTCCCTGGCGACTCGGGCGGTGGCGCTCACCCCTCCCTTGGCTTCCCCTTCCCTCTTCCATCGCCCAATGCATTTTGTTGGGATAATTAAGCCCATGTAGATCCAATGGCTACGGGGGGCTGTGTTTGGGCGATCTGTCCTTGAGCGGGAGGATCGGCCGGTGGGCGATCGGCGCGTTGCTCCTCCACACATGTTGTTGGTTCCCATTGACGGATGGAGGGCGGTTGTCTCGGTGGCTAGGGGCGTGGATGTTCGTGCGTCAACCTTGCTGCTCGATGAGAGGATCAGCAAGATCGGCGATGTGTGATTGAGCATGTGGGCGGCATGTGATACGTCTCCAACGTACCTATAATTTTTGATTGCTCCATGCTACTTTATCTACTATTTTAGCCAATATTGGGCTTTATTATCCACTTTTATATTATTTTTGGGACTAACCTATTAACCGGAGGCCCAGCCCAGATTTGCTATTTTATGCCTATTTCAGTGTTTCGAGGAAAAGGAATATCAGACGGAGTCAAAACGGAACGAAATCAACTGAAGAAGTTATTTTTGGAAGGAAAGCAACCCGGGAGACTTGGAGTCCACGTCAAGGAAGAAACGAGGAAGGCACGAGGTAGGGGGGGCCCCCCCGGGAGCGCCCTCCACCCTTGTGGGGCCCTCGTGGCTCCCCTGACGTATTTCTTCCTCCTATATATACCTACGTACCCTAAAACTTCCAGAACAGAAGATAAATCGGGAGTTCCGCCGCCGCAAGCCTCTGTAGCCACCAAAAACCTCTCGGGAGCCCTTCCCGGCACCCTGCCGGAGGGGGATCCCATCACCGGTGTCCATCTTCATCATCCCGGCGCTATCCATGACGAGGAGGGAATAGTTCATCCTCAGGGCTGAGGGTATGTACTAGTAGCTATTTGTTTGATCTCTCTCTCGTGTTCTCTCTCGTGTTCCATCTATTGCACGATCTTGATGTATCCCGAGCTTTGCTAGTTGGATCTTATGATGTTTCTCCCCCTCTACTCTCTTGTGATGAATTGAGTTTCCCCTTTGAAGTTGTCTTATCGGATTGAGTCTTTTATGAGAACACTTGATGTATGTCTTGCCGTGATTATCTGTGGTGACAATGGGATATCATGTGCCACTTGATGTATGTTTTGGTGATCAACTTGCGGGTTTTCGTGACATTGGGAACCTATGCATAGGGGTTGGCACACGTTCTTGACTCTCCGGTAGAAACTTTGGGGCACTCTTTGAAGTACTTTTATGTTGGTTGGATGAATCTGAGATTGTGTGATGCATATCGTATAATCATGCCCACGGATACTTGAGGTGACAATGGAGTATCTAGGTGACATTAGGGTTTTGGTTGATTTGTGTCTTAAGGTGTTATTCTAGTATGAACTCTATGATAGATCGAGTGAAAAGAATAGCTTTATGTTATTTTACTACGAACTCTTGAATAGATAGAACAGAAAGGATAACTTTGAGGTGGTTTCGTACCCTACCATGATCTCTACGCTATTAGTGGCTTTGGAGTGACTCTTTGTTGCATGTTGAAGGCTTGTTATATGATCTATTTATGTTATTATTGTTGAGATAACTTGCACTAGTGAAAGTATAAACCCTAGGCCTTGTTTCCTATCATTGCAATACCGTTTACGCTCACTTTTATCATTAGTTACCTTGCTGTTTTTATTATTTCAGATTACAAAAACCTTTATCTACTATCTATTTTGCACTTGTATCACCATCTCTTCGCTGAACTAGTGCACCTATATAATTGCCATTGTATTGGGTGTGTTGGGGACACAAGAGACTCTTTGTTATTTGGTTGCAGGGGTTGCTTGAGAGAGACCATCTTCATCCTACGCCTCCTATGGATTGATAAACCTTAGGTCATCCACTTGAGGGAAATTTGCTACTGTCCTACAAACCTGTGCACTTGCAGGCCCAACAACGTCTACAAGAAGAAGGTTGTGTAGTAGACATCAAGCTCTTTTCTGGCGCCGTTGCCGAGGAGGCAAAGGTAAAGGGCACTCACTCACACACCGTTAACTAAGCTCTTTTCTGGCGCCGTTGCCGGGGAGGTTAGCGCTTGAAGGTATATCTTTAGATCTTGCAATCGAATCTTTTTTTCTTGTTTTAGCAGTAGTTTATTTTATAAAAGAAAACTAAAAAAATTAGAATTGAGTTTGTCTCATACGCTTTGTCTTTTTAATATCTTTCGTGAAAATGATGGGAAGGAAAATTGTGCCAAAGTGCTAGAAGAAGAATACATAGAATACTTGGCATGAAATATGTGAATGATGAGCATGATTGCAATGTTGTTAGTATGAATTCCTTGAATATCCATGATGCTAATGATATGCAAAGCCACAAGCTTGGGGAAGCTATGTTTGATGAAGATGATATTTTTTGTCCCCCAAGCTTTAACGAGCAAATTTACTATGATGAAAGCATGCCTCCTATCTATGATGATTATTGTGATGACACGTATGCTTTAAAGAATAATGATAACCATGAAACTTGTCATCTTGATCTTAACTCTCAATCATATGATAGTTATTTTGTTGAGTTTGCTCCCACTACTATTCATGAGAAGAATTTTTCTTATGAGGAGAGTAGTAAATTTTCTATGCTTGTAGAGCATGAAAAGAATGCTTTTGGTGCTGGTTATATTGTTGAATTTATTCATGATGCTACTGAAAATTATTATGAGGGAGGAACATATGCTTATAGGAGTCGCAATAATGTCAAGTCTCCTCTCTATGTGCTTCAAGTTTTGAAGCTATGCTTGTTTTACCTTCCAATGCTAGTTGATTATTGTTCCCATAAGTTATTTGCTCACAAAATCCCTATGCATAGGAAGTGGGTTAGACATAAATGTGCTAGTCATATGCTTCATGATGCTCCTGTTATGTTTTAATTCTTATCTTTTATGTGAGCATCATTGTCATCATCATGCCTAGCTAGAAAGGCATTAAAGGAAAGCACTTGTTGGGAGAAAAACCAACATTTATCCTTACTGTTTTTGTGTGTTCACATGATTATGCTACTATAGTAATCATGTTTTATAGCTTTTGTTTCAATAAAGTGCCAAGTAAGACCTTTAGGATAGCTTACGGTGATAGTTGTGTTGATCCTGCTGAAAATCAGAAACTTTTGCACCCAGTAATTTAGTTTTGTTAATTCACAGAAACGTGCTTATGATCTGATTCTTTTTGATCTGGATTGGTACACGAATTTCTTAGGGATTTTTGGAGTTCCGTATATCGTTTGATCTGATTACTACTGATCGCTTACTTTTTTGATGATTCTATTTTCTATGTGTTGTTTGCTTATTTTGATGAATCTATGAGTAGTATCGGAGTGTATGAACCATATATAAGTTGGAATACAGTAGATATTACACCAATATGAATTTAGAATGAGTTCATTACAGTACCTAAGTGGTGGTTTTATTTTCTTATACTAATGGAGCTTACGAGTTTTCTGTTGAGTTTTGTGTTGTGGAGTTTTCAAGTTTTGGGTAAGGATTCGATGGGCTATGGAATAAGGAGTGGCAAGAGCCTAAGCTTGGGGATGCCCAAGGCACCCCGAGTTAATATTCAAGAATAGCCAAAAGCCTAAGCTTGGGGATGCCCCGGAAGACATACCCTCTTTTGTCTTCGTTCATCGGTAACTTTACTTAGAGCTATATTTTTATTCACCACATGATATGTGTTTTGCTTGGAGCGTCATTTACTTTTGTTAGTTTTTGCTTGCTGTTAGTTAGAATAATGTTTTGCATCTTTATTTTCAATAAAAAGTCAAGGATAGCCTTTGCCATGCTTATTTTGCTAATATACACGTTGCTGTTTGAAAACAGAAAGTATACCGCTGTCGCAAAAATTCCCTAGAAAAGTCAGAGCGTGATATAAGATTGAAACTTTTTGCATAATGAGCTCTGATAAATTTACTGCAGTGGGAATTTTATTTCATAATTTTTGGAGTGAGGGAAGTATTGATACTCTTGCATTCTTTACAGACTGTACTGTTTTAGCAGATTGCTGTTATGTTTGCATTGTTTGCATATGTTTGCTTGTTTAATGATTCTATTTGAGGTTAGGAGTATTAAATATTCAGAGGCATTTAGTATTCAATGTTGAATAATAATTTTAGTGATTTGTTACAGTAGAAAATGATAAGGTTTTGCATTGGTTTATACTAACCGATCTCACGAGTTTTTGTTGAGTTTGTTGTGAATGAAGCTTTTGATAAAAAGAGAAACCATGATATGAGAGGAATTAAGGAGACACAAAATTTCAAGCTTGGGAATTCCCAAGGCACCCCAAGATAATATTTCAAGAAGTCTCAAGCATCTAAGCTTGGGGATGCCCCGGTAGGCATCCCACCTTTCTTCTTCAACAACTATCGGTTAGTATCGGTTGAGCCTAAGTTTTTGCTTCTTAACTTGAGTTGTGCTATCCTTGCATTGTAGTTTTCTTTAGCTTTGCTTGCTGTTTTAATAAAGTATCAAGATCTGAAATTATTAAATGAGAGAGGGCCATACATGAATTGGAATTTGTTAGAATACTCTATGTGCTTCACTTATATCTTTTAAGCGTGATAATTTTTGCTCTAGTGCTTCACTTATATCTTTTAGAGCACGGTGGTGGATTTGTTTTAAAGAAACTATTGATCTCTCATGCTTCACTTAGATTATTTTGAGAGTCATTAATATCATGGTAGTTTGCTTAATGTTAATATACTTAGTGTTCAAGATATGTGAAACTTTCTTTTGGGTGAATTGAATACTAAGATAAGTTTGATACTTGATAATAGTTTTGAGATATGGAGGTGATAATATCAAAGTCGTGCTAGTTGGGTGATTATGAATTCAAAGAATGCTTGTGTTGAAGTTAGCAAGTCCCGTAGCATGCACGTATGGTTAAAGTTGTGTAACAAATTTGAAACCTGAAGTGTACCTGGCTTGTGCATCCTTATGAGTGGCGGTCGGGGACGAGCGATGGTCTTTTCCTACCAATCTATCCCCCTAGGAGCATGCGCGTAGTACTTGATTTTGATGACTTCTAAATTTTTGCAATAAGTATATGAGTTCTTTTGACTAATGTTGAGTCCATGGATTATACGTACTCTCACCTTTCCGCCTTTGCTAGCCTCTTCGGTACCGTGCATTGCCCTTTCTCACCTTGAGAGTTGGTGCAAACTTCGCCGGTGCATCCAAACCCCATGATACGATACGCTCTATCACACGTAAACCTCCTTATATCTTCCTCAAAATAGCCACCATACCTACCTATCATGGCATTTCCATAGCCATTCCGAGATATATTGCCATGCAACTTCCATCATCATATTCATGACATACATTACTTCTGTCATATTGCCATTGCATGATCATGTAGTTGACATTGTATTTGTGGCAAAGCACCATGCATTATTTTTCATACATGTCACTCTTGATTCATTGCACCATCCTGGTACACCGCCGGAGGCATTCATATAGAGTCATATCTTGTTCTAGTTTCGAGTTATAATTCATATGTTGTAATCAATAGAAGTGTGATGATCATCATTATTAGAGCATTGCCCAAAAAAAAGGGAGAAAGGCCAAGAAAAAGAAAGGCCCCAAAAAAAGAAAATAAATAAAAAGGGCAATGCTACTATCTCTTTTTCCACACTTGTGCTTCAAAGTAGCACCTTGTTCTTCATATAGTGAGTCTCATATATTGTGCTTCAAAGTAGCACCTTGTTCTTCATGTAGTGAGTCTCATAAGTTGTCTTTTTATACTAGTGTGAATTTTTCATTATAGAACTTGGCTTGTATGTTCCTACGATAGGCTTCCTCAAATGCCCTAGGTCTTCGTGAGCAAGCAAGTTGGATGCACACCCACTAGTTTTCTTTTGTTGAGCATTCATAGCTCTAGTGCATCCGTTGCATGGCAATCCCTACTCCTCATGTTGACATCAATTGATGGCCATCTCCATAGCCCGTTGATTAGCCTCGTCAATGTGAGACTTTCTCCTTTTTGTCTTCACACAATCCCCATCATCATATTCTATTCCACCCATAGTGCTATATCCATGGCTCACGCTCATGTATTGCGTGAAGGTTGAAAAAGTTTGAGATTATTTAAGTATGAAACAATTGCTTGGCTTGTCATCGGGGGTATAGAAGTTGGGAACATCTTTGTGTGACGAAAATGAAGCATAGCCTAACTATATGATTTTGTAGGGATGAACTTTCTTTTGCCATGTTATTTTGAGAAGACATGATTGCTTTGATTAGTATGCTTGAAGTATTATTATTTTTGTGTCAATATGAACTTTTGTCTTGAATCTTTCGGATCTGAATATTCATATCACAATTAAGAAGATTTACATTGAAATTATGCCAAACTATCACTCTGCATCAAAAATTCTTTTTTATCATTTACCTACTCGAGGACGAGCATGAATTAAGCTTGGGGATGCTTGATACGTCTCCAACGTATCTATAATTTTTGATTGCTCCATGCTACTTTATCTACTGTTTTAGGCAATATTGGGATTTATTATCCACTTTTATATTATTTTGGGACTAACCTATTAACCGGAGGCCCAGCCCAGATTTGCTGTTTTATGCCTATTTCAGTGTTTCGAGGAAAAGGAATATCAGACGGAGTCAAAACGGAACGAAATCAACTGAAGAAGTTATTTTTGGAAGGAAAGCAACCCGGGAGACTTGGAGTCCACGTCAAGGAAGAAACGAGGAAGGCACGAGGTAGGCCCCCCCGGGCGCGCCCTCCACCCTCGTGGGGCCCTCGTGGCTCCCCTGACGTATTTCTTCCTCCTATATATACCTACGTACCCTAAAACTTTCAGAGCGAAGATAGATCGGGAGTTCCGCCTGCAAGCCTCTATAGCCACCAAAACCTCTCGGAGCCCTTCCGGCACCTGCCGGGGGGATCCCATCACCGTGGCCATCTTCATCATCCCGGCGCTATCCATGACGAGGAGGAGTAGTTCACCCTCGGGGCTGAGGGTATGTAGCAGTAGCTATGTGTTTGATCTCTCTCTTTCGTGTTCTCTCTCGTGTTCCATCTATGGTACGATCTTCATGTATCCCGAGCTTTGCTACTGTAGTTGGATCTTATGATGTTTCTCCCCCTCTACTCTCTTGTGATTAATTGAGTTTCCCCTTTGAAGTTGTCTTATCGGATTGAGTCTTTTATGAGAACACTTGATGTATGTCTTGCTGTGATTATCTGTGGTGACAATGGGATATCATGTGCCACTTGATGTATGTTTTGGTGATCAACTTGCGGGTTTTCGTGACATTGGGAACCTATGCATAGGGGTTGGCACACGTTTTTGACTCTCCGGTAGAAACTTTGGGGCACTCTTTGAAGTACTTTTATGTTGGTTGGATGAATCTGAGATTGTGTGATGCATATCGTATAATCATGCCCATGGATACATGAGGTGACAATGGAGTATCTAGGTGACATTAGGGTTTTGGTTGATTTGTGTCTTAAGGTGTTATTCTAGTATGAACTCTATGATAGATCGAGCGGAAAGAATAGCTTTATGTTATTTTACTACGAACTCTTGAATAGATAGAACAGAAAGGATAACTTTGAGGTGGTTTCGTACCCTACCACGATCTCTACGTTTGTTCTCCGCTATTAGTGGCTTTGGAGTGACTCTTTGTTGCATGTTGAGGGCTTGTTATATGATCTATCTATGTTATTATTGTTGAGATAACTTGCACTAGTGAAAGTATAAACCCCAGGCCTTGTTTCCTATCATTGCAATACCGTTTACACTCACTTTTATCATTATTTACCTTGCTGTTTTTATTATTTCAGATTACAAAAACCTTTATCTACTATCTATTTTGCACTTGTATCACCATCTCTTCGCCGAACTAGTGCATCTATACAATTTACCATTGTATTGGGTGTGTTGGGGACACAAGAAACTCTTTATTATTTGGTTGCAGGGTTGCTTGAGAGAGACCATCTTCATCATACGCCTCCTACGGATTGATAAACCTCAGGTCATCCACTTAAGGAAAATTTGCTACTGTCCTACAAACCTGTGCACTTGCAGGCCCAACAACGTCTACAAGAAGAAGGTTGTGTAGTAGACATCAGCATGCTGGCGCGGGGTGCCATCGTCCTGGGGGTGCATCCACCAGACGAGATCACGAGCTGACAAGCGCCCCAGGGGTAGGAGGACTTAGAGCATCTCCAACAGCCGCGCCAAACTAGCGTCGCGCCGTAAAATTGGACGTTTTAGCGCGCGCGCAACCGGTATAGTTGCTCCAGCGGGCGCACAAAAACAACGCGCGCGGCATATGTAGTTCAGTGCGACGGCCGAAACGCAATCGTGCGCCGCTTATTTGCTGTGCCCGCTCCCGCACACTGGACTCTCGCGCGCTCGCCCTCCAACTCCCACCCCCATCCAGCCGCGCCGCCGCCCGCGCCCCCCGGCGACCGTTCCGGCGCTTCCCCGGCCTATCCCCGCACCGCCATGGCTTCTCCGCCCCCTAGTCCCGCCAGTCCTCACGCGCGTCCGTCCTTCAACGAACAGCGCCCGAGCGCTCGCTGCCGCTTGGCGCCCGCAAGGTGTTCGACAAAACGCCTACAAGGTATGTATTGCTCAAACTTCATGAATTTGGTGCATGTTGATTGTAGTTTTTATAGCATAGTATTGAACATTTTAGATGAGTTCGTCGTATGATTCTTTCGAAGAAGAATTTGATATGGAGAAGGAGGATGATCTTGCAAAGATCCTAGCTATGCATATCAATAAAAAAACCAAAGCACGGTGGTTCGGTTATAGGTCGGCAGAAAATTTAGAGAGATAGGATTGATGCCCATAACAGATTGATGAGGCACTATTTCATGGAGAATCCCACATACCCGGAGTCGTATTTTCGTCGCCGGTTTAGGATGAGCACCGACTTGTTCAGGCGTATTGCAGAGAAACTAGCGAGCCATGACCGGTTTTTTCAGCAAAGGAGGAATGCCGACGGAGAGCTCGGGCATAGCACCTTTCAGAAGGTGACAACCGCTTTGCGTATGTTGGTATACGGTATCCCGGCTGATCTAGTTGATGATCACTTGGCTATGGGTGAGAGCCAAGCCATCATGTGTGTCAAGCGCTTTGCAGTGGGAATTGTGCAAGTGTTTGGCGAGGAGTATTTGAGATCTCCCAATGCTGAAGACGTCGCAAGGCTATTGGCGATGAACAAAGCTCGCGGCTTTCCTGGCATGCTTGGCTCAATAAATTGCATGCATTGGAGTTGGAAGAATTGTCCAAAGGCATGGCATGGGCAATTCCACGGCCAAAAAAAGGGTTCCACTATAATCCTTAAAGCGGTGGCCGATCAGGAGACTTGGATTTGGCATGCATTCTTTGGAATGCCTGGATATTTGAATGACATCAATGTTGTCAACCGGTCACCACTAATGAATAATATTGCAAATGGTGAGTTGCCACCGGTGCAGTTTGTAGCAAATGGCTGTACGTACAACTATGACTATTATTAGCGGATGACATCTATCCAAAGTGGCAAACCTTCGTGAAGCTGTTGAAAAAGCCGGAAGATAAGAAAAATCTTGATTTCCACAATGCTCAGGCGGCGGCTAGAAAAGATGTGGAGAGAGCTTTTGGGATTTTGCAAGCCCAATTTGCTATTGTGAGAGGACCGGCTAGATTTTGGGATCAAAAAATGCTTTGGTACATCATGCACGCTTGTGTGATCATGCACAACATGATCATCGAGAATGAGCGTGGCCAAGATTTAGACTACTCACAGTATGAGCTCTTGGGACATCCCGTGCGAGTGCGACGGAGGGCTGAAAGGGTAGCCCGTTTTGTTGCCTCCTATCATGCCATTCGGCGTCCCGCGTCGCACAATGATCTTCAGAAGGATCTCATTGAGGAGTGGTGGACATAGCATGGACGACAAAAGAGCATGATTTCTGCGTTCAACATTGTATTGTTCATGAACTATTTGTTGTGTTTATTGCAATATTTGTTGTACTGAACGATAAACTATTTGTTTGGGTTGTAATAATAACGAAATTCAACTGAATGTCAAGAGAGGGCGGGGTAGACCGAATTTGACATGGGAGGAGTCCGTTAAGAGAGACCTGAAGGATTGGGGTATCACCGAAGAGCTAGCTATGGACAGGGGTGCATGGAAGCTTGCTATCCATGTGCCAGAGCCATGAGTTGGTTGCGAGATCTTATGGGTTTCACCTCTAGCCTACCCCAACTTGCTTGGGACTAAAGGCTTTGTTGTTGTTGTTGTTGTTGTTGTTGATCATTTTTGCTTCTATTGGAAATGTATATGTTGTTTGTGCGAGTCGCGCGCTGCATTTTAGCGCGGCTGTTGGAGCCAGCTGGCGACCGCGCAAAAACAGCCGAACGGCGCGCGGCAAACTAGTTTTTAGCGCGCGGCGCGAAGCGTGGCTGTTGGAGATGCTCTTAGGGCATGTAAAAAAGAAGAAATGATCTCTTGCACATCATGAGTACATTGCAATAGAATGGTACCATACTTCCATATATATACTCCCTCCGGCACTAAATATAAATCTTTCTAAAGATTCCAACAAGTGACTACATACGGAGTAAAATGAGTGAATCTACACTTTAAAATATGTCTACATACATTTATATGTTGTAGTCCATTTAAAATGTATATAAAAAGCTTATATTTAGAAGCGGAGGATGTACATGAGAACATTCCAACTGTATTAATTACAAGGCAAATAATTACATCATACTAGCAATCAACAAGACTCCAAAAAGAAACTACACATCGCACCTCTAAGCTAGTTTCTTCTGTCGCAAAAAAAAAAGAAGCTAGTTTCTTTTTTTTTTGAAAGAAAAAGCTAGTTTCTTGATTTTTGTAGATGTTTGAAGGAGACCAACCGCCTACTTATTTTGTTTCTACCACCACTGACAAGTGATAGAGATTTCGCCGCAGAAAATAAGATTAAAAATACCAAAGGGAAAACAAATATAGGAGTAATAATTAAATTTGAACATGCATGCATAAAACAGCCGGCGGCTTTCACTCTTTTAGCCCATCAACAATGCCAATACTGCTCCCGCCGTCGCAGCCGCGGTCGCCCATCGCCCGTATACCGCTGGCGCGGCATCACCCTTATCAGTGGTGGCATCATCGGAATCTTCGTCGTCAGACGAGTCGTCGTCGTCGCCAGCCTCCTTCTTGCCCTTCTTTGACGGGGCGGGCGTTGGCGCCTGGGCGACCTTGAACAGCTCCTTTGGCTTCAAGAACTTGGAGACGGCGTAGACGGCGAGCGGCTCGCTGTCGCCGACGGTGGCGGTGACGGTGGAGGTGACGACCTTGGTGACGAGGGTGACCTTCTCGTCGTCGTTCTGCACGTCGTAGCTGTAGTCTTTCTTGACCTCGCTGGTGGTGGCGAGCGTGGAGACCATGCCGTTGTTGGACTTGAGCAGCTGCAGCGAGAAGTAGTCCGGCACGCCGTGGTAGAGCAGGATGGCCGTCTTGGCCTTGGCCGTGAGGTTCTTGTACTTGGGCATGAAGGCGGCCACGGCGGCGTCGACGGGGCAGAAGAGCGTGAGGCCGTTGTCCTTGGTCTCGTTGAGCGTGCGGAAGACGTCGGCGTTGCCGGAGATGAGCCCGGCGAACGACTTGCAGTGCTTCTTGGAGAGGAGCTCGATGAGGTCGACGGGCGCCGGCGGCGGTACGGGCGCCTCGGCCTCGGAGGAGGAGAGCACGGAGTTGATCTCGAGCACCGAGATGTCGTAGGGGATCTCCTTGATGGACTTGACGTAGCGGGACGGCTTGACGGTGTCGTCGGCGTCCTGGCTGACGAACTCCACCTTGCCGCCCTTGTGGGACGTGATGTTCACGTAGCCCGACATGCCCGACGCCGTCCCGGTGGACTGAGCTCATTTCAAAGCATGGAGCGTGTTAGCAAATCAAACTTATACATTTCGCGACACTTTTGTTTACATGTAATCTATTTTTTTTTAGGGGATGTAATCTACTATTTATTTAATGAGTGTACTCTTGTTTAATCTAGCCAATTAGTAATGAGGATAAATCATACTATGTGTACATGATTGGACAATGTAGGCCCAGAAGTCAATCAATCCTGTAGGTATGGAAGATAGGAAATGAGTATACACGCTAGAGGAAACGGCAACCGGGCTGCGTATGGAATTCCAAGCCTACCGTGCCAAACATCCGTGGGTGAATTAGTACAACAGCAGTACCACTGTCTGCTTTAGTGACTTGGCAACCAACCAACGGCCCGATCATCATGCAACCATCGCGGAATTTTGTGGCCAAAGAATCAACAACTTGGGTTGAAAATGTGATACTCAAATGATACCATGGCTGGCTAGTCCCTTTGCCAAAGGAGTACATTTTCAGTGGCTTGTATCTAGCTTTTGCGATAGGCGAAAGTGCGTTGAATAAACACCTACAGGCTACAGCAGAACACCACATCGCTCCCCGCCCCCAAAAAAGAAATCACATCGTTGCCCCTCATCTCAGTCAGGAAAAGCCGCCCACTACATGAACACCACTGCTATTAGTAGCATCGGTTTAGATAATAGAGCAGATGGGCGGTTGAAATACATGTTTTGTATTTGTTTGTATTTAAATTGGTTTTGTTTTGTTTTTTTCAGCGCAAAAAAAATTTTGGTTTTGTTTTTTCATGTGACAAATTATGTTGGTTCTTCTCAGTTTGTTAGTATCTTGCACAATTCATGCCATATAACATGTTTATACCTAAATCAGTTTAGATTTACTTACGTCAGTCCATGTCATATAATCAAGATTTCCCCCATCTCTGCATGTATCTTAAGTATGGTGTTCACCCAACTAAAAAAATATGGTGTTCACTCTCAGTGAAAAAAAAATCAAAGTATTTTTAAAAATGCAAAATATTTTATTGGATTGCAATCGAATTCAGGTGGTAATCTCGTTCCTTTTGGCCGAAAATGGAAACTGTATTCTCTGGTTTCGGCTATGGCAAAAATATTTATGAAATGAAATTTCAAACCAATCTCAACATAGAGAAATCGGATGGCTAAGGGTGTTGACTTAGATATCAAAAAATCTCTTTTGACTTGGATCTTGCAAAATGGTGATAATTTCTGGATGTGTTAGAACCGTCGAGATAACTATATATTGTGCACAGTTGGCATGTGTGCAACTAAACTAATAACCAAAATATATATATACATCTAGTATTATACAATTGTGTGCATACCTGGAACATGGATGCGGAGGCGGTGGCGCCGCGCGAGAGCTGCTTGAGCTTCTTGTTGCCGTAGTAGTCGACGAGGACGTGCAGGGACAGGATGTGGCGGACGGTGGGCAGCGTGTAGTGGTCCAGCGCCGCCATGGCCGAGTTGTCCAGGGCCAGCACGGTGATGGTCTGGCGCCGGTTGATGTCGGACGCGAGCCGCGTCTTGCTCAGCATCGCGTTGAACTTGGAGAACTCCGGGTGCGCCGCCAGGATCTTGGTGATGTTGTAGCTCTTGGCCTCCGCCAGGGAGGCCAGCAGCACCGCCGCTATTGCCCCGATGGCGAAGGCTAGGAGGATGGACTGCCGGCTCCTCGCCATTGCCGGTGACACAACAGTATCCACAGAGATCGGCACTAGGCAGTGAGAGAGAGAGGTCGGCCGGGGAAAGAGAAGAGGGGAGATGTGAGCGAGAGAGGTGAGGAAGGGTCTGTGTGTGCTACTGTGTATATGTATTGGCGGGAAGGGGAGGAGGTGTGTACGTAGTTGCGGGAGCCGGGGACGACGGAGTATTTCGCTCACCAGCCGGTCCGGTGGGGTGTCGTTGTCCCTCTTCTCAACTGGGTTTGTTTTGTTCTTTGTTTTGTGTTGTGCAAGCCTCTTCTTCTTACCATTTGTTTGTGGCGCCATTGATCGAGATCGTTGGAACGGCAAGCTCGACGTTTGTTGGGGGAGCGCCAAACCGACAACGTTCGTGATCGGCCATTGGGCACCAAGTTCTTTTAGCCGTTGGAAGAAAGTGACGCAGCTGACGACGACGTTTTGTAGCCGTGTCTCGAGACCTCTGTTTGGCTTAGGCGCTGTTAGATGGTGATAAGTCCAGACCTCGTCTTCTGCTACGGGCAGCAGCAAATCGAGTATTTCTTCCCTTGACCTTGTCTGCTTTCCCTAGGGTGCCGAAAATGGGAATAGTTTACGTACATGAAAATACATACTCCCTCCGTTCCTAGATATAGGGTGTATAGTTTTTGGCACGGATATTAAAGAACACACATGGAGGGATAATTTCACAAGTTCTGGGTGAGATTACACCTGACTAATTGACATGAGAAAATAAAGGAGCTTGCCTAATATAAGGAAATGTAATCAAATCCCTAAAAAAATTATCCAAACGAGTGGTGCAACGCAATACACCTTATATTTCGGATTTTTTCTTAGAAATCTATACACCTTATATCAAGGAACGGAGGGAGTATATGGTAGGAAGCTGAAAACACATTTAAGCAGAGCAACAGAGCGCATACTTGAATGCTGGGCTAATTCGATAAATGCCACTGCAACAATGTTGATTTGGATAAACGCCATTACAACTTTTCAGTTTACAAAAATGCCACTCCAACCTTGCAATACTCCTATAGGGGCCAGTTCTTTTCAGGCAAGATTCTACAGAATCAGGATTCTGCAAAGTTCTCCCAAAATCTGTCGTCGAGTTCTTTTCAGAGATTGTAGTTTGAGATTCTAGAAAGTGTTGTGTGTTGAAATGTTTGTACTATCCTTAGACAGAATTTTCTTTGATGAAATGTATTTTATCTATCAACAATAGCTAGCATCAATTCAAGCATTATTCAAGCATGAAGAAACAGAGAGATGTAAAAAGGAGGGCTCATCGTGAGAGTCGGCGTCGAACTTTGCGGGACGGGGCTGAGGGCCGGGACGGACTGAGGGGCGAGGAGGAGCTGAGGAGGGAAGCTGGCCGGCGGGGACGGCGACGGCTTGGCTCGCCAAGTGGGACGCTGCAACCCTAAAGGCTTGCCAGCGTGTCGACGGGCGGGGCGAATCACGGGCGAGGAGGGGGGGCGGACCGCAAGGAGGCTGGCAAGGCGGGCGGGCGGGCTGGCCGGCAAGGCGGCACTGGCGGGGCGGGCGGGCGGCTCGAAGGTCCGCCGCCTGATGCTTGATCTGGAATCGGAGACGAGCGCGTTGGGTCGTCCGCTGCGTTTGGTCTGTGCTAGATCAAGGGATGGCATTTTGACCGTAAATATGTGATAAAATAGGGGTACAACTATACTTCAAAACGTTTTCTTTGGTGGGACTAGCCAGAATTCTGAGATTGTGGGAGAAGCCAGGTATTTTGGGATTTTGGGATTGCACTAGGATTCTGCAGAATCCGATTGAGATTTTGGAAGTTCAATCGAGTTCTTTTCGCTCGGGATTTTCGGGTCCGAGATTCTCCATAATCTGCTTAAAAGAACTAGGCCCTAGATGCCATTGCGTAGAAGGTTGTAGAATTTAAGACCAAAACCCATTCCTCCTTGCTCTCCTTCCTCCCTCCACTCACCTCATCCCCTCTAAGTTTATGCGCAGCTAACTAGGCCGACGCCCGCGGACTCCACACGAGATGCATCGGAAGAAACAATTTGGATCCTCCGCCTCGACTGTTGAGGCTCCGCTCAACTCAGGTGTGTCCCTTTGGTCATTGTCGTCAGGTCACACATTGTTTTGGGGCCCAAAACTCAGTGATTCGTTAATCTACATTATGGTATGGTACCCCGGCTCTCAAGTTGATGAGGATTTACCCACCAGTGTCATCAAACTAAAGCCAAGCAATCTGCCCACTTAAGCCTCATTTCTCCTTGTGTCCTCCCGACTCTCTTGACTCTTGCCCCATGCACATCATGCCGCATGTGGAGACTAGGGTTCCCAAATGGCACTATCTCCGGCCAGCCTCCCCCCTTTGCCCTCCCGGCAGCCTCCTCGTCCCTCCTTGGCCCCCACTGAAAGGACATGTATGCCCTTAATTGTTTTTTTAACCTAATGCATGGGTCTACAAACAGTGTCGTCACGTCATTAAGAGAAGCACGAATGGTTGGACACCCCCTCCCCCATTTCCAAAAAGGGAGAAGGAGCGCTTGATGACTTTTATTTTCATTTGAGTCATTAGGGCAACCACACTATTGAGAGGGGGTGCACCTTAAGGACTTTGTGGGAATCAACTGCATGTACAAATACAAATCTGCACCCACACTTATACCAATATTTGAGAGAGAGGCCCTTGATTGCACTGTGACACGCAAGTTCTGCATAGCCCAGAACTAACGGGGCCGGTACTTGCAGGGCAAGGTCCGGCGAGCTTCCAGGATGTTCAAAAAGTTTGCAACCGATTGCAAAGCTTCTGTAAATCCCAGAACCTGGCCCAGAACCCGATAAAGTCAAATATGGTTCAAGAATTAAAAGGTGGATAACCATTAGAATTATTTAACAAAATTCAAAAGGTGTCCTTTTCACATTTTTAAAAATTCATAATGTGTATCTTTCACATTTTTATTCATTTTAGATTTGCCTACTTTTCAATAAAAACACTGAGATATTTTAGTACTTCTAAATTTCATATATTTCTCAGTTTTCCTTTAGCTATGTGTTTCTTGTTTTAAGATCTACCTTTTTAAGAAAACAAATTTTAAAATAGATTTAACTTTCATAAAAATCCATTCTTGTTTTCCATTTTTCATTTTAAATTTTGTTCCTCTTTTTTTTCAATTTTGTTGAGTTGTTTTAAATGATTTTTTTTGATTTCTCATTTCCCCTGATTTTTGTCATTTTTGTGCTGGTTGTGTTGCATGTTTACAAAACTATCTCCACATCGTCGTTAAATTATTTTCAGTGGGCACATGGCCAACTCTGGAGTCAGGGCACAGCTTTGACGCTTATGCAACATTTTTAATAGAGAATAGCCGAGACCAAAAACGAAATCTGTTAATTTAATTTAGTTTAGATCACGCAATGTGGTAAAAGAAGCTTAGAGTGGACATTCCTTGACTACTTCGGGTTGTGCTGAAATTTCAAAATTTGTGTCTACATGAAATTTGATTCGGCTGATCTGTTTAAGTTCCAATCAATTGTAGTCAGGCATCACACAGCCCAAAAGTCGGACAATGTGGATGGGCCAGGCTATCACAGGAGCAGACGGTTGAGATCAGAGAGTATATTAGTGGGCTATAAGTCTGCTTACATGACATTTTCTTCTATGTGGAGGAAAGAGACAAGAAAAAAAATCTAAAGTAGTGGGTTCTCATGCAAGCGTCAGCCCCTATGCGTCCTCCTTGATAAAAACATTTAAGGTGGAGAGAGTTAGAAAGTGCGGAAAAAAAAGAGTTATAATCAAACCTTATTGTAGGAGTAACTAAACGTGGCTCTTAATTACTTTGGTCAGTTAGGGCCGCGCGTGCCACCGTGGTCTGCTGCCGGTGATACGTTGTCGGAAATCCTGTTCAGGAGGTTTGTTCAAATGTAACCATCGAAGGCGGCACGAATAATAAATGGAACTAGAGCTAGGTTCTTTCTGGTGCACGCTTTGTTGGATCCAATCCATTACTAGCATCCATGGCTCTCCTGATTAAAAGGTGATTAAGAGCTTCTTGTCTCTTTCCTAGACTCACCTTCTTGTATGGCTTCCGCCATTCTTCTTCCTCCCCTTGAGGTTACCCTCTTATGTTGATTGTAGGTTGCTTGACTACACTTGCAGTTGTTGAGCTGCGCGGTGGAAATTTATTTTGCACAGGAATGTCTCCGTGTAAACATAAATACTAGTACAAGAAAAGAATTAGAAATCTGAAGTTATCATAGTATTCCATCATAATACCAGTTGTGCAGCTAATCATTCTTATGCAATTTGAAATTTATGAGAAGAACAATCTTTGAAGAAGGCAGCAACAACTGTTGGTTAGCGCAACTGATCTGTGAGTGCGACAGCTAGCCGTGTTCCTCGACTAACGCAGGAGTTTGGTTCGAACTAATCATGAGAAGCAGCAGGTGAGGATATTGTATGCAGTGAGAACTTTTCAGATGAACTAACAAGATATCAAGAAGAATATGAATTGAAAGTTTAGCCGACCATGACTTGGACCTAGCTGGTAGCACCTTTAATTGGAATAGCTGTGAACCAGATATGGTGTTGAACGAGTCGCACGTGAACTTGTTGTATGTTCAGCAGAGGAAGGAAAACACTATGATAGCCTCGTTTATCTTCATATAAATACTTTCTACGTGCGCTTATTTTTCTTGAAGGTCTTGATCATACATTGTAAATAAACAGCTAATACTTCATGCGTTCGTTGGGGTTGTTGGAGAACATCCTCATGAGTTACACGTACATCTCCCTGCAAAATAATTTATCCAGAATTCAATGTCATCATCTTTTCCAGCCTGTCTAGCAGGCACACTCCTGTAAACAACGAGGAGTATGTTTGTCCCTCTTCGATTGTTAAGATGAATAACCAAATACATCTCTAACATTAAACATTATTTTTATGGCTTCCAAAAAGTGCTTGTGCAAAGCTCCGTGCATGGAGTACCAAAGATCCAACTATGTAGATTAGTAGATTAGTAGATTAGTAGATATACCAAGACCCAGCAGGTCAATTAATAGTAAAAGATATTCAAATGCAGAGATATAATTTTTTGTTTTCCTAAAATTATTGAACTGCAATGGCAAACATTGCTCTGACAGCAACGCCATACCGACACTGCCAGCAACATCATACAAATAAAACATTATTTATGTGTATAGGACCACGTTTATGTAAACTAGAGACAACAAATTGACGCGTACGCCTACATGTGATTTACTTTTCTCACGAATACGCAGAGATTGCATATCTTTTTATTAATAGAATAAAATAAAATGAATACAAGAGAGAGTACAACGCATGGCACAGACGTAAGAAGACAGGGGAAGCTCGGCCCGAATAAAGGAAATAGCACAGCTAAACCCATCAAATCAAGATCTACAGAGGCAAGCTGAACCTCAGAAAGGAGCTTAAAAGAAAAGTGGTGGCCTTGGCGGTCCTCGAGCGGGCGAGAAAGAGGCAAAGTTAGCGAATTACTGTCCTCAAAGAGGGGGATGCAAATACTCGCTTCTTCCACCTCTGAATAAACCATCGCCGCAGGAAGAATTTCATTCACCGTCTTAAACATAACAATGGGTGGGTCACCAATCATGATCACAAGGAAGAGATCATCAAGAGTCACTTCTCGAGGGCCATTGGAAAGGCCCCTCCGCGTTCCAAGGACTTCAACTGGGATTGCATACCGCCGTCGACTAGAGATATATCAGACTTAGGAGCCTTGTTCACTGAGGAGGAAGTCCGGGCTGCCATCCATGATCTTCCTGGCGATAAAGCTCCGGGACCCGATGGATTCACCGGCGTTTTTTTCAAGGAATGTTGGGACATCATCAAGCCAGAGATGATGAATGCGATCAACAGTTTTTGAACTCTGCATGTTTCCAACCTTCACTGGCTAAACTCGGCCAACATTGCGCTCATCCCAAAAAAAGATGGGGCGGAGGACATATCGGACTTTCGCCCCATTAATCTCATCCATGCGGTTGCAAAGATCATAGCGAAGATGATGGCGACTCGCCTTGCCCCCCACATGTCAGCGCTCGTCTCCAACACGCAAAGTGCATTTATCAAGAAGAGGACCATCCATGATAACTTTATGTACGTTCGCAACTTGGCACACCATCTCCACCGAAACAAATCTCCAACCTTGCTCTTCAAGTTAGATATCAAAAAAGCGTTTGACTCGGTCAGATGGGACTACTTGATGGACCTGCTGAGACACCATCACTTTCCAAGCCGATTCAGAGATTGGATTTCCGCTCTCCTCTCCACGGCCTCATCCAGAGTTCTCCTCAACGGTGTTGCGGGTGACCCAATCAAACATGGTTGTGGGCTTCGACAAGGGGATCGGCTATCCCCCCTGCTCTTTGTGCTTGCCATTGACCCACTACACCACATTCTTGCAAAGGCTACATATCAGGGCAAGCTACATCATCTCCGAGGCCGCCCCATTAGGGCATCTCTGTATGCGGATGATGCAGCCATCTTTGTTGCACCAATCAAGGAGGACATCCAATTCCTGGCATCCACTCTCAACTCCTTTGGTGATGTTACTGGCTTAGTCACCAACTGCAACAAAAGCCTGGTGGCGCCCATTCGATGTGCCAACATCGATCTTGATGATATCCTCTAGGCCTTCCCTGCAGTCCGGACCTCCTTTCCAATGCGATATCTTGGTCTACCATTGTCAATTAAGAGACTCAAGCGAATTCATTTTCAGTTCTTGGAGGATAAGGTGGCTGCCAAACTACCCCCTGGTCGGCCATGCACGTGCCAACACCAGGGCGCATTGTTTTGGTCAAAGCAGTCCTCACGGCCATTGCTATATACCACCTCAGACCTCTTGACCTCCCGGTTGAAGTTAGGAAAAAGATTGATAGTCTGAGGCGCGCCTATCTATGGGCGGGTTGCGATACGGTGACGGGAGGCAAATGTAAAGTTAACTGGAACCTTGTGTGCAAGCCCAAGATCTATGGGGGGCTGGGTGTGTTAGACCTAGAAAAGTTTGCTTCGGCTCTGCGTCTTCGTTGGCTTTGGTTCGAATGGGCTGACCCGCCAAAAACTTGGGCTGGGATGGGTACGCCATGTACTGAAAGTGATAAAGATCTTTCCGCGGCGGCCACAAGGGTGTGCATTAGTGACGGTAAGACAGCAAAATTCTGGGAATCCTCTTGGCTAGATGGTCTTAGGCCCAGAGACATAGCACCTAAAATTTTTGAGATATCAAAAAGGAAGGCATGTGTGGTTAGTAAGGCGCTGGACAATCACTCTTGGATTCGCCAGATTAACACCCAGCAAGGGCTCACCTTGACACATATCCAGCAGTTTGCTAAACTCTGGGAGATGATCGCTGGTGTTACTCTCGGAAATGATAGGCAGGACACTATATCATGGAAATTCACTAAAATGGGGAGTACTCGGCGTCAACGGCATATTTGGCGCAATTTGTAGGCCTAACATACAGCACCAACAATGCCACGATTTGGAAGACGTGGGCCCCTCCAAAGTGCAAATTCTTTGCCTGGTTAGTCCTTCAAAACCGTGTTTGGACAGCAGATCGACTGACGCGAAGGGGATGGCCTAACTGTGGCCTTTGCCCCCTCTGCAAACAAGTGCAAGAGTCTGCAGCCCACCTGTTTTTTCAGTGTCGATTCTCAGGTAGAGTATGGAATGAGATCACCGTCTGGCTTGGCATTCACCACCACACACCACTGACTTGGCGGAATGAGGATTCGGTTAGAGCTTGCTGGATCAAGGCTGTGGGTGCGGGAGACCAACACAGGAAGGCCCTTGCTTCGGTTATGATGCTGGTTTCATGGGAAATTTGGAAGGAACGAAATGCAAGAATTTTTCGCAACATGGCCGCTTCAACAACAATCGTCGTCAGCAGAATCAAGGAGGAAGCCCGCCTCTGGGCGCTTGCTGGAGCCAAGCATTTGAGCCTACTTATGTCGCGAGAGTAGACCTTTTCCTTTTTCCGCTTTGCGGCTTATGTCTAAACCTTCTTCTTAATTAATGAAAATGACAAATCTTTTGCCTTGTTTCAAAAAAAACTACAAAGCCAACACTGGGGATGCCACAAGCGAGCAAGATAGCGCCTTCAAGAAGGGGATCGACGTCGTGACTCCGCCGCCCTCCAATCCGGAGAACTGGACCAAATGTTTTCCCTGGTGCTCGAAGAGGGGGCACGGATAAAAGCCATGGTAGCGCCTCCAAGAAGGAAAACGACGCCCGCGGGTGATGACCGCAGGGTAGGATGCAACAGCTGGAGCGCCCCGCGACACGTCAATCTTGGAAGAAGGGGGCGACAGGGACGAAGCCGCCTGACACCACCATCCCCAAGCACAGTACGACTTGGCTAGCAGGCCCTCTGGTGGCGACAATGCAGGGGTAGAGGGGGGCGGAGGAGGGGCCTTCGGTGGCGATGGCTATGGTTTCCCCGTGTCACATGGAGGACCTTCAATGCCTCTATGCCTCTCTCCTGCTCTCTCACACTCCTCAAACTCGCGCATGACAAGAGGCTCGGCAGCTCACCTATGATTTACTTAAGACTACTGGTCAATGGTTGGATGCCTTTTCTAGAGAGGGCTACTACTTGGAACTAGCAAATATGGTTAAGTTATTAATTACACTTCGGTTAAAAGATTTAATATTGGAAAGGCCAAGGAAAAGGTATTCGTGAACTGAGGCTATTATGGTGAAACCAGTCCACCACGTTCTCATCAACTACAAGGCATTTGTGGTGATTTCGTCAATCTTAAGATGTTGTATCCGTTCAACATCTCAAAGGTGCTCGTATGGGTAACATGTAGTACCTGCGTGCATTCATAGGAACGAGTGTATGTGAGCATACATTGATACCGTGCCTCCAGATTGATCTTCACATTAGTATATATCAAAACTGGGTCCACAATTTTACCCAAGTTAACGTGTAACCGCTAATGTACCCAATTTGAGCCCTGACATGATTACCAGTACCTGGCATGATTACATTAACAACCCAAATCGACCCCACAGGCAGCAGCTCGTCCATGGATAAGGGTGATTAGTACACGTACGTCCAAACGTGTTGAGATGGCAGCGTGTTAGCTTGCCCACGCCTCTGGGTGGCTTGCCGTGTGAGGACTAATTAGCAGTTGAACTCTGACGGGCTCCTTTGTGTGACCGGGATTGATTGGCATGCTCTAACCAGCTGCAACGTACTCGTACCAGTCTCAACCATTTTCTTTTTGTAAAGTCTCAACCATCATCTAGTCAGTCAATAGAAAAAGAATACGGATAATGATAGCCCCATTTGCCTGCCAACTCTTGGAACCGCAAGCACGCGTAGTCTGGCAGACAAACGTGTCCTCTATTTTTTTTCAAAAACTCGACAAATGTGTCCTTAAGATATGTCTCGTATAGGCACAAGTCAGGCCTTCTAAGACGAACGGGGAGGGAGTACTCTACATCTTGAAATCGGATTATCAAAATACAGTGCTCTATATTTACTCAATTTGCATGTGGCAAGCCCTAGGGAGGGTGAAGTCACTTCGACGACTTGCCCTGTGGGCGCAGTCAAGTTTTTGTGCAGAGGAAATCATTGGGTTTCCCTATCCTGATATTTTGCTCCTGCAAATAGCTCGTGATAGCGTTCTTTTGCCACCCCTTGAAGCTCCTGCAAAGCAAGCACCAAAACATCAGACTACAACACGATCAAGGTAGCATCAGCAAATGATCGTCGCTGTCGCCATCCAAATGAACCCTGGCTTGCATTAAGTCAGAAATGAACCTTTGAAGCAGAATTTTCATTGTGTTCAAAGCTATACAATAACAGATTTGGGCAAAATACCTCCCAATGAAACATTATATGATTACGATTACGAAGAGAAAGGTGAGTATGATGAGATGGTCATGGACAAAAGTTATTAAGTAGTTGCAGAAAAAATTAGCTGTTAATGTTGAACTTCAAGATAAATGTGGACCGTCCAGCAGAAAAGAAGAGGGAAAATGAAAAACGTGATCACAACTATTACTGCTGCCAAGAGTGACACTCAACAATGTTCAATGGACATTGATCTTAGGAGACTCTTGCCAAACAGTCCAACCTAGTATGAACCAAAAGAACATATAAGATATTAAGGAAAGCTTATCATGCCCATTCAAGATTCAACTAGCGTAATATTTAGGCCTTGTACAATGCAAGGTGCTTAGGAGAGGTGCTTGGAGAAATAAACCAGGCTTTCCTTAAGCACCGGTGCTTATTTTATACAGGGCAGACGCTTAATTAGGTGTCTCTCTTGTAGAAATAGGCACCGATGCTTCAGAAAAAACCCGGTTTATTTTTCTAAGCACCTAGCATTGTACAAGGTCTTAGGTGCTTGAACTAGTCATAGATTTGAATTATATGGAGGGTATAGTTAGGTTAATAAATGATTTAACCATATACATCGAATAAAACCAAATGCCAGAAAAAGTATTGAATATTCATTTCATAGATTGTGATGGCATGCAGTGCACAGGAACCACACTGAGCAACATTGAAAGATCAGAAGAGTTCAAATACGACCTATTTGCAAGAAAGATTATTTGAGATTTTGCTGTTTCGGAACCGAAACAAGCTTGTTTTCACCTTAAGGTGGGTTGGTTGCTGCTAATTAATCCAGTTTATGACGCTGCTACTACAATTATAGTCTTTTTATAAGAGGTGTCCCAGAAGAAACTGGTTATGCTACTTACTTCTGATCAAGATGTGCTATAACTTCACCACCGGGAAATCCTGCCTTTGTGGCTTCATACGAAACTTTGATGGAATGCTTCCACATCCCACCAACCTCACCAGAACTCTTTCCATTTACTTGAGGTGGAGCCTCCATTGGCAAAGAGTAACCAGACAGGAGATGACCCACCCAGACACCGTCTTTGCTGATAAAAATTGAGCACGTAAACAATATCAGACTACTAATATTTTTCAAACATGAGTGGAATGCTCACGTCTCTGCCAGTCTGCCCCTCAGTAAATAAGTATATAGAGAACACATAGCTTGGAAAGAGTAGTCACTAAGGAATCTGCATACACATTCGCTTCAGCATAAGAGACGCCAAGAATTTATCGGCAGTTAGGTAAAAATCAGGAATCGATCAAACAATGCAGAACAAACCATTTTTTCTAGTATGGTTATCCATTTCAACAACAATACGCTTTGTAAATGGCGCAGCTCTGTAATAATAATAATATTTAATAAACTAATAACTACAGAATCATGTTCAAACAAGTTATAAGATGTTCAAGAATGCATTTTGGCACACTGGCATTAGAGCACTTCATATTGGCTACATATTTTGCTTCGAGATCCATGTATGCTATATTTGGTTGTACTATTGATGAATTTATGTTCTTACACTGTTGCGAAGGTGGCACCACTTGTATTACCTCTCCCCCTTCATCTCTCTATGGTGTTCAGGTTTAAAAAGGAATCACAAAATGCAGTTATTAGATCAAAGACGACGAGATTGTGATCTAAGGTGAATCTCATGGATGTTCCCTCGGATAATATCATCATAATTCGTGATCAATATCAGGGAGCAACTTCACTACACAACATGAGCATGAAAAGAAACAGCCAATCATCTATCTGTAACAGAGTGGGTTGGCTTAGGTCATACACTTTTATACTGAATCATTATTACAACTATAATAAGCATTGTAAGTCCAGAATTCGAGGGGCAACAATGTGTCGTTAGAAACTGCCTGCAAGAATAATTTCACCTCAGTGCTTACATGACAATATCCATATGACGAGGGGCATAGTGCCCACCACCGATACCTAGTAGAACCTTTTCACCACTCCTGCATAACCAGAAATGAGGTTTAGAGCCTTAAGAAGAGAAAAAGTAATGAATGAATACTTGAAAGAAAAAAAGGAAGGTCGCCATTTCAGATACCAAACAAATAAAGTATGTCAGTGATAAGATGCAACCCTGGTATGCAAGAGCATAATATAACTTAATTATGTCAATGCAGAATGATACAGGTTTCACAAACTAAGGTCAACTGAATTGTGGCACATATTGCTAAAGGACCAATGTTTGTGACTTTATAATTTCAATTTTTTACTGTCTGGATCTCTCCTACAGTTTTCGGTTCAAAAGAAAATTTATTTTGTGAAGCATAATATTTTGAAAGTGAAATTATTTTCCGTTTATGATAACACTGATCCATCTATGTCCTGGTCTGTCGAGAAGTAACATTTTTACATACTGACGGCCAAAATTAAGTGCTTGACTGCAAGCATTTAAGGAAAACCTATATTTAGTGATGCAGGGAGTATAGAAGACTGTGAAGTCATAAATCTTTTGACTAATACATTGTTGCAGATGATCTAACATTTTATTCGTGCAAATTTGAATTTGAGTTGTCAAATTCCAATCATCCTGATCCCTAGAGAAAGTTCCTGTTGAATATGAAATCACTGCTCACCCCCATAAAACATAATGAATTACTGCAAAGATTCTAACCAGCCATGCAACCACCTCACTGAGACTCCAATAAAGAGAAAAGAATATGTCAACATACCCCAGCCAAGTTCCAACAGCATTTCCTTCCTCAAGGCCAAGACCTTTCCATAGAACCTGAAATGATTGGAGAGCTCAGTTCCATGTTCTCCTATGTTTGTTTTTACTTTTGAAACAAATAAGTCCTCAAATGTACATTAGATTAATATCCTGCGGTTACTTTAAACAGTGATAAGAGTGCATTTTTTGCAAGTTCTTACCTGCTTCTACCACATTAGGAATTATGGTGACAATTAAAACAAGTTCTGCACATTGGGTAGTTGCCTAATTGGTACTACTCCAACAGGTAGTCAGGTACTATGCACAATTAAAAGAAAAGAAAGTTTGACAGTCAAGAAAAAGGGTGAAAGCTGACAAAGTACATGACGAGAGAGGGAAGGAGGGAGGGCGGAGGGGGGGGGGGAGACTCAACTAGAGCAATGGCCTGTGCAGCATCTTGCCTACCCCAGTATTCTTGTGTACTTCCTGACATACAAACATTCACATTAGCTATTCTGGTACAACATACTCATTGACAATAGCATAGACTTGCTTGTTTTGCATTTATATGCAAATCAACTGCAGGAGTGGCCACCTGCTGCTTTTATATCAGCAAATTCATATGAGCCCAATGTAATCACTTTATTGTATCTCGATCAGCCAGTTTTTTCTATGCAGCATCTTTTGGAGGAGTTGATTATCTGGTTCATTAATTGTTTTTCATGTCGAATGCAAGATGTTTTACAGATGTAGGTTGCCTGGCTGCTTCGGCTGCACAAGTGTGAATATTTTGATATGATAAAATTATAGTCCAAATAATAAATGATCTATCTTTTGGATGTTTAAGATTCGAAAGTTCAACTAATAATATAAATGATTGTTGGCATTTAGCACCTAATTCTTCAGCAGAGATACTGTGGTATCCTCATT
This sequence comes from Aegilops speltoides, assembly GCA_021437245.1. Taxonomy (NCBI): domain Eukaryota; kingdom Viridiplantae; phylum Streptophyta; class Magnoliopsida; order Poales; family Poaceae; genus Aegilops; species Aegilops speltoides. The sequence goes on from CM038145.1 coordinate 252,544,617, forward strand.
ATAGTTCGTGTTTGTTTGTTTTGTGAAAGAAACGTTAGAGCAGAGCGCCAGAGCCCAACCCTACAAAGCATAGGTTAAATAGGCAATTGTCCCTGAATTTAATTCTTAAATATCAAACCACCAGTCCTTTGGCTGCACTAAGCGATAAAAAAAAGCTTATATGAGTTTATCCGAAGAACTAATGCACAAAAAATGTAAGGAACTAAGGATGGATACAAATTTGTACCTATCTCAACAAACATCGTGGGTGTACTGGTAAGTGGTCCATGGTGAGTAGCTTCAAGTGTAATCTTCAAAAGGAATCAGTATTAATATCAGTTAATTCAGAAATAGAAAAGGCATCAAGGAAGCAACGTACCTCAAACTCTGGAACAAGACCTTGGTCGGCAGCAACCTTTTGCATCAACCGGAACCATGGGCCAATTCGAGGGTTTGGCACCGCTGCCCATCCAGGCCTCCCTCCTTGAGGCGGGGTCTCATCCTCCCTCAGATGTGGCACACCTTCAAAAGCACATTCACAAGAATGAGCATACCATCAATTATAAAACAATGATTGTGGTAAGAAGGAACCACTAATTAGTAATCAATATGCATCTATGCATGTGGGTTGAAAAGCATGGACATTGCTCACAAACCATGAAACCAAACAATCGCAGGCTCACAGTATACCAGGAAATCAGGAAAATTATGGAATATAATTTATTGCCTGTATGCTAGAAGAAAAGGTGCAGTACCTTTCGAATATATTAACAATTTGTATGTGGTATCATATTTACATATTTAATTGGATTTTACACATAACATATCGAGCTTTGATTGCACCTGTGTGTTAAACAAAGATACAGACAGATGAATGCAGAACCAACCGATTGGATGGACAGTGAGTGCAGGACGGTTGGAGACTGCAGTGTGTTTGCTGAGGAATATGACCTCAGAAACAGCCTCTCCAGTGGCTTCCTGCCACCGACGGTCAAGATCATCCTCTGCAACAATGCTGCGTTCATGCTTCAATAACCTAACATTCCCATTTGTAAAGCTCTCCATCCCCTCCTAAAACAAATATCAGCAACAGTTAGTTGGGAACTATGCCACAAACACATTTTTCAGATACCTTACGAATAAATAAAATAGGGATAAAAATTCTAGGTAACTTTAAATGAGATCAGAGCCAGTGGAACATAATGGACCATTGCTTTGTTACATTACATGATCCTAGATCTCTGTACACCAGTGAGGTATGCAATTTACTAGGGTTTACTCGTGGATACAAAATTCTAGCAACAATGCACCTAATAAACAGTTTGTTTGTTACTCCCAGATTGCTGTCACTGCCACTATGTTGCCAGCAACAGTCATTCCAGAAACCGAATATATATCAAAACCTAGAGAGCTAGGTTGAATCTATTCTTCTTCAAGACAAATCTAACCAAATTATTTTCGTTAGACTAAAAATAACAATGATACAGAATACAGTCAGAATAATTTTATTGCACGCATTCTAGGGTGACATTTATCCCACATGGAGATTTTTCAGTAGAAAAACAAAAAGCAAAATTCTGGCCTTCAAGAAGCAAATCGTGAGGCGGAGATTTTTCTCATCGAACGAGCTTCCTGCTTCACAGTCGCAACTCTAAACGCTAGGTACTGTGCCAACCCTAACCGGCACCGCACTTCGTCGCTACTAATCATCCTTAGTCAACGGCAAAGTTATTCTTGCGATTGATGCATACAGATTGCCAAGAAGAGCGTGTACAGTCGAATGTGCTCGAAACTAAAAGGGGTTAGATTAATGGGTAATAGGAAGAGCTTCCTCACGGGGATGGGCGGGCCGGGGGACCAGCCAGGCATAGCCAGGAACGCGGCGGCGGGGCCGATGGACGCCGGGTCGGACGCCGTCGCTACCACGAGAACAACCATCTTCTCAGATTCCCCTCCTCCTCCGGCTCTGCTTCTCGCCGCCTCAAGCTATGGCTTTGGTGGTTTATTAATTTCTGGGGGAAAGCTTCGCGCCGTAGCCCGCAGGTATGGGTTTTCAGGGGGCAGTGCACGCCTGTGTCACGGGTCAGAACAATACGGGCCGTTTGCTCGAACGTTTAATGGCCGAGATTAAACGGACAATACTCGGATGCGTCCCGTGCAAGTCACAAACAAGCTACTCGTACTCATTACAGCATCTACTTCCTCCGTTCCAAATTACTCGTCGCTGAAATGGATGTATCTAGAACTAAAATACATCTAGATACATCCATACGTGAGACAAGTAATTTGGAACGGAGGGAGTATAACCAAACACCGTATCCGCCCCGGCCACTGTTAAGACGGAAAAACATCACACAACCAGGCTCCCCTCGACCGGCCCAAACTCGAGACTGACCGGTGGTCTCCATATCCAGCCCTACTTTTCTCTGTTTCGAATCAAGAGACAAAGGTAGATCCTTGGTAACGATAAAGAGGACGGATATAGGGATATCTGGATGCGCCCGTCACGTCGGACTGACTGCTAGGGCCTGTGTCAATTCGCCCATATCCCCCCCTCCCCTCCTTGCTGCTCAAGGTCACCGCCACCGGACTTAAGAAAAAAAGTGTATCCATTCAAATTCAGACAAAGAAATCGAAAATGATTTAACTAAAAAGAGCCAAGCATAGCACCGTCATTTTGAACCTTGTTGTCGATCCTTCACGAAGGGTGCAATGATAACCAAAGATTACCGCTTTTAGACGACGCGGTTATTTAAGTCGGTCGTGTCGCTCCTCGCGCGGTGTGGTAGGACTAAACACTCAACCCTGTCGGCTCAACACAAATGTTACATCTACACTGAAAATCTTAAGTAAAAACAATTTATTTGATGTTTTGACAACCCTGACGGTCAAACACGGACTAAAACATTCAAAATGATTGGCCTGCACGTGTTTGCATGTATTTGGTGTTTTAATAAATTCCGTTTGTAGATGCTCTTATGCCATAACATATGCTTCCTTGTTTCATCGTAACTTGGGTCAATTTTCTTAAAAAAAACATTAGGTTTATTATCAAAGTTTATCGAAAGTACAAACCATCTCAGACATAATAAAAACTACATTGAGATTCTGAGCCCACTGAAAGACCACTACTACCGTTAGAATGAGCTGCCACCGCGCCGTTGTCGTCGCTCCTCTACCGGAGCCGGCTTGATCTTGTCGATAACAGTTGGGAAGTCTTCATGCACGTGCCTCTAAGGACCAGCGCCTTGGAGTCGCAGTCGTCATCGTTAAACCTTTGCATAATCTGAAGCACCTGACACTAAATCTCGCCACATAGATCTGAAGAAACAGTTCGGTGAATAGTATCAACATTATTGAAAAAATTGCTACAATCACTATTGGAGGTTTTCAATTTTCTCTTGCACTAGTCAAAAAGAAATATGAAACTCTTATAGTTGGGGAGATGCATATCCCCATTGAGGTAACCTAGTGTTATACGAAGATTCTTCGATTTCATGTTACTCGAAAATAGTTTGTTAATAAGACTTGATCAACCTTATTGATGGACTTTTTTTAGAGGCATGTGGTCGATGAATTTAGTAAGCACAACCTACTGTATCCACTTTTTACTCTCTTTTATTTAAAGTTGAATAAGGTAGAAATGCAATATTATCCTATTTTCTAAATTATCTATGCAATAAAAAATGTCCTAAAAATAAAAGTTTTTGGAATTACCTGAAAATTTAGTATGCTTTTTTCTGTAATATTTTAGAATTTCTGGCAGTGAACGCACCCCGGGGGGTGCACCTGTGAGCCACAAGCTCACAGGGCACGCCCAGTGGGCTTGTGGGTCCCACAGGGGGCCCCACTTATTCCAGCCACCCATTGCCTTCTCCTTCCTCCAGAAAAAAATCACTATTGCTTTCAAACCCGTGGTCTTGCTCATTCTCCTACGATTGTCGATCTCCTTGCTTGGAGCTCTGTTTCCGAAACTGTTTTGGGGGATTATTCCTTGGTATGTGACTCCTCCAATGGTCCAAATAATTTTTGTTCTAGTGCTTTATGCTTTGCAAATTTGTGTTGCTGTAATGACCATGTATTGGAGTTTGTATGTTGAATTTGTATGGTCCAAAGTAGTTTTGATGCATGATATAGCCTCTAGACACTTGTGGGAGTAGTTGCTATCAATTTTGTTAAATTTTACTCACTTTTATTTTGAGGTACTAAAAATTTCAGAATTTTTTAGAGAAAAATAAAATGCTCAAGTGGAGGTTGAGAGGTTCTTCGAGCCGGGGTCCTAAGGAAGCCCCGAAGCCCAAGTACAATCTTCCTTGTGCGGCCGAGGTGCGACTATACCAGTAGCCATGTGACACGTTCTTGAAGGATGCGGGAATTTTCGAGGATTTCAATTATTTACCGAACAATGCCTGCATCATTCCCTTCCTCGAAGATAAGTATGAGCAATACCTCCTCCTCACTTATTGTCGTGGAATTATCACGTCAGATGTCCTAGCGTAAGGACTTAGGTGTGGAGCCATCGCAACGTATTTAGGTTGAAGGGGTTAAACAGGACAAGGGACACAGAGAGTTTATACTAGTTCGGCCCCTCGCGGTGGAGGTAACAGCCTAATCCAGTGTAGGGTGGTTATTGTTTGGGCTTCGATTACCAGGGAGCGATACGCTTGACCTAGTTCCCCATAACTTTCTTTCCTGCCCTAACTCGCCGCCGGGTCATCCCTTTATATACACAGGTTAACGCTCGGCGGCTTACAGAGTCCCGGCCGGCTCATAGACAACGTGTCCGTCTCAGTGACTAACTAAGTCTGTCTTACAATACAAGTTTATCCTCATGGCGGTTCATCCTTCTGGGCCCTAAGTCGCCTCTGGGTCTTGGGCTGTCAACGAGCTTGTTATGACCTGCCCCCTTCATGGGTTATCGCTAGTGGTATGACCCGGCCCCTCCTGGGCGGCGCATACCCAGTAGTTATATCCCCAACATTAGGCCCCAGGTTGATTTGAACTTGTTCATATCAATTTTCAACACCTGACTTGTAAAATCTGCACCACCTGTTGTAACCCGCCGTGACGTCAGCTCTTGGAATCCTCTTAAACCGCCATGACGTCATTTCGCCTTAACTCCGCACGAGGCCCAGAGCATCTAAACTGATCCTTATCTTCATAAACATCCCCAAAATTGAGGCGTCCGTATAGCCATGGGATGATTTCGGCCTCCTCGATCTCTCGTGCATGCCTTGTACTCGTCCCCCTTATAAATAGGGACGGGGGTCTCTCTCATTTTCCCCCATGCTTCCTTCTTCGTCTTCCTCTTTCTCTCATCCGCACGAGCGCTCGTACTCTGCCGTCGCAACCTCCAGCCGCTGCACCAACTCAGGCCGCCGCATCGACCTGACAAGACTAGAGAACTCCAATGCGCCACCGCCGACCCTCATCACCTGTAAGCACGCCTCCCTCTTTCATCTCAGATCTACTTTTAGGGTTTGCGCTGTTCATCGGTGTTCTTGTTGTTCTTCCTTATCTTCTCTAGCTCCTACAACTTTCAATCTGGATAGGCCATAGATCTTGTGCGGAAGTAGTTTTTGTCACCATTTTTGCCATTAAAGTAGCATCTCTTTGTAAAGAACCTCATCAATGTATCCATGATTTGTCACTGCCGCCACCTTAGGTTTTACTTTCACTGCTTTTTCTGAACTGTCACAGATCCAAAATTATAGCACTAGCTTGCGAAATTTGTTTGTCTGCCCCTTAGGAAAAAAAATTCAATTGATAGATTTAAATCCCCAAAACTACCATGGCGGCTTATGACATAAACCGTGACCCGCCATATTACATTAGGCCCCGCTTAAGCTGCCATCATCCACTTAAATCCATAACCCGGCCATCTCCAGTTTAACCAAGCTGGCTTGTTTTGAACTGAATCTCTATAGTTTTATCTTTGTATAGCAGTTGAAATGACAATTTGTAACCCGCCACACATCTGCCGGTTTAATGACATCCTGAATTAGTTTATTGTAGGCCGTGCACCCAATCATGACCAAGACAGTCACCTCGTGCGACTAGGTTCCATCCATTGTCACTGAGGCAAAGCTTGAAGACTATGTAAAGATTGGTTTCTTACCGGTCAAAGACGGCATTCATGGCATGCTCCTAATCCGGGTGAGGCCAAACCTCAACCGCAACCCGGTGAAGTTATTGTTTTCACTGATCACATGAACCGGGGGTTTTCACCGCCCGGGTCAAAATTCTTTCGTGACGTTCTGCATTTTATGCAACTTCATCCTCAAGATATCGGACCCAACTCCATTTCTAACATTTGCAACTTCCAAGTTTTCTGTGAAGTATACCTTCAAGAAGAACCTAGTGTTGACCTCTTCAGATAGCATTTCTATTTGAACCGCTAGAATGAATTTACTGACGGCCCCAGCCAAGAACTCAGAGGGATCTCAATTCAGCGTCGCAGAGACGCCATTTTCCCTTATGCTTCCCTTCCAAGCCATCCCAAAGACTAGAATCAAACCTAGTTCTATTGCAAAGACACTTCTCCTGCTGATGAAAATCCCTTACCAGGCTATCGTGATCAATGGCTCAACCCAAAGCATCATCTTCTCGGCCGGCTTACCACTGCTGAATGGGCAAAACTTGCACCTACTTTCTCAAAGGTGAGGGCATTGCTGGGCAACGGTTTAACCGGAATTGATCTGGTTCAGTGTTGGGTAGCTTGGAGAATAATACCATTAAGTCGTCGACCCGGTTTGATGTGCACATACACTGGTGATACCAAGGACCCGATGTGTTACAATTCAAAGTGTTTGACTGATAAGGCTATCAATGACATGACCAAGACTCTTCTCAATGAGACATTGGAAAGCTGCAGCAAAGTGGGTCTGAATCCTTTTTGCGTACTTAACACGGCACCGGAGATATACTTGTCCAGTTTACATACTTCCTTACCTCACCGCTCGTAGAATCTGGAAATCCTGACTTTGTTGTAAACATTCTCATGCTGGATCCGCCTTTTGGGATAAGAGATACGATGAAAAAGCCGCCCAGAAGGCCAGAGCCAAGACCAAAGCAATGAAGAGAAGTAAAAAGACATCCACCGCTTCTGATACGTTTAACGTGGATGAATTTGAAGAGTCAGAGGTAGACCTTGATTCCCTTGGCTCCTTTTTCATCCACCTTATTGACACTGATTACTATCAGGACGACACAGAGAGCAGCCAGGCGGTTGATGACGAGGTAACCATTATTTCCTCCGACTCAGAGCCCTTGCCAAGACAGAAAATTCGGCGCGTGGTCCAGAAAGTAAGGTTTTCTAACCCTTTAGCTCACATGGATCCCAACTTTATTTTGAAGCAACAACAGCATGACAACCGGTGCAGAACCCGGAATAGCAGAGGCAGAGAACTTTCCTTCGGTTTGCCTAACACGATAGCTCCACGCAAACGCCGGAATGAGGTATTCAAAAATCCGCCTCTTATTTATTTGAACCCAGATATTACTCATCTAGTACTTTATACTTCTGATTTGAATTATCAGGGGACCTACCACTCTTTGTTTGGTGACTCTTCTCAGACAGCTTCCTCCTTTCAAGACTGCCCCTGGGTACCACCTTAAACCTTTGTTTAACATTTCTAAATTCATACTAACTTTCTGAATCTTCTTGTAGTGGGAAAGCAAAGCCTAGCAAAAAGGCCAGAACCACCAAGCCCTCAAAAGATCCCAAACCTCGTGAGCGGGAAAAACAAGCACCAATTTCAGAGACCTTCGTGCAACAATCGGATAATCCTGCTGATGACCCGCCACCAGAAAATCGTGGCATCTCTGCTGATCCTGTGGCTGCTAAGCCGGAGATTGCTGAACCGCCAAGCCCAACTAAACCTCTCAAGCCGGATACCGAGGAAGTTGTGATCACTGGCGCTAGTTTTCAAGAACCGGGAAACCATGTAGCTCTGGCTAAACATTCTGCCAAGGAAGAGCTGGTTGAGAGGTGCAAGGTCAAATTTGACATGGCCAATTATTCACATCTGAGCATTAGTGAAATCTTCTCCGGCTATCCGAATCAAGTACACAGCAGCCGTGATCTGGAAATTGACATGGTCAAGCACATGCATCAGAAACATGAGGTATTAATTCTTACTCACATATGAGATACCTTCCTTTAGCCCCCAGTCTATTGAATATGATAGGATAGAATATACTGTAGACTTGCTAGATATCCTTTTGTACTATGTCTCTGAGTCAAATCCTGTAGCCCCCAAGGGCCGGCTTAAACTATTAAGTTAAGCCAGTTCTTCACGTCATATAAATCAATTTGACATCTGTAGCCCCCAAGGGCCGGCTTAAACTATTAAGTTAAGCCGGGACTTATCAATTGATAAGAAATCTTAATCATCCTTGCCGACCGGGTAAACTTAGATAAATAATGAACCGGGGTCGCCTGTCACTGCTTCATAAAACAAACTTTGCATCCATTAGCCCCCAGGTGCCAACTGCTATTGCTTGCAAAGGACCTGGGACTTATAAATATATATAACTCTATAAAGAAACTTTCTGCACCCATTAGCCTCCAAGTGCCAAGTGCTATTGCGTGCAAAGGGCTTGGGACTTATAAATATATGTTGTTTCATAACTCTTCATATTTTTCAGGAAGCATCCAGTCAACTTCAATCTCAGCTGACTGACTTGAAATCCTGGCTTGAAGCACAAGAAACTGAGACCCGGAAGGCTGACTCCAAGTTCAAATTTAGCTTGGATGAAAATGATAAGCTCAAAACTGACTTTAACACTGAGAAAGCCGCCTGGGCTGAAGAAAAGGCCACCTTAATCAAAAGGGCTGAGAAAGATGAAGCCTCATTGGAAGAGGTCACTACCAATTTTGCTGGCTTACAGCATCACATCAATCAGATGACCTTTGTTATTTTTGGTAAGATCATTTTATATCTCAAGGATTTTATTTCTTTTGTTATAAACTGCCTATTAACTCAATCGTAATCTCCCATGCAGGCCCCAGAAGCAGCAACCTTGGGAAAGAAACACTGATAAAGCTCAAGGCGGTTTATACCTTGGTAGAGCAACTGTATACTGGAGCTCAATGCACAATCGTCGCCATCTCACCAAGCAAGCAAACACCGTCTCTTCTTAGCAACGTGTTAAGCAGCCTTTCCATCTTACCAGCCCTGATTGAAGAAAACAAGCGGTCCGCTACTAGAGCCGGTGCCCTTACGCTTTAAGCCAGGCTAAGGCGTGGCAGTCGGAATTAGACCCGTCCGAGCTAGACACTGGCTGCCCCAGTTTCAAAGAGGATGGGTCTCCTTTTGATAAGAAAGATTTTGCTACCTGTGTAAAAGTGGTGCGTCCTCTGGCGAGTCTACTTGTTGAAGAAACTGATATGTCCAAGTACTCGGCGGCTTACACCGCAAAAAATCAGAAGATGCCCATGCCGACTTATAAAGTCGTAGATCTGATCCCTCCATAAACCGCTGGGTTATCTGCCTGGCCAAAGTTTCATCCTCAGGTAACTCACCCCAGGTCATGTAAGCCAAATATGGAACAGTCCAATCGGGGATAGCACGAAGAGCCGCCACCAATTGTGCCTCCGGGTCAGGAACTGCCAAGTCTTCCTCCGTAGGCAATTTCATTGATGGGTTATGCAAAATATCGAGGAAAATATTAGGGGGGACCGGCTTACGCTGAGATCCCAGCCAGCTTAATGCATCAGCTACTTCATTTTTCCTTTGATCAACATGCTCCACCTGATATCCTTTGAAGTGACCAGCAATAGTATCCACCTCTCGACGATAAGCCGCCATGAGTGGGTCCTTGGAATCCCAGGTCCCTGATACTTGCTGAGCCACCAAATCTGAGTCGCCAAAACATCTTACCCGGCTTAAATTCATCTCTTTAGCCATCCGAAGACCATGGAGTAAGGCTTCATATTCAGCTACATTGTTAGTACAAGGGAACATCAACCTTAAAACATAAAAAATTTATCACCTGGTGGGGAAGTCAATATAACTCCAGCCCCCGAGGCTTCCAACTGCCTAGATCCATCAAAATGAATAGTCCAATATGTATGATCCGGCTTATCCTCAGGCATCTGCAACTCCGTCCAATCATTGATGAAATCCACAAGTGCTTGAGGTTTTATAGCCGTCCGAGGCACGTACTTTAGACCATGGGGTCCAAGCTCAATGGCCCATTTAGCTACCCGACCTGTGGCTTCCCTGTTTTGAATAATATCCCCCAAAGGGGCAGAGCTAACCACAGTGATGGGATGACCAAGGAAATATTGCTTCAATTTACGACTAGCCATGAACACCCCATAAACCAACTTCTGCCAATATGGGTATCTCTGCTTAGACTCAATGAGCACCTCACTGACATAATAAACCGGCCTTTGAACCGGGTGCTCCTTGCCTGACTCCTTCCTTTCAACCATAATTGCTACACTGACAACCCGGTTGTTTGCAGCCACATATAACAGCAAAGGCTCCTTCTCAATGGGAGCTGCAAGAACCAGCGGCTCAGCCAATTGCTTCTTAAGTGCCTCGAACACCTCACTAGAAGCATCGCTCCAGACAAAATCATCTGTCTTCTTCATCATCTGATACAGAGGGATGGCCTTCTCTCCCAGGCGACTTATAAACCGGCTCAAAGCCGCGATACGACCCGCCAAACACTGGACATCATTGATACACGCCGGTTTAGTCAAAGAGGTGATAGCCTTAATCTTCTTCGGGTTAGCTTCAATGCCTCTCTCAGATACTAAGAAACCCAATAACTTGCCTGTTGGCACACCAAAGACACACTTGGTCGGGTTAAGCATCATCTTGTAGACCCGGAGGTTGTCAAAGGTTTCCTTCAGATCCTCAATAAACGTCTCCTTCTTCCTGGATTTCACAACAATATCATCCACATAAGCATGAACATTACGCCCAATCTGGCCATGAAGGCAATTCTGGACACACCGCTGGTAAGTCGCCTAGGCACTCTTGAGCCCAAAAGTCATAGACACATAGCAGAAGGCTCCAAAGGGAGTGATGAAGGCTGTCTTCTCCTGGTCCTTAACTGCCATTTTGATCTGATGATAACCAGAGTAGGCATCCAAAAAACTTAAGCCCTCACAACCCGCCGTAGCATCAATAATATGATCAATACGAGGGAGAGCAAAGGGATTAGCTGGACATGCCTTGTTAAGGTCTGTATAATCCACACACATACGCCAAGTGCCATTTTTCTTATGTACTAGCACCGGGTTAGCCAACCATTCAGGATGAAAAACTTCAACGATGAACCCTGATGCCAAGAGCCGGGCCACCTCTTCACCGATTGCCTTGCGCCTTTCCTCATTGAACCGGTGAAGAAACCGTTTGACCAGTTTAAACTTGGGGTCCACATTAAGTGTGTGCTCAGCAAGTTCCCTCGGTACACCTGGCATATCAGAAGGCTTCCATGCAAAGATGTCCCGGTTCTCACGGATGAACTCGATGAGCGTGCTTTCCTATTTCGGATCCATATTCGCACTGATGCTGAATTGCTTTGAAGAATCGACAGGGACAAAATCAACCAGCTTAGTATCATCTGCTAACTTAAACTTCATTAAGTGCTCATTCTCTATCGTTGGCTTCTTCAAAGGTGTCATATCCGCCGGGTCAACATTGTCTTTATAAAACTTCAATTCCTCAGTGGCGCAAGCCGACTCAACATAAGTAGCATCACCCTCTTCACAATCCAGAGCGATTTTTCTATTGCCATGCATCGTGATGGTGCCCTTGTGACCTAGAATCTTAAGTTGCAAATAAACATAACACGGCCGTGCCATAAACTTGGCGTAAGCCAGACGCCCAAACAGAGCATGGTATGGGCTCTTAATTTTTACCACCTCAAAGGTTAACTTGTCAGCTCTGGAATCATTGTCATCTCCAAAAGCCACTTCCAGTGTTATCCTACCCACATGATACGCCGACTTACCAGGCACCACCCCATGAAAGACAGTAGAAGACGGCCTAAGATCCTTGTCAGTCAAATTCATACGACAAAAGGTCTCATAATAAACAATGTTGATACTGCTACCTCCATCCATGAGCACCTTCGTGAGTTTATATCCTCCCACCTGTGGAGCAACCACCAAAGCCAGCTGACCCGGATTATCCACCCGGGGCGGGTGATCTTCTCTGATCCACGTAATAGACTGCTCAGACCACCTTAAGTATCGGGGCACCGCCGGTTCAACAGAGTTCACCGCCCGCTTATGGATTTTCTGATCTCTCTTGCACAGACTTGTAGTGAACACATGATACTGACCACCGTTCAGCTGCTTTGGATTACTCTGATAACTAGACTGCTGTTGTTGGTTTCCTTGGTTAGACTGTTGATTAAAACCACCTTGATTGCCTTGACCCTGAAAGCCAGATCTTGAACCGCCACCACCAAAGCCAAGTCCGTGAGAGCCGGATCCTGAGCCGCCATTTAGGCCATGATTAAAAAAATGGAATTCCTAAACTCCTTCATGATGTAACAATCCCTCCACATATGACCAGATGGCTTATCACGCATGTCATGCTTTGGACAAGGTTGATTCAGCATTGCTTCAAGGTTGAGTTTGACCCTTGGGGCGGCTTTCCCTTGCGATGCTGATTATTATTCAACGCATTGGTGCTAGCCACAAAATCAAAACTACCATCAGCCTTACGCTTACCATTGCCGGTTTGAACCGCGAGTTATGCTGCTGCCCTTTCGTATTGCCGCCATTCTTTCCCTTCCCCGGCTTATCATCATCAGACTCGGGATCCTTGGTACTGTGAGAGTCAGCGTATTTGACGAGAGCCGCCATTAGCTCCCCCATATCATTGTAGTGGTGCTTAAGCCGCCCCAGCTTCTGCTTAAGAGGGAGGAAACGACAATTCTTCTCTAACATCAAGACTGCAGAACCGGCATTGATACTATCTGATGAATGTATGATTGACGAAATCCAGTGCACCCAATGGGTTGTTGACTCTTGTCGGTGTCAAAACCGGCGGATCTCGGGTAGGGGGTCCCGAACTGTGCGTCTAGGCGGATGGTAACAGGAGACGAGGGACACGATGTTTTACCCAGGTTCGGGCCCTCTTGATGGAGGTAAAACCCTACGTCCTGCTTGATTAATATTGATGATATGGGTAGTACAAGAGTGGATCTACCACGAGATCAAGGAGGCTAAACCCTAAAGCTAGCCTATGGTATGATTGTTGTAATGGATGTTGTGTCCTATGGACTAAAGCCCTCCGGTTTATATAGTCACCGGAGAAGGCTAGGGTTACATAGAGTCGGTTACAATGGTAGGAGATCTACATATCCGTATCGCCAAGCTTGCCTTCCACGCCAAGGAAAGTCCCATCCGGACACGGTACGGAGTCTTCAATCTGAAGGAAATATGCCCTAGAGGCAATAATAAAGTTATTATATATTTCCTCATATCATGATAAATGCTTATTATTCATGCTAGAATTGTATTAACTGGAAACATAATACATGTGTGAATATATAGACAAACAGAGTGTCACTAGTATGCCTCTACTTGACTAGCTTGTTAATCAAAGATGGTTATGTTTCCTAACCATGAACAAGGAGTTGTTATTTGATTAACAAGGTCACATCATTAGTTGAATGATCGATTGACATGACCCATTCCATTAGCTTAGCACACGATCGCTTAGTATGTTGCTACCGCTTTTATCCATGACTTATACATGTTCCTATAACTATGAGATTATGCAACTCCGCTTACGGAGGAACACTTTGGGTACTACCAAACGTCACAACGAATCGGGTGATTATAAAGGAGTACTACAGTGTGTCTCCAAAGGCGATGTTGGGTTGGCGATTTGAGATTAGGTTTTGTCACTCCGATTGTCGGAGAGGTATCTCTGGCCCTCTCGGTAATGCACATCATCAAAGCCTTGCAAGCACTACAACTAATGAGTTAGTTGTGAGATGATGTATTACGAACGAGTAAAGAGACTTGCCGTAACGAGATTGAACTAGGTATTGGATACGACGATCGAATCTCGGGCAAGTAACATACCGATGACAAAGGAACAACGATGTTGTTATGCGGTCGACCGATAAAGATCTTCGTAGAATATGTAGGAACCAATATGGGCATCCAGGTCCCGCTATTGGTTATTGACCGAGACGTGTCTCGGTCATGTCTACATTGTTCTCGAACCGTAGGGTCCGCACGCTTAAGGTTTCGATGATGCTTATTATGAGTTTATGTATTTTGATGTACCAAGAAGTTCGAGTCCCTGATGTGATCACGGACATGACGAGGAGTCTCGAAATGGTCGAGACATAAAGATTGATATATTGGATGGCTATATTCGGACACGGAAAGGTTCCGGAAGTTTCGGAGAAAATCGGAGTGCCGAGGTTACCGGAACCCCGGGAAGTTATGGGCCTTAGTGGGCCAAGAGGGAGAGAGAGGGCCGCACCAGGAGGTGGCGCCCCCCTGGGGAGTCCGAATAGGACAGGAGGGGGGCGCGCCCCCTTCCCTCTCTCTCTCTCTCTTTCCTTCCCCTTCTCCTTCCTAGTTGGACTAGGAAAGGGAGTCCTACTCAACTAGGAGGAGGACTCCCCCCTCCTGGCGCGCCTACAAGGGCCGGCCGGCCTCCCCTCCCTCCTTTATATACGGGGCAGGGGCACCCTAGAGACACAAGTTTTGATCTACGGATCGTTCCTTAGCCATGTGCGGTGCCCCCTCCACCATATTCCACCTCGGTCATACCGTCATGAAGCTTAGGCGAAGCCTCGCGCCGTGAAACATCAAGATCGCCACCACGCCGTCGTCTTGACGGAACTCTCCTCGACACTCGGCTGGATCGAGTACGAGGGACGCCATCGAGCTGTACGTGTGTCAAGAACTCGGGCGCCGAGTAACGGCGCCGGATCGGTCGGATCGCGAGGAGAACGTCGACTACTTCCTCTACGCCAGATCGCTTCGCTTGGTCTACGAGGGTACGTAGACAACACTCTCCCCTCTCGTTGCTATGCATCACCATGATCTTGCGTGTGCGTAGGAATTTTTTGAAATTACTACGCTTCCCAACAAAGGGCATCGAGCCTAGGTTTTATGGTTTGATATTTTGCACGAGTAGAACACAAGTGAGTTGTGGGCGATACAAGTCATACTACCTACCAAATGTCATACTTTGGTTCAGCGGTATTGTGAGATGAAGCGCCCGGACCGACATTACGCCAGACGCTTACGCGAGACTGGTTTCACCGCCACGAGCACTCGTTGCTTAAAGGTGACCGGCGGGTGTCTGCTCTCTCACTTTAGTTGAACTGAGTGTGGCTACGCCCGGTCCTTGAGAAGGTTAAACGGAGTCTATTTGACGAAGTATCGCTGTGGTTTTGATGCGTAGGTGAGACCGGTTCTTGCTTAAGCCCGTAGCAGCCACGTAAAATTTGCAACAACAAAGTAGAGGACGCCTAACTTGTTTTTGCAGGCATGTTGTGATGTGATATGGTCAAGACGTGATGCTATATTTTATTGTATGAGATGATCATGTTTTGTAACCGGTTATCGGCAATCGGCTGGAGCCATATGGTTGTCGCTTATTGTATGAAATGCAACGCTTACAGTAATTGCTTTACTTTATCACTAAGCGGTAGCGATAGTCGTAGAAGCATAAGATTGGCGAGACGACAACGATGCTACGATGGAGATCAAGGTGTCGCGCCGGTGACGATGGTGATCATGATGGTGCTTCGGAGATGGAGATCACAAGCACAAGATGATGATGGCCATATCATATCACTTATATTGATTACATGTGATGTTTATCCTTTATGCATCTTATCTTGCTTTGATTGACGGTAGCATTTTAAGATGATCTCTCACTAAAATTATCAAGAAGTGTTCTCCCTGAGTATGCACCGTTGCCAAAGTTCGTCGTGACCGCACACCACGTGATGATCGGGTGTGATAAGCTCTCGTCCATCTACAACGGGTGCAAGCCAGTTTTGCACACGCAGAATACTCAGTTATACTTGACGAGCCTAGCATATGCAGATATGGCCTCGAACACGGAGACCGAAAGGTCGAGCGTGAATCATATAGTAGATATGATCAACATAAGATGTTCACCATTGAAAACTACTCCATCTCACGTGATGATCGGTTATGGTTTAGTTGATTTGGATCACGTGATCACTTAGATGACTAGAGAGATGTCTGTCTAAGTGGGAGTTCTTAAGTAATATGATTAATTGAACTTAAATTTATCATGAACTTAGTCCCGTAGTATTTTGCAAACCATGTTGTAGATCAATAGCTCGCGTTGTTGCTTTCATATGTTTATTTTGATATGTTCCTAGAGAAAATTGTGTTGAAAAATGTTAGTAGCAATGATGCGGATTCGATCCGTGATCGGAGGTTTATCCTCATTGCGCACGTAAGAATTATGTCCTTAATGCACCGCTAAGTGATGCGGACCTATTGCAGAGCGGATGCAAACGTCATGAACGCTTGGCTAGCTCAATATGATGACTACTTGATAGTTTTGTGCACCATGCTTTATGGCTTAGAATCGGGACTTCAAAGATGTTTTGAACATCATGGACCATATGAGATGTTCCAGGAATTGAAGTTAATATTTCAAGCAAATACCCGAGTTGAGAGATATGAAGTCTTCAACAAGTTTTATAGCTAAAAGATGGAGGAGAATCGCTCAACTAGTGAGCATGTGCTCAGATTGTCTAGGTACTGCAATCGCTTGAATCAAGTGGGAGTTAATCTTCCGATAAGATAGTGATTGATGAATTCTCTAGTCACCATCACCAAGTTAGTAGAACTTCGTGATGAACTATAGTATGCAAGGGATGATGAAAATGATTCCCGAGTTTTTCATGATGATGAAATCGATGAAGGTAGAAATCAAGAAAGAACATCAAGTGTTGATGGTTAACAAGACCACTAGTTTCAAGAAAAGGGCAAAGGGATAGAAGGGAACTTCAAGAAGAACGGCAAGCAAGTTGCTGCTCAAGTGAAGAAGCCCAAGTCTGGACCTAAGCCTGAGACTAAGTGCTTCTACTGCAAAAGGGACTGGTCACTGGAAGCGGAACTACCCCAAGTATTTGGCGGATAAGAAGAATGGCAAAATAAACAAAAGTATATTTGATATACATGTTATTGATGTGTACTTTACTAGTGTTTATAGCAACCCCTCGGTATTTGGTACTGGTTCAGTTGCTAAGAGTAGTAACTCGAAACGGGAGTTGCAGAATAAACAAGAAACTAGTTAAGGGTGAAGTGACGATGTGTGTTGAAAGTAGTTTCAAGATTGATATGATCATCATCGCACACTCCCCATACTTTCGGGATTAGTGTTGAACCTAAATAAATGTTATTTGGTGTTTGCGTTGAGCATGAATATGATTTGATCGTGTTTTTTGCAATACGGTTATTCATTTAAAGTAAGAGAATAAACTGTTATTCTGTTTACATGAATAAAACCTTATATGGTTACACACCCAATGAAAATGGTTCATTGGATCTCGATCGTAGTGATACACATATTCATAATATTGAAACCAAAAGATGCAAAGTTAATAATGATAGTGCAACTTATTTGTGGCAATCGCCGCTTAGGTCATATTGGTGTAAAGCGCATGAAGAAACTCCATGCGATGGGATTTTGGAATCACTTGATTATGAATCACTTGATGCTTGTGAACCATGCCTCTTGGGCAAGATGACTAAAACGCCGTTCTCCTAACATGGAGCGAGCAACAGATTTGTTGGAAATCATACATACCGATGTATGTGATCCAATGAATATTAAGGCTCGCGACAAGTATCATTATTTTTGACCTTCACAGATGATTTGAGCAGATATGGGTATATCTACTTGATGAAACATAAGTCCTAAATAGTTGAAAGGTTCAAAGAATTTCAGAGTGAAGTGGAAAATCATCGTGACAAGAAAATAAGGTTTCTACGATCCGATCGCGGAGACAAATATTTGAGTTACGAGTTTGGTCTTCAATTAAAACAATGTGGAATAGTTTCACAAATTCATGCCACCTGGAACACCACATCATAATGGTGTGTCCGAACGTCATAACCGTACTTTATTGGATATAGTACAATCTATGATGTTTCTTACCGATTTACCAATATCGCTTTTGGGATCATGCATTAGAGACAACTGCATTCACGCTAAATAGGGCACCATCTAAACTGTTGAGACGACACTATATGAATCGTGGTTTAGCAAGAAACCAAAGTTGTCGCTTCTTAAAGTTTGGGGCTGCGATGCTTATGTGAAAAAGTTTCATCCTGATAAGCTCAAACCCAAATCGGAGAAGTGCGTCTTCATAGAATACCCAAAGGAAACTGTTGGGTACACCTTCTATCACAGATCCTAAAGCAAGATTTTCGTTGCTGAAAATGGATCCTTTCTAGAGAAGGAGTTTCTCTCGAAAGAAGTGAGTGGGAGGAAAGTAGAACTTGATGAGGTAATTGTACCTTCTCCTTATTGAAAGTAGTTCATCACGTAAATTTGTTCCCGTGACTACTACACCAATTAGTGAGGAAGCTAATGATGATGATCATGTAACTTCGATCAAGTTACTACCGAATCTCGTGAGGTAAACCAGAGTAAGATCCGCACTGAGTGGTACGGTAATCCTGTTCGGAAATCATGCTACTAGATCATGATGAACCTACGAACTATGAAGAAGCGATGGTGAGCCCAGATTCCGCAAAATGGCTTGAGGCCATGAAATCGAGATGGGATCCATGTATGAAAACAAAGTATGGACTTTGGTTGACTTGCCCGAGGGTAGGCAAGCAATAGAAAACAAGTGGATCTTCAAGAAGAAGACCGACGCCGACGGTAATATTATCGTCTACAAAGCTCGACTTGTCGCAAAGGGTTTTCGACAAGTTCAAGGGATTGACTACGATGAGACCTTCTCACCAGAAGCGATGCTTAAGTCTGTCCGAATCATGTTAGCAATTGCGATTTTATGATTATGAAATTTGGCAAATGGATGTAAAGACTGCATTCTGAATGGATTTACGGAAGAAGAGTTGTATATGATGCAACCGAAGGTTTTGTCGATCCAAAGGGGCTAACAAAGTGTGCAAGCTCCAATGATCCATTTATGGACTGGTGCAAGCATCTCGAGTTGGAATAAACGCTTTGATAGTGTGATCAAAGCATTTGGGTTTATACAGACTTTTGGAGAAGCCTCAGATTTACTAGAAAGTGAGTGGGAGCACTACAAAGATTTCGATAAGTATATGACATATTGTAGATCGGAAATAATGTAGAATTATTCTGCAAAGCATAAAGGAGTGTTTGAAAGGAGTTTTTCAAAGAAAGACCTCGGTGTAGCTGCTTACATATTGAGCATCAAGATCTATAGAGATAGATCAAGACGCTTGATAAGTTTTTTCAATGAGAACATACCTTGACAAGTTTTTGAAGTAGTTCAAAATGGAACAGTCAAAGAAAGAGTTCTTGCCTGTGTTACAAGGTGTGAAGTTGAGTAAGACTCAAAACCAGACCACGGCAGAAGATAGAAAGAGAATGAAAGTCATTCCCTATGCCTTGGCCATAGGTTCTATAAAGTATGCCATGCTGTGTACCAGATCTATTGTATACCCTTGAGTTTGGCAAGGAGTACAATAGTGATCTAGGAGTAGATCATCGACAATGGTCAAAATTATCCTTAGTGGAATAAGGATATGTTTCTCGATTATGGAGGTGACAAAAGGTTAGGTAAGTAAAAGGGTTACGTCGATGCAAGTTTTGACACCAATCTAGATGACTCTAAGTCTCATCTAGATACATATTGAAAGTGGGAGCAATTAGCTAGAGTAGCTACGCATGCGAGTATTGTTGACATAGAAATTTGCAAAATACTTACGGATCTGAATATGAAAGACCCGTTGACTAAGACTCTCTCACAAGCAAAACATGATCACACCTTAGTACTCTTTGGGTGTTAATCACATAGCGATGTGAACTAGATTACTGAATCTAGGAAACCCTTTGGGTGTTGGTCACATGGCGATGTGAACTATGGGTGTTAATCACATGATGATGTGAAATATCGATGTCAATCACATGGTGATGTGATCTAGATTATTGACTCTAGTGCAAGTGGGAGACTGAAGGAAATATGCCCTAGAGGCAATAATAAAGTTATTATATATTTCCTCATATCATGATAAATGCTTATTATTCATGCTAGAATTGTATTAACTGGAAACATAATACATGTGTGAATATATAGACAAACAGAGTGTCACTAGTATGCCTCTACTTGACTAGCTTGTTAATCAAAGATGGTTATGTTTCCTAACCATGAACAAGGAGTTGTTATTTGATTAACAAGGTCACATCATTAGTTGAATGATCTGATTGACATGACCCATTCCATTAGCTTAGCACACGATCGCTTAGTATGTTGCTACCGCTTTTATCCATGACTTATACATGTTCCTATAACTATGAGATTATGCAACTCCGCCATCGGAGGAACACTTTGGGTACTACCAAACGTCCACAACGAATCGGGTGATTATAAAGGAGTACTACAGTGTCTCCAAAGGCGGATGTTGGGTTGGCGATTTCGAGATTAGGTTTTGTCACTCCGATTGCCGGAGAGGTATCTCTGGGCCCTCTCGGTAATGCACATCATCAAGCCTTGCAAGCACTACAACTAATGAGTTAGTTGTGAGATGATGTATTACGGAACGAGTAAAGAGACTTGCCGATAACGAGATTGAACTAGGTATTGGATACGACGATCGAATCTCGCAAGTAACATACCGATGACAAAGGGAACAACGATGTTGTTATGCGGTCTGACCGATAAAGATCTTCGAGAATATGTAGGAACCAATATGGGCATCCAGGTCCCGCTATTGGTTCGGAGACGTGTCTCGGTCATGTCTACATTGTTCTCGAACCGTAGGGTCCGCACGCTTAAGGTTTCGATGATGGTTATTATGAGTTTATGTATTTTGATGTACCAAGAAGTTCGAGTCCCGGATGTGATCACGGACATGACGAGGAGTCTCGGAATGGTCGAGACATAAAGATTGATATATTGATGGCTATATTCGGACCGGAAAGGTTCCGAAGTTTCGGAGAAAACCGGAGTGCCGAGGGTTACGGAACCCCCGGGAAGTTATGGGCCTTAGTGGGCCAAGAGGGAGAGAGAGGGGCCGCACCAGAGGTGGCGTGCCCCCTGTGGGAGTCCGAATAGGACAAGGAGGCGGCGCCCCCTTCCCTCTCCCTCTCCTCTCTTTCCTTCCCCTTCTCCTTCCTAGTTGGATCGGGAAGGGAGTCCTACTCAACCAGGAGGAGGACTCCCCCTCCTAGCGCGCCTACAAGGGCCGGCCGCCTCCCCCCCTCCCTCCTTTATATCACAGGGGGGGGGCACCCTAGAGACACAAGTTTTGATCTACGGATCGTTCCTTAGCCATGTGCGGTGCCCCCTCCACCATATTCCACCTCGGTCATACCGTCATGCAAGCTTAGGCGAAGCCTCGCGCCGTGAAACATCAAGATCGCCACCACGCCGTCGGCCGACGGAACTCTCCCTCGACACTCGGCTGGATCGAGTACGAGGGACGCCATCGAGCTGTACGTGTGTCAAGAACTCGGGGGCGCCGGAGTAACGGCGCCGGGATCGGTCGGATCGCGAACATACAACTACTTCCTCTACGTTGTGATCGCTTCCGCTTCGGGTCTACGAGGGTACGTAGACAACACTCTCCCCTCTCATTGCTATGCATCACCATGATCTTGCGTGTGCGTAGGAAATTTTTTGAAATTACTACGTTCCCCAACACGATCTTGTATCTTCGTAGTCTTGGAGTCCGGCGGACGATGATAGTCCGGCTGTCCGGACACCCCTAGTCCAGACTCCTCAAGAGCCCCTGAACCAGGCTTCAATGACGATAAGTCCGGTACAAGATAATGTTCAAATTGCAAGGCGGGTTCCTCCTTTGAATAATCCAGAGAAGATCATGAACACCAGGATAGCGTCCGGCTCTGCAAAATAAATTCCACATTCTACCGTAGAGAGAATAAAATGCACACAAGTTCAATCTGCTGATGTATTTTATGGCATGACGTCACACCACTACCAAGCCTTTACTTGAATCGTTTTTTATTATACCACCTCAAAGACGCTTAGCGGCGGTTTCTTGGCACGCCTTGTATAAGCAAAGATCGTGCTCCCTTATTCCGGATCCTCATCAATACGAACGTGGGTAACCCAACCGCGCCCGTCGCCACGCCTCCTCTATCGAAGGTGAATCCTGAACGGTCACGGAGACGGCTCTTGGTATTTTTCCCCTTTATAAGAGGACCAAGGCTCGTTTCTTTTCTTCAATCTTCCATCGAATATTCTCCTTGCTCCAAGTTCCAACACTCAGAGCCCCAGATTCGAGCACTTCGGATCTTCAACAATGTCCGGCTCCGACCTTCAGGGTCGGTGGATGCCCTCCTCCGTCACGGAGGAGGACGTGCTAAAGCTGCGTGAGGCCAAGTACCTGTCTTACGATATTTCGCACAGGTTGCCCGTCCAAGGGCAGGCTGTACCCACTCCCGAGCCCGGTGAGTACGTCGTCTTCGTATCCCACCTCCGTCGGGGTTTAGGCTTCCCGACGGACCCCTTCATGAGAGGGCTCATGTTCTACTATAGGCTGGATTTTCACGACTTGGCTCCGGAGTCCATCCTCCATATTTCCGCATTCATTATTGTCTGCGAAGCCTTCCTCCGTGTCATCCCCCACTTCGGCGTGTGGCTGAAGACCTTCAATGTGGAGCCAAAGATGATCGGGGGGCGTCAAGCAGAGTGCGGCGGGGCGGCCATAAGCAGGAGGGCCGATGCCTCATGGCCCGAGGGCTCCTTCCAAGAAGAGCTCGACTTGTGGCAGCAGGAGTGGTTCTATATCACCGCTCCGAAGGGCAGCAAGCAAAAGCCGCCGCCTTCATTCCGCTCGGGACCTCCACGCCGATTGATGTCATGGGTCAACCAAGGGCTCAATTGGGGGCCGTCTGAAGACGTGCCTTTATTGCAGGGCCGGATTCGAGACCTCCAAGCGAGGGAGATCAATCTGGTTGTGGTGACTGCCCTGCAAACGCCGTCCTCTCCGGTTATGGGAGTTCAATCCGGAGGGACCACGAATTCTCCAACACTTCATGGGTATGACGCCCATGGAGATGTACAAGTTGTTCTTCGGACCCCAGGCGGCGTGTCCGGAATTGACCGAGGACGCAGGCCTAAGCTGCAATCGCCCGGATACATAGGTAAGTGGCTCAGAGTCCGGACGTTCGGTTTGTTTGTTTTTCTGAAATTCGCCTTCTAACCCATTATTCTTCATCGAGGTGGGTAGCGCGATCGGCCGATAAGGTGTCCGCCCTCCCAGAGACCGCACCGGAGCCCGTGGCTGGTCGAATGTTGGAGGTCGCGCCCGTAGAAGGAGGCGATGGGGAAAATAGAAGAGCTATCACTTCCCAAGGCGCTGAAGAGGGGGGATCGAAAATCCTCCTTCCGAGGGGAGAGAGGACCGCCCAAGACCGGAGGCCAAAGCCCTAAGCGGGGAAGAAATCTTCACTGAGGTCTCTGCGTCCGGGAGAACCGGACGCATAATCGCCTCTAAAGGATCAGCCTCCAGCGAGCCGTGAGTAGGGAAAGGGGAGTTCATTAATAAGAAAATACCCCTATTTATGCTTCTGTGGATAACCGAAATTTTTGCTTTACAGTTCGGATCTGCGAACTTCTCAGATGAGTTCGTCTTCAGGGGATCTTCGTCCGGAGATGATGGAGAGCGAAACGCCTCCGTCTGCTGCGCCGTCGGACAGCGAGCATTTGAGCTCAAGTATCGCCCGGAGGGTATACCGAGTCCGTGGGGCGGAGAGTTCGGCGCCAACTAGTGTCCGCCGGGGAGTCAAGGATCTGCTTGAGAGGGCGCCCATCTCGAGAAGATCACCGTGCTTTGATGAGTATGGTGATTGAAGGATTTCGTCCCGCCGAAAAGCGGATTGCATAGTGCCGTAAGGAGTTTGTCAAGGGATTTGAGGTACGCAAGAACGACACACCTTTTGACACCGCACATAGAAGTGCGCTCAGATAGATAGTAGCCCCGAGACTCGTAGGTTGTCGAAAGCGACAGCGCGTCGAGGATCAAAATCACTGTAATGAATGTCGCCATTCCTATGCGGTGGTGGATAGTCCGGGCTAGCGGACTATTGGAGTTGCCGAGTTAATGCGGCAACTCGATGTGGCGGATGCGACATCGCGCTTGTCAACCGCGACTTGACGAGTCGCAAGGTAAATGAATTCTCCCGATCCACTTATTTAAGGGAGTCAAAGCCCGCTCGACAATATATATGCCGTGATACGACGGTCTTGCTGCTTTGTGGAGAGTTTTTCGGGCCGAGCTTGCTCAAGATAAGGAGCAAGCCCGAAGTAGTGATGCGGCTGCCTCGAGGGCGGCCGAGGAGTTGAAAGCCGAAAAGGCTGCACACTGCCTAAGCAGGGAAAAGATGGCCGAATTTGTCGTGAAATTGAAGGATGCTGCCGACCGCCATGAGGCTCTTGAAAAGGAGCGCCTATCGGAGCGGGAAGACCTAGGGAAGGCCACCGCCGAGGCCAAGGATGCCCGTTCTGCAATGCGGGCTATGAAGGAGGAGCCGCCAGTCGGAGATATTGTGGTCGGCGGCCTTTTTCTGCTGCGTCGCGGTTTATGGATCCAAAGTATACCCAACTTGGCTAGTGTGGGGTCCGGAGGATCCATATATGGACTTAGCGGCAAGTGCGGCCGATGCCGCCAGTACACTTCCTGAGCCGAAGGATCACAAGACTAAGAGCTATTTTGGTCTCAATCCCATAGTCCGGATCGCTCACTACATTGACCGATTGGTTGGCCGAATGGGCTGAGCTAAACAGATTGTCCGGACTTGCCATGACCGATATCGTGGCTCATGTCCGCCGAGAGGCCCAAGGCGACGAGCTATTTCGCTTATTGCAGCAATTTCTTGGAGCGGTGCTGCATATCAAGGAGATGAAGCGGTCGGCTCAAGCATAGAAGGTGCGCGGATGGCCCTTGCCCGTGTGAAGACACATTGGACAGAGATGGATGCCACCGCTATTGCAGCCCGTGGTTCGACGAAAGCCGGTTACCCGCCGAGCACTATTTTGGGGAAGTTATGCGTGGCGCTTCGGTAATAGAGTCGCAGTGCTTTCGAAAAATGTCACGCTCAAATGAACGCTTTATCTTGTAAAACAATGATTATGTTGTAACCGCTTTTTATACTTGTGCGTTCCAAGTATTAAAATATCTCCTATGCGGCCGCTTATGTATACGCTTGTATAACCCGAAAGATTGCGCTCTTGCTTCAGCCCCACGCACAAGGTGCGGGGTGTTCGCAAAAATAGCGCTTTTCACACTTAATCCGATGTCTCGGTCCCGTTAAGGAGGTGGTAGCGTAGCAAACGAGGCAATCCGGACTATGATGCTTTATCACTTTCACTTAGCGATGGAGTTCGAGGTGGGCTACGATATAGCCCTTGGGGCACCGCGCTTCTCTGAATTGGGGCGTGTGTGCTCGACCGAAACGGTCCTTCACAAAGCGGGAATTCTAAACATTTCGGTAGTCGATCGAGTGGTCGACCAGTCTCTCATTGATCATGATGATCGCCTTTGACTTTCATCGAGGTGCTCGCCCAAATTAACCGGGGCACAATCGCAGAGTTCTCCGGTGTCGCGTTAGCCGATGATACGGAATGTAAGGCAGCAAAACACGGAGCCGGCAAACCCAACATTTGACCAAAGACATGATTCAGAGCTGATGCATATAAGGCCTAACTCGAGACGCCGAACACTCCCTCGAGGAGTCTCGACTAGGGGTGTCCGGACAGCCGGACTATCAATATCCGCCGGACTCCAAGACTACGAAGATACAAGATTGAAGACTCCGCTCGTGTCCCAAGGTACTTTCCTTGGCGTGGAAGGCAAGCTTGGCAATACGGATATGTAGATCTCCTACCATTGTAACCGACTCAGTAACCCTAGCCCTCTCTGGTGTCTATATAAACCGAGGGCTTTAGTCCGTAGGACAACATACATTACAACAATCATACCATAGGCTAGCTTCTAGGGTTTAGCCTCCTTGATCTCGTGGTAGATCTACTCTTGTACTACCCATATCATCAATATTAATCAAGCAGACGTGGGTTTTACCTCCATCGAGAGGGCCCAACTCGGGTAAAAACATTGTGTCCCTTGTCTCTGTTACCATCCACCTAGACGCATGTACGGGACCCCTACCCGAGATCCGCCGGTTTTGACACCGACATTGGTGCTTTCATTGAGAGTTCCTCCGTCGTCAGCCGATAGAGCGGATGCCTCCACCCGCCTTCAAAGACGGTGTTTTCACCGAGGGGCCTTGGCCGCCGGCCAAACAATCCGCTTGGTGGTTTTCATGACCGCTTTGTCCGTCCGCCGCTTCGACAATGACTTCTCAAGTCGCTTGAAGCAATCTTCGCGTCAGCCCTAAAGCTGCCGAACAGTTAGATCCAATAGAGCTCTCGTCTGTTAACGAGCTCTTGGATCGCATCGCCGCCCTGGGAGTCGCTACGGACTACAACCAGATTGGGCTTAAAACCGATCTGAGAGAGATTAACTTTCCCCAGGCCACCCACCACGTCGCGGTGGTGGAGGAGCAATACGACAACTCTTTGCCAGTGTTGAAAACAATTCACGTCCGGATTCCCGAACCCTCCATGCCGGATTCCCGCGGAGGGATGGACTTCGATCGAGCATTGAACTTAAAATCATGCATCGCCCGGACTCATTGGATTGTGCCCAAAGAAACCAAACTTCCGAATTCGAAACCCTTGGCCTTTGAGCCTCAAGATGGGCAGGATCCGGATTTTATTCCACCCACCCGCCTGCATATATGCGATCTATCTCTAATACGGCAAGAGCCTAGTGAGACAAGACATCACTCTCGGGCCGATTCTCCCGGTTATGGACAGGATAAAGGACTGCCGAGAGGAAAACGCAATATCAATCTTCTGCAATAACTGCACGGACAAGGGAATATTAAACGCCATTGATCGTCGCAAAATTACGCGCTTCACTGATCTGGCATCCATTGTACGAAAGTTCCGTGTGATGGAGAGTTTCCGGAAAACCGAAAATCAATTTTGGGATAATCCGGCCCCAAACCCAGTCCGCAGTAAAAGGGCGCCTTACACTCAGGCCCCAGATGCAAAAACGAAAAAACAAAAACCCAATAAGGGAAACGGAACCGTACAGAAGGGATGGCTCAATGGACCCTGTAAGCTTCATAGTACAGAGGGAGCCGTCAACACATAGCCTTCGAGCATGTTGGATATTACGACAGGTGGCCAAAGTGGCGAAGAGCTTCTAGCTCCGGGAAACCACTCCAACAATACCAGCACGGTATCAACAGTCTTCGAGACTTTCGCATCAAATAATATGCGAAAAGCGAACAATCGATGAACTCGCGAAGTCTACCAAGTAGCAACAAAGAAATCCATGGAGCGACACAGCTATTACCTTCAATGCCAGCGACGAGCCCACATTCGAACAACCAGAGCCCGGCCAAGACTGGGTACTTAGTCCCATAGTGGACGGCTTTCGATCGACAAAAGTCCTCATGGATAGCGGCAATGACTAAACCTCATTTATGAGGAAACTCTGCGAAAAATGGAAATCGATTGGAGCCGATTGAGCGAAGCAAAGACAACCTTTAGAGGAATAATCCCTAGCCGAAGCGCCACGCACCGAAAAATCACACTCGATGTGGTGTTCGCTCTCCGGACAATTACAGATCCGAAGAAGTCACGCCTGGTGGCCTCGCTCAAAGCGATGGGTATCACGCCATATTAGGACGAGAGGCATTCACAATTTTTCAAGCAATACCTCATTACGGGTACATGAAGCTCAAAATGCCAGGGCCCAGCGGAATAATCACTCTCGCTAGTGATCCGGACATAGCACTCCGCGCCGAAAACAAGACAACCGCACTAGCCCTCGAGGCACTATCCGAAGCCTTAGCGGTAGAGGAACTCACCGCGCTGCGCTCTACGGTGAACAGGGACGATGTGATACTCGATAAAAGATCCAAGTCCACCTCCTTCAAACCAGCAGACGAGATAATAAAATTCCAGGTCCATCCAACGGACCCAACAAAGACGGCCTCCATTGGGGCACAATTGAACCCCGAAGTAGACGCCGCACTGCGCGAATTCCTTCGGGAAAATTGGGATATCTTCGCCTGGCATCCTTCGGACATGCCCGAATCCTCGCAGTTGGCGTAACACAGCCTAAACATCCTAAAAGGATTCAAGCCAGTCAAACAGGCTCTTCGACGATTTTCCGAGCCCAAAAGAGAGGCAATGGGAGAAGAGCTATCCAAACTATTGGAAGCCGGATTCATCAGAGATATCAAACATCCGGACTGGCTAGCAAATTTGGTGATGGTACCATAGAAGGATAAATCCTGGCGCCTCTGTGTCGATTTTAAAGACCTCAATAAAGCTTGCCCAAAGGATCCTTCCTCTCCCCGCATCGATCAAATTATCGATGCTACAACAGGCATGATTCGTTGTGCTTCCCGGACGATACTCGCTATCATCAAATCAAGATGGCGGAAGCGCACTGCCGCAACGACATTTATCACTCCATATGGACCATTCTGCTTCAACACGATGCCCTTCGACTCAAAACGCGCCCGGCGCAACATATCAACAAGATGATTCAAACATGTTTGGCCACCCAGATCGGCAAAACAATGAGAGATACGTGACGACGTAGTCGTCAAAACAAAACACGTCGAAACTTTAGTAGACGATTTGAGGCTCACATTCGACAACCTCAGAGCATATGACATCAAGCTGAATCCGGAAAAATGCGTTTTCAGCGCATCACCGGAAAAGTCTGGCGGGCTTCATCGTATCCGGTAGAGGAATTGAAGCAAATCCGCTAAAATCCGAGCTCACACAGCTTGGATATTCCAAAAGACCTCAAACAAATACAAAACTAACAGATGCGTGGCAGCCCTAAGCCGCTTTATCTCACGCTTAGGAGAAAAGGCGCTGCCCTCTATCGCCTCCTCGGCGCACCAACACTTCGAGTGGACGGATGCCGCCCTTCTTGGGACTCGAAGAAATAAAGGCCATATTGGCAACAAATCCGTCTGGCTGCGCCCACTTTGGGCGAACCAATGTTGTTATACATCGCAACAACGCATCAAGTTGTAAGCGCGTCCTCGTCGTCGAACGAGTGACGTAAGGGCATAAATTCCCTCTTCAAAAACCAAGGTACTATGTATCCACCGTGTTAACCCCCGCAAATCCGTTACCGCACTATCGAAGATAGCATATGCGGTGTTCATGGTGTCCCGAGAACTCCGCACTACTTTCA
Organism: Aegilops speltoides; assembly: GCA_021437245.1. NCBI lineage: Eukaryota > Viridiplantae > Streptophyta > Magnoliopsida > Poales > Poaceae > Aegilops > Aegilops speltoides. The sequence continues at coordinate 252,574,069 of CM038145.1, forward strand.
AGAGTGTTCGATAACAAGGCCTCTGAAGTACCACTCAATGACATTATAAATAATCGCGACGCAACGGGCAGGATTGCAAATGGGCCATCGAGCTCTTACCATTCGACATAACTTATAAACCGCGACGAGCTATAAAGTCACAAGTTTTGGCTGACTTCGTCGCCGAATGGACTGAAGCCAAACTCCCTAAAGAGTACGGCGCATACTCCAATTGGATTATGCATTCCGACGGCTCCAAAATGTTGGCGGATGGGGGCGGCCGTCGACGTCCCCAACCGGAGATACATCCAAGATGTACTTCAAATAATGTACACGGACTCCAACAATGCAGCCGAATACGAGGCCTCGTTACATGGTCTCCGGATGGCGCTCCATGGGCATTCAACGCCTAGAAGTGCGCGATTCAAACCTTGCAATATCCCAAATAAATGGAGACTTTGACGCCAAGGATCCGAAAATGGCAGCATATCGCAACGCTGTCCTAAAATGTCACTCGGTTTGAAGGACTGGAATTCCATCACATAGCTCGAGATAATAACCAGCGCGGCCGACATATTGCACGCATTGGTGCGGCGTGATGCCGCCCCTCCTAATATCTTTCCCGAACGGCTCTTCAAGCCATCCGCATTATGGGAAGAGGAGACCGTAGTGACCAACCGGAGAAAACCGCACCAACCGTGATTCGCAATGACATAACACCCTCACGCCCACGCTATAATGGTAGTAATCGCCACGTGGATGTAACCTTTCCTAGCCTACTTACTTAGGCAGGAACTTCCGAAGACCAAAATGAGGCCCGCTGATAGTCCGGCGATCAAGGCCTACAAGGTCCATGAGGGAGAACTTTATAAGAAAAGTACCACCGAGTCCTTCAAAGGTGTATCTCCGAAGAAGGGCGAAACCTCCGGCTGAAATTCATGCCGGACTAGGCGGACACCATGCAGCAGCCCGGCCCTTGTAGGAAAGGCATTCCGCACAGATTTTATTGGCCGACGGCCCGGCAGACGACAGACTTGGTCCAATGATGCGTTGGTTGTCGCCTCTTTGCTAATCGAGCCATATGCCACCCACCCCTCAAAACCACACCCATTACCCGGCCGTTCACGGTGCAGGGGCTTGACATGGTTGGACCCCTTAAAGGGGGAACCCACAAGCAAAGGTACCTATTGGTCATGGTGGATAAATTCACCAAATGGATAGAGGCCAAACCGTCAAAACGGCAGAGTCCGGACCAGTGATAGACTTTATATCGGGGTGGTACACCGTTACGAGTCCCCACAAAGATCATCACCGACAACAAAGACGAACTTCACAGCCGACGAGGTTAAGTCATGGTGCAAAAATATGGGCATCAAGCTCGACTATGCTTCGCTTTATCACCCTCAAACCAACGGTCAAGTGGAAAGAGCAAATGGTCTAATCGTGAGCGGCATTAAACCCAGATTAGTGAGGTCACTTACTAAAACCGACACACAATGGGTCGAGGAGCTCGACCAGACTGGGGCTGCGGACAACGCCTAACCGTACTACCGGATTCACACCATTTTTATGGTATACGGCGCAGAGGCAGTCTTGCCTGTGACATTATTCATGACTCACCTCGAAAAGCGCATGTATGAGGAAAGAGAGGCCGAGCTTGATCGGCAAGACAACTTGGACACATTGGAGGAAGAATGTGGCGCCGCGAAGGCTCGCTCCGCATTCTATCGCAGCAGGCCAAGATATCAAAGCAGAGAAGTACGGGCCAAGACTTACAACGTTGGTGAACTAGTTCTCGCTGCCGGACAAGAAAAGGACAAGCTCAAGCCCAAATGGGAGGGCCCTTCATTATCGATCAAGTCTCGACCGACGGAGCATACCGTTCACTGAAATGCGCTTGATGACCGACTCGAGCGAACCCATGGAACGCAGCCCGCCTCCGACGATTCTATGCCTAGCGCCGACTAAGAGTTCGTCCCCTTCCCCGTCCCAAATTTTTACACTTCGACCGTCTTTTGTTTCTCTTTTATCCTTTTTACTTAAAAGCCCTTCCGGCCTATTTTCGCATTTTTGCATACGCATGATGTGCCATCCGCACTCATTATTCTGAGGGGCTTCTTTTACGTAAGCTCAATTATACGGTTTCATACCCAAAGACATGTGTCAAGCTTCCACATGTACCTTTTACTCGCCATTATATGCATCGATATGACTTAAGTTTTGGCCAAGCTGGGTTGCCTGGCTCCTGTGCTTACCCCTACGTTCCCGATTGTTCGGCTAGGAGGTAAAGGGAGCACCTCTGCGATTGTTACTGCCGGTCAGCCGGATGTGTACCTCAGACTGGGTGAAGCCGAAAGCTAGCGTTCTTAAGGGAATATTCGGTCGGTGATTCAAAAGATGACTTTTTACCTATTTTATCTATCTGCCCCCAGATGTTTTACTGCTTTCTTTGCAGTCCGGACATGCACTTTAGGGCATGCCTCCCAGCGAAAGGAACCCTTAACGGAACTATTCTCCCTGGAAGATGTTTCTTACTAACCATGTAATATAACATAACTAGTTGGGCACTTGTCTGATAAAGCACTAATGACCCCTACGCTTGGTCTCCATGCATACCACGGTTGTTTCTTAACCAAAAAGGTATTCGGACACACTCCGACTCTAGGGTCCCGAGGTCGAAGCGAAAAAGGTCGGCAAAGACAAACGATCTACAATCCGCTAGAAGGCATTTCACATGTCACTTTAAAGGATAACATACATTGTCAAATTTATTGATTGTATTCCTCCTCAATCCCGCCTAACAGTCTGTCTAGTTTACATCCCGTTGGGAAAATTTAGCAGCCAACTCTACTTGGCTGTACACTAAACTCACAGGATCTCCTTCCCATCGGGCCCCACCGTCCAACTTCGCCATGTGGTTGGGATCCGCCTTCTTGTACCGCGTCTTCACCATGGCCCAAGCCTCCCTGGCACCTTGACGGCAAGCCGAAATCTTCCACAAACGGAAGCGCTGCCGCACTCCCTGCAGCTTCTCTGCAAGCTCCCCGAGGCTCTCGGGTAGGGTGAGGGCTGGCCATAAAGCCTGAACGACGCCGCTCATTGCCCGCCGAACTCGTTCGAGTAGCTGCAATAGTTCGGGAAGTTGATCACCCATTGATATGGGCATCTCCTCTGCAGGACGACCCGTGAGTATACCTACAAGACATATCATGTCAAAATACTTCCTCGTTGAACTCTTCTTTTCAAAAAAGTTCGCTCAAGCACTTACTATAAATGCCGCGACGAAGCCACTGATTCTCCTTAACGGAGCTGGACAGCTCGGCCTGAGCGCCTTTCAACTCTTCTCCGAGCTTGGCGTTGGCATCCTGGAGCTTGTTCCTTTCTGCTGAACCCTATTCAACACTCTCGCCGACCTTTAGTCAAGTAGCAATGCTTGCTGTCCGGATCTTGTCCGCGGTACTCGCAATGTCATTATTAGACTTCAGCACGCACGCCGCACAGCTATTATATTTATTAATAAAATGTGTTACCGGAGGGGTCTTTCAGTGTCCTCCTGCGGCAGCAAGTCTTGACCTCAAGTTGGGCCTTGCAATCTTGCAGCTCCCGAGACAGTGGGCGTTCTTCTCGTTAAGTGCTGAAATTTCCAATGATCCTTAAATCAGTTAGCATAACTACTTTAAGTCTCGGGGCTCTTGGTATATACAACCATTAAAATTCCCTTACCCGTATGTCTTTCACATCTTGCTCCGTAGCTCTGTAAAACCATTTTGAGCAGCACGGAGATCGCGTCCCTGCGTTAAAGGCATCCAATGCCTCGGGAAAAGCACGCTTCTTGAAATCTTGTCGTGGCGCCTATGGTTCATGGCGCTCTCCACCTCAGACTTGGTGGCGGACGATCAGTCGGTATCCTCTGTTGGAGAAGGATCCGGCTCGCGTCTTCGCTTGCCTCCCCCAGTCGGGCAGGCGCGCTGGAGCCCGGCGGTGTTGGTTGGATTGGCGATTCTGCGCTTCATGATCTGGCGGCGCTTTTCTCCTACAAAGATCATGAGCACTCGGACATTTCCTCGGGCGTTGCTCTAAAAATTCAAATCTGAGCTATACCTTTGCGGCGACGTTTCCGTCCGCACCGCATCCTTTTTCCGCTTTGCTGGTTCGGACTGACCTCTGTTGGTCGGCGCCATGAGCTCGGCTTCTGCCGTAAAGGCGCTTCTGCAAAATACCATCGTTCGCGAAGGTCGAAATGGGCAGGGATGAGATAATGGTGTCCGGACTTGATCGCGGTCACAGGGAAGCCGGACTTAGCCGGGGTAGTCCGCCGTAATGGTGACCAAAGCATTGTCTATGCTGAGCTGGTGATACACCCCGTCGATCAGCTCCACCTCAATGTCCGGGTCCTCTTCGGAGGCCGAATCCAGGGATCCTTCTGGATCCTCGGGTTGCGGAGCAGGACTCACCATGTCCTCCATAGTCCGGCGTAGATCCTGCGCCGAAGACATAATGTAAGAAGCTTAAACTTCGAAAGCATGGGTTGAGCCCTTCAAAGTGTTCACTTACCCATCCTCTGGGGTTGATCATGGAAAACCCATTCAAAGGGTTCGCTCAAGGAAATCCTCCTTCTCCCCTTATACAGGCTGGGCGGGATCTTCACGGATCCTCGGTCGAATCCGCCCCTTGCGGCCGTGCGGTAGCATCGTCTTCCCGTTGAAATCCCACATGGGGTGGCCTCAGTATTGCGTTGGCTGTACCCTCGCTTGATGCATGTCGCCATGACTCGATCATGGTCAAGCGGAATGAGCCATTAATCTTATCCGGCCCATCAAGTAATGGGCGCTCTTGTCTTCCTCCAATCGGGGCTCATGGGCGCCACCGAGGCGCTTCTTTAAGGGAGCAAGACTAAACTCCGGAGGCCGATCCGAACTGGGTCCGCAGCGTGAGCGTCTCCTATATAAAACCACTCCGAGGGCCGTCTTGGGCGCCTTCTCGGGAGTACCGGATAGGTATCCGGTCCGGCGATCGCCATATTTTGGCGCCGCCCACTTGATATATGGACCCTGGTGAGAACGAGTGCGAGGCAAAACAGCCTCTTCCACAAAGCGAAATGGGGCTCGATGCCCGTGAATAGCTCACAAAGAGCTCGTAGCCCGCGATATGCGTGATGAGGCGGGCGTGAGGTGGTGGAGCTGGAGTCCGTAGAACTTCAGGAGCCCGCGGAGGAACGGATGTATTGAAATCCGAGTCCCTTATCGATAAGGGGCCAAACATACTCGCTCCCCCTTATCGGGGCTTGGAGTGTCCTCCGCCTGTCTCCCACCTTGATAAGTAACCAGTCTGGCCCGGACTGGGACCATGAAGGCCGGAGGGAGAAATCCCCCCGTTTGGAGCTTCACTAGCTCGTTGTGCGAAATAGAGCACCTCCTCCAATTCCCCGGTGGTGGGTTGGGAGCGCGTGAAGAAGAGCCGCGTTGATAATCCATGGTGGAATGGATTTCTAGGTCAGAGGCGCTTCGATGGAGTATGCGCAGGGGGAAGACGGTGCGGTTTGGGTCTGGATTCTTGCCTCTTTTATAGGCGGACGACTTCGCACAATTAGGGGGTGAAATGCAAAGACACCTGGCTTTTCGCGATCGTGCGGCGCGTGGAAGAGGGCCATTATTTGGCGTAGAAGCCGAGGAACACAAGATTCAAGATGAAGCGGACACTGCTTAGGCGGTACATGGAATTTGAAGGAGAACCCGCCTTGCAACGCCGAAGACTATAAACGCTATTTGGACTTATCGTCATTGAAGCTTGGTTCGGGAGCTACCGAGGGAGTCTTGGACTAGGGGGTGTCCGGACAGCTGGACTATCAATATCCGCCGGACTCCAAGACTACGAAGATACAAGATTGAAGACTCGGCTCGTGTCAGGAAGGTACTTTCCTTGGCGTGGAAGGCAAGCTTGGCAATCTGGATATGTAGATCTCCTACCATTGTAACCGACTCTGTGTAACCCTAGCCCTCTCCGGTGTCTATATAAACTGGAGGGCTTTAGTCCGTAGGACAACATACATTACAACAATCATACCATAGGCTAGCTTCTAGGGTTTAGCCTCCTCGATCTCGTGGTAGATCTACTCTTGTACTACCCATATCATCAATATTAATCAAGCAGGACGTAGGGTTTTACCTCCATCGAGAGGGCCCGAACCTGGGTAAAAACATTGTGTCCCTTGTCTCATGTTACCATCCGCCTAGACGCACAGTTCGGGACCCCCTACCCGAGATCCGCCGGTTTTGACACCAACACTCCCTAAGGTGTTCGGTCTTTGTAATAATGGGTAGAACAATGCCCTAAGCCCCTAGTGTCCAGGTACGGGCATGGTCCTCTGACGCGGCCGATGCCAAAACGTCAGGCTCCGCTTTGGTTATAATGAGAAACCAAGGGATTATAACAACAAGAGACACTAAAAAAGGTTTACGCAGGGTCTTAATCTGAAAAGAATCCTCGCGACGGGTCCCTACTGCACGTCTGCGCCTGTGTCTCCGTTGTGCTGTTATCCTGGATGGGTGTGCACGTTGTTCATCTGTAAAAAGAGAGGAACTTAGTTTGAAAGGAACTTGTGCAAAAAATATATACGAAGGAAGAAATATAAATAAGTAAAGCGGAGTCTGTGTGAGCTCATTTGTTGCTTGTGTGCGCAGCCCTTGTGAAGGATGTGCGGCTAGGGAGCCCCTAGCTTATTTATGCCGGACTCGTCTGACCGTGTCCGGGGTCTTTAAATGACCCTCGCACTGAAATGATGCCATGTGGACCGGGCATCTTAAGTGTAAGAGACGCGTAATGTGGTATGGCGTTGAAGCGGACAAAAGCTTCTCGTCCCAAGAGTGCTTGATAGCTACTTTTAAATGGGACGATATGAAAGATTAGTTTTTCGCGTCGAAAGTTGTTCGGTGATCCGAACACAACTTCTAGTAATAGGGAGCCTATGCACTTGGCGTAAGGGCCTGGCGTCACTCCTTTAAAGGAAGTGCGGCTGTGTCGAATTTTAGTAAGGTCTATCCCCAACTTGCGGATTGTGTTTGGATATAGTAGGTTTAAGTCACTGCCTCCATCCATCAGGACTTGTGTAAATTGTAGTCCATCGATTATAGGATCCAATATCAGGGCAGTCCATCCTGCATTTCAAACGCTTCTGGAATAATCCAGGTAGTCGAAAGTGATTGGTTTTGATGTCCAATCTCTATGTTCCGCTGGGTTGGACCGTGCGAGACCCATTTTAACGGGTGCCGCACTGTTTTTCCGTATTATCACATGAAGTGAATTTACTGCTTTGACCTCTTGTGGGAAATTCTTTTGTTTTCCGGCGCTCTGCTGGTGGGGTTTATCATCTTCGCTTGACGCGTCGAGCCCCTTGTGTTCGGCATTTAGTCGGCCGGACTGTTTGAAAACCCAACAATCTCGGTGGGTGTGGTTTGCAGGCCTTACGGGGGTACTATGGATTTGACATATACGACCCAAATTCTTGTTTAAGTTGGATAGCTCATCGCTCTTATCCTTAAGAGGCGGTGTTTTGTTGTTTGGCCGTGAGCTTTTGAATCCGGCGTTGACTGCCATGCTCTTTGGGCTTTTCTCTTTATTCCGGTGCTGCTCTTTTCTGCGTCGTGATTTTCCGTTTCCATCTCTGATCTCGGATGTACTTGGTTCGCTGGTGCTGCATCTTGCTAGCTACTATCTTCTCCGCACAAAAGCGGTCATGAGGCTTGTTAGCGCGGACATTGTCCTCGGCTTCTCTTGGCGAGGTGTCAGCGAGCCATTCGCCCTCGGACGTTGTGTTTAAAAGCTGCTAAGGCTTGGCGTCCTGGACGATCGACTATTTGGTTCTTTTGGTGAGAAACTTGTTCCGAATTTGTGCTACCGACTCTCCGGGTTGTTGAGTTATATGACTTAGATCATCTGCATCCGGAGGCGGACATAAGTTCCTTGAAAATTTGCTCTAAACGCGTCCTCGAGCTCTTCCCAACTTCCAACAAGTTTTCGGGAGGCTTTTGAGCCAATGACGGGCTGGCCCTTTGAGCTTGAGGGTAGGTATTTTATGGCGTGGAGATCGTCTCCTCTAGCCATGTGTATGTGTAGTATATAATCTTCTATCCGCACTCTAGGGTGCATTGTTCCGTCGTGAGGCCTCTATGTTTATGGTTTTAAATCCTGCTGAGAATTCATGATCCAAAGCACCTCATTGGTGAAACATAGTGGGTGTCTTGGCGTCCTCATATTTGGGTGTACCGCTATCTTCGGACACTTGGCGTGTTATATTGCTTCCTGGGGCCCTCTTCTTTGGCCCGTAAATGGACCTGGCTGGGCCATCTGTCTTTCCAGGGTCATTAGTCGGTTTATATGCGGCACCGCTTTCAGATTTTGGCCCATCATCTGGCCGTCTATCCAACCAGGCGGCCTCTTTGTTTTTTGACTGTGGGGGCTCTATGGCCTCCTCATCAAATTCTGGCAGTAGCTTGCTTCGGGTAGCTCTTTGATTGATGGCCATTGCCGTATTTGTCTGCGGTTTTGAGCACTTTGCTCCACCTCATTCTGAGTGTATCTTCTGCTGTTTTGAGCTTCCGTTTTTCTTTCTTCAAGCTTCTTGCGGTGGCGACGAGTCTTTTCCGAAGGCTTTTATTCTCCGGCGGTGTGTCCGGCGTGAGGTCATCTGGACTATTGTTTTCGCCGGGCCTGGACTGATTATCTGACTCGTCCTGTTCGGACGGTTGCTTGTCTGCGTGTTCGTCGTCCACCGGTTTGCCCTGCTGTATTGCTGGGTCATTAAGAGCGCTGTTGTTGTCGAGGCGGGACTTAGGGCGGCGTCTGCGTTGCCGTTTTGGTTGTTTGTCGGCGGGATTATCTTCTGCCGCGCCCCGTTGGTCCTTGTTGTCACTTCCTTTTGGGGTATCCACCATGTATACGTCATATGACGAGGTGGTCTTCACGTGCCCTGTAGGCGCTGGTTCTTGTTCATCTCCGGCATCGTCGTCCATGCCGTCAATGTCTTCGGAGTCGTAGTTTAGCATGCCGGTTAGATCGTCGACAGTGGCTACAAAGTGGGTGGTGGGTGGGCTTTGAATTTCTTCGTCTCCCGAATCCCAACCGTCCTGGCCGTAGTCCGGCCGGGCCTCTCCGGATAGCGAGAGATGTTTTAACGAATTTAGGATGTCGCCAAAGGGCGAGTGTTGGAAGATGTCCGTGGCGGTGAATTCCATAACCGGCACCCGATCAGATTTAATTGGCAGGGGCGCGGGCGGTCCGGAGTCCGGCAGGGAGTCCGGCACCTCGGAGTCACGAGCTTCGCAAGGGACAAGTTTAGTGTTCGACTCCATCGCCGTAGAAGTTGCAGCCCCCGAGGCGGTGTCCAACCACCGGTCCTCGACCTGGGCGATCGGCTCCGGACTAAGGGCGGGGCGGATTCTTGTCGCGACCACCAAGGCACTTTGTTCGGGCGGCGAGCTAGATCATGCCCATCGTAATGTGGCGGCGCTTGGCGTGGCTCGAGCCGTCGAAGATCAAGTCCCCGGATGTCGGCCATGAAGTTTAGGCTTCGAATCGACTGACGGCCAGGGCGTAGCTTCGATCTGCTCGGATGGCCAAGTGAATTAGCCCGCAGCGGCGAAGCCGCCCGAATCTGAAGATCTGTCGGGAGAAAAGTCTCACCACGGCGGTGTTGTTGATTGAAGACGCCATTGAGCCTATCGGTGGCGACACGAGGAACTCTCAATGAAAGCACCAATGTCGGTGTCAAAACGGCGGATCTCGGGTAGGGGTCCCGAATGTGCGTCTAGGTGGATGGTAACAGGAGACGAGGGACACGATGTTTTACCCAGGTTCGGGCCCTCTTGATGGAGGTAAAACCCTACGTCCTGCTTGATTAATATTGATGATATGGGTAGTACAAGAGTGGATCTACCACGAGATCAAGGAGGCTAAACCCTAAAGCTAGCCTATGGTATGATTGTTGTAATGGATGTTGTGTCCTACGGACTAAAGCCCTCCGGTTCATATAAACACCTGAGAAGGCTAGGGTTACACAGAGTCGGTTACAATGGTAGGAGATCTACATATCCGTATCGCCAAGCTTGCCTTCCACGCCAAGGAAAGTCCCATCCGGACACGGGACAGAGTCTTCAATCTTGTATCTTCATAGTCTTGGAGTCCGGCGGACGATGATAGTCTGGCTGTCCGGACACCCCCTAGTGCAGGACTCCCTCAACTCTCCTTCTCCCTGAATGCAAGAATCCAAATCCAGAATTGACATAGGCTTCTTGCATGTGTCCTTGAAATTTTGAATAAAACACCTCTTTAACTCTGCCCATGACCCAATAGAATTAGTGGGGAGTGTTTTTAACCACGTACGAGTCGACCCAAGCAACATCATGGTGAAATACTTAGCACACTCAGCATCGCCGACATCCAACATCTCCATGGCCATCTCATAACTCTCAATCCAAGCCTCTGGGGGCTGATCTGCCGTGTAGTTAGGCACCTTACGGGGGCCCTTGAAATCCTTGGGCAAGCGCTCATTGCATAGAGCCGGCACTAAACATGGCACACCCAAGGTTCTAGAGGTCACTCCTCCCTCCACGGACGCTGAAGGATAAAGGAGATTGCTGTTGAGCCACCAACTGAGCCGCCAGCTCCGCCTCACGCCGCGCTCTGCCCTGATCTACCAAAATTTGAGCATCATTGCCAACACGCGGTGGGTCAGGCCGGCGAGGCTGGTTGCGGTGCCGCTCACTTCTTGACACGGCCGGTTCGTCAATGTGGCTGCTGTAACTCTTACTTGGACGAGGTGTTGAGTGGATACGATCACGACTGTATGAATAAGCCGCCTGCTGGGCCACAACCATCTAAAAAAGCTCTCCGGCTCTCCGTATTTCCATTGGCGCTGGCGACTCATCCTGGGCCGAGAGAGCCGCCAGCCATGTTGCCGCAGCTATCATGTTATCCAAGGGATTTGAAAAATGCCCCGGGGGTGTTGGAACATGCTGAGGAGGGGTTACGTTTAAACGTGGGGGATCTGTAGCCCATGGCTGAACTGGTTCTCCTGTCGTTGGTGCCTCAACGGTCCGATTCACACCAGGCGGGTTACTGGGTCCTGCCCCAGGCGTGTTGAAAAGATTCCTCGCATCATAAGTCAGGGGCAGCCGGCTCACATGCCTTCTGTTGAAAACATCATTTGACGCATCCATGTCCAAGCTTAAGCGGAAGCTCTCCGCCTGAAGCCGTTGCGCCTCCCTTTGTAAGGCGGCTCACTCCGTTGCCATCCGGGTGTTCTCCGCATTCAACTCCTCCTTGGCTTGTGCTATCTCATCACGCAATTTTGTAACCTCCGCGTTATGCTGAGCTTGATTCATCGGGTTAACCTCCATCATTAACAACATCGTCAGAGCATCCAATAGATCAGATAAAACTTGAGCCGGTGGGTGTCGGTGTCAAAGCCGGCGGATCTCGGGTAGGGGGTCCCGAACTGTGTGTCTAAGGCTAATGGTAGCAGGAGGCGGGGGACACAATGTTTACCCAGGTTCGGGCCCTCTCTATGGAGGTAATACCCCTACTTCCTGCTTGATTGATCTTGATGAATATGAGTATTACAAGAGTTGATCTACCACGAGATCATAGTGGCTAAAACCCTAGAAGTCTACCCTATGTGATTATGATTGCCTCTATGGACTAAACCCTCTGGTTTATATAGACACCGGAGGGGACTAGGGTTATACAAAGTCGGTTACAGAGAAAGGAATCTACATATCCGAATCACCAAGCTTGCCATCCACTCAAAGGAGAGTCCCACCCGGACACGAGAAGAAGTCTTCTATCTTGTATCTTCATAGCCCAATAGTCCGGCTCATGTTAATATTCTGGCTATCTGAGGACCCCTTAATCCAGGACTCCCTGAGTAGCCCCTGAACTAGGCTTCAATGACGAGGTGTCCGGCACGCAGATTGTCTTCGACATTGCAAGGCGGGTTCCTTCTCCGAATACTCCGCAATAGTTCTTCGAACACAAAAACGTGTCCGGCTTTGCAAAACAAATACCACACACAACCATAGAGAGTATAATATTTCACGAGTCCAATCCGCTGACAACTTTATATAGAGTGACATCACGTCACCGCCCGGTCATTATTCGAACCATTTTTTAGCCCGCCGCTTCATATTTTGAGATGCAGTTTCATTGGCACGTCTTGTCAAAGCAGAGATCGTGTCCCCTTATTACGGGATTCTCATCAATACTGGTGTTGGTAACCCAACCGTTCCATTGGCATGATTCCTTGGGAATAGGCATGTTTTAAGGCCTAGGAGGGACGTTGCTATTCATTGCCTTTATAAAGGAGCAGAGACTCGTCCTTCTTCCTTCACGCCAAGCCCTTTCAACCCCTCCCACCTCGAGTTCCAGCACCCAAAGTTCAATCCAATCGCTTCGCACTTCCCAATCATGTCTGGTCCCAGCCTTCAAGGCCGGTGGGTGGCCTCCTCTGTCACAAAGGAGGATATTGTGAAGCTCTGGGAGGCAAGATACCTGACTGCGGAAATCCTCCACAGGCTTCCTGCTCAAGGGCAGGCTATTCCTACTCCCAGATCCAATGAGAGGGCTGTATTCATCTCCCACTTCCTTCGAGGGCTAGGATTCGCTCTTCATCCCTTTGTCCGAGGTCTCATGTTCTATTACGGGTTAGATTTTCATGATCTAGCCCCGGAGTCTTTCCTTCACATCTCGTCGGTCATTATCGTGTGCGAAGCCTTCCTCCGTATTCCCCACACTTCGGCTTGTGGCTCAAGACCTTTAATGTGAAGCCGAAGGTAGTCGACAGGAAACAGGCGTAGTGAGTGGTGATGCGGTGAGCAAGCTCACCAATACTACTTGGCCAAAGGGCTCCTTCACAGAAACTTCCGACTTGTGGCAGCGGAAGTGGTTCTACATCACTGAACCCCGTGGTACCAGGTGGGCAACTACTCTTGTGTTCCGATCTGGTCCTCCATTATAGCTCGCGTCATGGATTAACAAGGGGCTGGACTGGGGATCCATCGATAAAGTGCGGACGCTGCAAAGACGTATTTGGAGCCTCATTGAAAAGGACACCGGTCTCATCAACGTAATCCAAGTAATGCTGGTCCGGCGGGTCCTAACATGCCAGCGACGGCCTCTCCGCATGTGGGAGTTTAATCCGGAAGGACCACGAACCCTTCAGCACCTCTCCGGCACGACTCTCAGAGGAATGTGGAAATCATTCTTTGGGATGCGAAAATAGGGGTCGGGCACTACAAAGGACATCGACCTTGACTGCAACCATCCGAATACCTCAGTAAGTGCCCGACTTCCGAACCCCGTTTAGTCAAATTCCTCATAACAATATACTGAGAAGATCATACTCGTCCAGGGCTGGATAAAGAAGGCAGAGAGAATTAGGTGTCCGGCCCCTCTTCCCGAAGACTCAACCGATCCGATGTTAACAAGGATGCTGGCTCCGGCACCCCACCAAGTGCCAGTAAGGGAAGACAAAGAGGAGAGCGAGGAGGCCTAAGGTGGCCTCCATTCTAGAGGCGCACCAGGCACTTTGTCTAGGGATATTGGAACTTCCACTTCCGAAGGTGGAAGGGAAGGGCAAACTAACATCCCTTCTCCTCATGGGAGCGGATAGCGGGCTGGTAGCGGATTGGGGTCTGCGTAGCGGAATGCGGATAGCGGGTGATATTGCGGGCGCTATGTCCACATAGCGGATTTGTAAAAACACTAGATTGTTGTGTATATTTCTAGATCCTTCACAAAAAGTAATTACATTTAATTTGATTAATAGCGGACGCTATTGCGCTAGCGCTATTGCGGACGCAATAGCGGATGCTATCTCCGCTATTTGAAACTATGGAAGAGGACCACCTCCGAAGACTTGAAGAGAGAAGCTTCTAAGCGGGGGAAGATATCCCGGTCAGGGGGTTCTGGTTTGGGAGGTGATGTTGACACACAGTCGCTCCATAAAGATAGGCCCTTAGCGGAATCGTAAGTGAACAAGGGTGTTTTAAACATATCCCCTTTTTTCCTGGCTGTAAGGGTAACATTTAAAATATATGTTTGCAGTCCGGCACGCGGCTTTCCTCAATAGTCCTCCTCTTCGGGGGATCTTCTTCCGGAGATGATGGAGAGCGAGATGCCTCCACAGATCTCCCTGCCTGATAAGGTAGACAATGCTGAGGTGTCGTCCCGAAGGATCTCTCCCGATCAACGAGCGGTGCGAGGGACAGTGAAGACCAGGCCCGAAGGTGACGCTTCGGCCGCCCAGGATCCGGGGTGTGCGGCCCCTACGGGGACCTACAACAAAGGTCCCGGACTATCCAAGTTCCCAGGGACGACACAATCTGCTCCGGATCTGGAGGCGCTGGATACATTGATGGACACATTGCGACACACGTCCGTCTCAGAGGAACATCGTACCTTGATGGGTACGGTGGTTGAGAGGGTTCGGTCCGCGAAAAGCGGATTGAATGAAGCCTTTACGAGCCTGCTAAGAGGCTTCGAGGTACGTAATGTAATGTTTTTAATTGTCTGATAAACACAAAATGCACCTATGTATAGATAGTAGCTCCTGAGACTCTGGTTGGCGTCCAAAGGGAGGCGATCAGAGGATCAAGAAATATATGCCCAGGAAATTATCTGACTAATTGAAACACAGGCTGTTACATCCGTGGCAACTACCCAAACTTTAGAGATTGCACATCTGAAGCAGAAAGTTGATGTGGCGGATGATGACATCACGCTTATTAACATGCGGCTCGACAAGGCACAAGGTATGTTTTTGGGGCACTCAGTGTATGCAAGTACTATAATATGAGCATGACACTGAAAATATAACACTGAGATATGCATTACTATAGATAGTGCCGCCGTAGTTGAGACCCCTCGAGTTGAGCTTGCCCGAGCCAAAGAGCAGGCCAGGATGAGTAATGCGGCTGCCGAAAAGGCAGCTACTGAATTAAAGGCCGAGCAGGCTGCTCGGCGCTAATGCGAGGAGAGAATATCTACTATGGCGCTTGAGCTAAAGGATGCCTCTAGCCGATGTGACCTTCTCGAGAGAGATAACAAAATGAAAACGTCTGATCTAGAAAAGGCCTTACAAGAGGCGCGGGAAGCACGGTCTGAGTCTAGAGCAACTCGGGAGGAGATCCGACAAGCTGGGGAGATCGCGGCTGGTAAGCCCTTCTTATTGCAAACTAAACTTGGCGATCCGAAGTATGCCCTTCTTAATCAAATGTGGAGTTCTCCAGACGCATTATTGGACCTGCCGAAGAGTGTTTCCGATGCAACGCAATTTTTCCAAGCACAAGAAGGGCATGCGATGGAAAAGCTTTTCTGGTCACAATTCAGCATGCCAAAGCGTCCACTATTGCTGAACGAATAGATGGCCCTGTGGGCCTACCTCCACAAACTATCCGAATCCGCCATGAAGGACGTCATAGTCCGGCTATGGCCGATTGAGCCAATTCCGAATAGTTATTTCGGTTTGGTTTGGCGGCTTGTTGATGTGGTGCCGTGTATCGACATGTTAAGCGGTCAACGTGCATAGAAGGTGCACGGATGGCCCCTGCCCGTGCCAAGATGTACTGGGCGAAGATGAAGGCCACTGATATTGCAGCGCAAAGTCCACCCGAAGGCAAGGACCATGACATGCCGGAACATTATTTTGAAGATGTCCTAGAGGGTGCCCACTTCATAGAGGGTCAGTGCTCGAAAGATATTATGTTCAAGTGAAGTGTACTGAAATTGTAAAAACAATGTTATGATATATTTAAGGTTATGTTTTTATACTTTTGCCTAAAAAGTTTTTGGTGCCTCCTGTGCGGCCGTTTGTATATAATCTGAAAGTTTGCCAGTCGTCAGCTTCTACCTCCTCACGTATAACGCGGGGGTGTTTGGAAAAGCACTTGATCACTCTTGACCCAACGTCTTGGTCCATTAAGGAGGTGTCATTGCGGCGAACCAGGCAATCGGACTATGGGGCTTTAAAACTTTCACTTAGTCGTAGGAGTTTGATGGTGGGTCTACGATATAGCCCCTCGTATGTACGCGGTTATCCGAATACGGTGTATTTTACATACGTGACCGGAAGAATGGTCCTTCGTGTAATACGGAAGGAATTGTGAAGATTCCGATGAGTCATCGAGTGGTTGACCAACTCTCGCCATATCATGACAGTCTATTTTTGGCTTTCTCTACTGAGGTGCTCATCCGGACGAACCAGGACACAATCGCAGTAGTTCTCCCTTTACTACCTTAGCCGATAGAGCGGAACGTAAGGTAGCAAGTACAGGAGCCGGTCAACCCAACTATTGACCAAAGACATGATCCGGAGCTGATGCATATAAGGCCAAACTCGTGACGCCGAACACTCCCTATAGGTGTTTATACTTTTCAAAGTATACCGGGCCGAATACAACCCCTGGTAATGGACCCTGGTGTCAAGGCATGTGTGGCAATCTGACATGGGGAGAGAACGCGGGTGGTGAGAGAATAAAACTCCAAACATGATATGGACCAAGTTGCTTCTATAATATCACTTTATAGTACGGCGAGCCGTGTACTTACAGATAATGCCGACAACTTCCTAGGACATTGTACGTGCCAGAAAAGTATAAGACAAAAAGAGATAAAATGGTTTACATAGGGTCTTAATCTAAAAAGAAACCTTAGTGCGGGGCCCTGCTGCACGTCTGCACCATTTTCTCCTTTGTGATGTGTCCTTGAAGGGGGTAGTGTGATGGCCATCTGTAAAAAAAGAAAAACACTGGAAAAGAAAATCCAGTGTGGCCGTAAATAAAGCTGGTTTGTTTAATGAACCTTGAAAGATAACCGTAGAGTCTGAATAGGGTCGAGCCGAACTATGGACTATTTGTGTGCAGTGTGCCCCCAGCGCTGCCCAAGGGATTTTAAGGATGTACTTGTGTATACGAGGTACGTATGCTGTCGCCTTATGGGGTAGTCGATGGGGGCATAATTGCTAATCAAGCTCAGGTTTGTCTGAGCAGCCGCACTGAGGCGTACTTCGGACATGTTTAGCTGTGTCTGCGGTCTTAATGACCGCTGATCTATTTGGCTTGAATAGGCCGTTTTAGACTTTGGCTGCTAGGGCCGCAGTGTCTTTCTCCGTACGGAGAGAGCGCTCCATATTACCACTAACCGTAATGACGCCACGTGGTCCAGGCATTTTGAGCTTTAAATAGGCATAATGCGGGACTACATTAAAGCGGGCGAAGGCCGTTCTTCCGAGTAGTGCATGATAGCCACTTCGGAACGGAGCTATGTCGAAGATTAGCTCTTCGCTTTGAAAGTTATCGGGAGAGCCGAATACGACTTCCAATGTTAAAGAGCCCGTGTAGCGGCCTTCTACGCCCAGTATAACTCCTTTAATGGTCGTGCTGCTTGGCTTGATTCTTGACGGGTCTACCCCCATCTTGCGGACAGTGTCCTGATATATCAGATTTAGGCTGCCGCCGCAGTCCATGAGGACTCGAGTGAGATGGTATCCATCAATTATTGGGTCGAGCACTAGGGCAGCCGAACCCCCATGACGGATACTAGTCGGGTGATCCCTGCGATCAAAGGTGATCGGACAGGCCACCCATTGGTTGAGTTTGGGGGTAATAGGCTCAACGACATAGACGTCTTGGAGTGCGCGTTTGCGCTCCCTCTTTGGGATATGAGTGACGTAGATCATGTTCACTGTTTTGATCTCTGGTGGAAATTTCTTCTGTCCCCATGTGTTCGGCTGGCGAGATTCATCCTCGTTGTCGCTCTGAGGTCCCTTCCCCTTGTGTTTGGCGGTGAGCTTGCCGGCCTGCTTGAAGACCCAACAACTGCGGTTGGTATGGTTTGCGGGTTTAGCGGGGGTGCCATGGATCTGGCAGTTCCTGTCTAATATTTTGTCCAGGCTGGATGGACCATCTTTGTTTCCTTTAAATGGTTTCTTCTGCTGACCAGGTCTGGAGCCACTGAATCCGGTGTTTACTGCTGTATCATCTGGGCTTCCCTCATTGTTTTGACATTTGTTTTTGTTACGTCATGGCTTTCCATTGCCATCCCTGACTTCGAATGTGCCAGGTTCACTGGTGCTGCTACGGGCTAACCAGCTATCCTCGCCCGCACAGAAACAAGTCATGAGTGTAGTTAGGGCTGTCATTGTCCTTGGTTTTTCCTGGCCGAGGTGTCTAGCTAGCCATTCGTCCCAGACACTATGCTTGAAGGCTGCTAAGGCTTCAGCGTCCGGGCAATCAACGATTTGGTTCTTCTTAGTGAGAAACCGGTTCCAAAGCTTACGGGCTGATTCCCCGGATTGTTGGATTATGTGACTTAGGTCGTCAGCGTTCGGGGGCCGGACATAAGTCCCCTGAAAATTGGCCCAAAAAGCATCCTCAAGTTCTTCCCAACTTCCAATGGAATTTTCTAGGAGGCATTTTAGCCAGTGCCGAGCTGGTCCTTTCAGCTTGAGGGGTAAGTATTTGACAGCATGGAGATCATCTCTGCGAGCCATGTGGATGTGAAGAATAAAGTCTTCTATCCAGACCGCCGGATCTGTCGTTCCATCATATGCCTCGATGTTTACGGGTTTAAATCCTTCTGGAAATTCGTGATCCAGCACCTCATCGGTGAAGCACAGGGGGTGCGCGGTGCCCCTGTATTTGACTGTGTCGTGGCGTGGGTTCGACGGTTGTGATGTTTGGTATCGACTCCGAACTGGTATATGACTGGCGTATTTGGCTTGATAGCCACAATCCCGTGTGTCCCTAGATCCGTAGATGGATCTAGCTTTACCGGCCTTTTTGTCCAGGTCCTCACGTAGATCGTGTTTCTGGTCCTGAGCCGCAACCTCCCTCCCTTTACGAGGAGGGGTGCGGGCTTGTGTACGGCATTGCTAGCCACTCTGTCTCGTCCACGAGGTGGTCAGTCCGGCTTGTCAGCCGTATTGTTTTTCAGCGGTATAGGCGCAATAGCCTCATCGTTGAATTTCGTCAGTAGTTTACGCTTAGGATAGCCCCTTGTTTGGCGATTACAGTCGTATTTTTCCTCAGCGTCTAGCACTTCGTTCCATCTGTCATTGAGCGTATCCTGTGCGGCTTTAAGTCGCTGCTTCTGCTTCTTCAGGCTCCTTGCAGTGGCGATAAACCTTTGATGGAGGCGTTCTTGTTCTAAGGGTTCTTCTGGGACGACAAATTCGTCGTCGCCCAGGCTGATCTCCTCTTCAGAGACAGGTTGATAATTGCTATCTTCGGCATCGCTGTGGTCAGACAACATCCCCGGACTGTGCTCGCCGTCCTCTCGCACATCCTGCTCCAACGCTGGGTCTGCGTGGTCCTTAGCTTGGTCTGGATTATCACCATCATCCGTGACAACTTGTTTTTCCCTTTGCCAGATCGAGAATGGCGCTTCTGACGCCGACGCTTGGGAGGTTCATCGACATGCATATCATTATCGCCGTCAGCCTCCATATCTTTAAGTGTGTCCACCATGTATATATCGTATGAGGATGTAGTTGTCCACTGCCCATAGTTTATGTGCCTGCTCCTCTCTAGCATCGTCGCCCATACTGTTGATGTCTTCAGAGTCGTAATCGAGCGTGCCGGTTAAGTCTTTGATAGTGGCGATGAAGTGGGTGGTGGGTGGGAAGCGAAATTCTCCGTCATCAGCTTCCCATTCAAACTGGATATAATTTGGTTGTGAGTCCCCTAACAAGGAGAGGGCTTTTAACGAATTTAGGACATCGCCTAAAGGTGAGTGCCGGAAGATGTTCGCAGAGCTGAACTCGATGATCGGCGCCTGATCAGGTTTGATGGGCGCGGATGTACGCGGTTCGGAACTTATGACCGGAGACAGATCCAAGGTTCTAAAGACACAGGCCCCGCTCAAGGCTGGCTCTGTGTGCGGCTCCAAAGCCGCTGAGTCTGCGGCTTCCGTGGCGGGGTTGAGCATCCCGTCTTTGAATGGCGCGATCTGCTCCGGATCTAGGGCCAGAGCGGTTATAGGTGCTATCTCCTGAGCACGGTCCGATGACAGATTTAGGTCATGTTCATCATGGTGGCGGGGAGCAGCCATCATGGGCTCGAATCCGTCGAAGACCAAGTCTCCGTGGATATCGACCATGTAATCCAAGCTTCCAAATATGACCCGATGGCCAGGGGCGTAGCCTTCGATCTGCTCTAGATGGCCAAGCGAGTTGGCCTGCAGTACGAAGCCGCCGAATATGAAGATTTGTCCGGGGAGAAAAACCTCCCTCTGGACTGGATCATTGTAGATGATTGATGGAGCCATCAAACCTTTTGGTGATGATGCAGCGAAACTCTCAATGAAAGCACCAATGTCGGTGTCAAAACCGGCGGATCTCGGTTAGGGGGTCTCCAACTGTGCGTCTAAGGCTAATGGTAACAGGAGGCGGGGGACACAATGTTTACCCAGGTTCGGGCCCTCTCGATGGAGGTAATACCCTACTTCCTGCTTGATTGTTCTTGATGAATATGAGTATTACAAGAGTTGATCTACCACGAGATCGTAATGGCTAAAACCCTAGAAGTCTAGGCTATGTGATTATGATTGCCTCTACGGACTAAACCCTTCAGTTTATATAGACACCGGAGGGGACTAGGGTTATACAAAGTCGGTTACAGAGAAAGGAATCTACATATCCGAATCACCAAGCTTGCCATCCACGCAAAGGAGAGTCCCACCCGGACACGGGAAGAAGTCTTCTGTCTTGTATCTTCATAGCCTAGTAGTCTGGCTCATATTAATAGTCCGGCCGTCCGAGGACCCCTTAATCTAGGACTCCCTCAGCGGGCACATAGGGCCTCCTGCTCTAGAAGCCATCGCTGCTGCTGACCCGGAGATTATTGCTGCTGCAGTCGTAGAGTCCTGCGCTGGCTGTGTACCGGCCATGAAGACTGTGACCTCATGTGGCGGCTCGTAGGGGTCTGGAATACTGTCACCATCGGAACAGCCCCCAAGCCCGCCATCCTGAACCTGGTAGATGGAATTGGTCTCACTAGCAGAAGACTCGTCACCTGAGTAAATAGCCGTCTCACCACCAGATTCAGATCCTCTTTCTAGTTCTGCTCCATGAACGAAACCGACAAAAACATGCTTTGGGGCGGCTTTAGCCTTGGCGGGTCGCGCGCGCCGAGCCGACTCGAGGATGTTGGTACAGATGTCCGGCTCAGCTTTCGACTCACCAATCTTGCCGATAAAGACGTGAATTCCTCCAAAGGGGGCCCGGTACCCGTACTCGAATGAGTCGGCCTCGGGGCCCCAGCCCTCGTCGTCGATGTAGAGCTTGTTGCGACGAATCTTGGTCATCCGTCCCACGATGTACCCCTTGAGCCCTGCGAAGCTGCC
This sequence comes from Aegilops speltoides, assembly GCA_021437245.1. Taxonomy (NCBI): domain Eukaryota; kingdom Viridiplantae; phylum Streptophyta; class Magnoliopsida; order Poales; family Poaceae; genus Aegilops; species Aegilops speltoides. The sequence goes on from CM038145.1 coordinate 252,595,441, forward strand.
CTTCAAGAACTCGAAACCACCATGCGCTGGCCCCACGGTGGGCGCCAACTGTCGTGGAATTATCACGCCAGATGTTCTAGCATAAGGACTTAGGTGTGGAGCCATCACAACGTAGTTAGCTTGAAGGGGTTAAACGGGACAAGGGACACGGAGAGTTTATACTGGTTCGGCCACTCGCGATGGAGGTAGCATCCTAATCCAGTGTAGGGTGGTTATTGCTTGGGCTTCGATTACCAGGGAGAGAATACGCTTGACCTAGTTCTTGGTCTCTTTATTTCCTACCCTAACTCGTCGCCGGGTCGTCCCTTTATATACACAGGTTAACGCCCGTCGGCTTACAGAGTCGGTCGGCTCATAGACAACGTGTCCTGCTCGGTGACTAACTAAGCCTGCCTTACAATACAAGTTTATCCTCATGGCGGTTCATCCTTCTGGGCCCTAAGTCGCCTCTGGGTCTTGGGCCGTCAACGGGCTTGTTATGACCGCCCCCTTCATGGGTTATTGCTAGTGGTATGACCCGGCCCCTCCTGGGCAGCTCATACCCAGTAGTTATATCCCCAATACTAATACTTTCGTGTAAAACTTATATTTTGATGCTAGGAGAGATATACCCATTGTGCCATTCCATTTATATGATGTTCCTAGAGAGATGACACTTGAGCAATTTTGTGAAGTTTACATGATTCCCAATGAGGGTATCCCTCTAGAGCCACATCCTAGGGACAAAAGCTCAGTACGATGGTCCGAAAGTAGAGGTGTGTTGCCCATGTAGCACTTGTACGAATTCGGTTTCAAGACCTCAATCAACCATGGAAAATTATCTAACTTGTATGGGATGTCAGTCACATATACTAGGTGGGTTCATCATGGTGAACCTATGAGTGTCAATGTTAGAACATCGTCGTTTGTTCTTTATGCAGAAGACATGTGAGGCAAAGCATCAAACAACCACCAATACGGGCGCTTGCCCTTGATACGTCTCCAACGTATCTATAATTTATGAAGTATTCATGCCATGTTTACAACAATTTTATATGGTTTTGGTACGATTTGAATGGAAATAACCTGGACTGACGCTGTTTTTAGTAGAACTACTGTGGTGTTGTTTTTTGTGCAGAAATAAAAGTTCTCCAAATGCAAGGAAACTTTTTGATGATTTATTGGAACAAAATAGGCACTAGAAGCTTCGTGGGAGGACCATAAGGTGAAGGAGGTGAGCACAACCCACCAGGGTGCGCCAAGTGCCTTGCCCGTGTGTTGGTGTCTTGTGGGCCCCTCGAAACCCATGTTCACGTGAAAACAACGCCAAAAAATCATATAAATACAGAAACCCCCAGAAATAACCCTAGATCAGAAGTTCCGCTGCCGCAAGCCTCTGTAGCCATGAAAAACCAATCTGGACCCTGTTCTGGCACTCTATCGGAGGGGAAATCACCACCAGTGGCCATCTTCATCATCTGGACAGCCACCATGATGAGGAGGGAGTAGTCCACCCTCGGGGCTAAGGGTTTGTACCAGTAGTTATGTGCTTAATCTCTCTCTATCTCGTGTTCTTGACTTGGCACGATCTTGATGTGTCACAGGCTTTGTTGATATAGTTGGATCATTGTGACGCCCAGGTAATCAAGCTACAGCAACCCTCGGCTAATGATGCCACATCACCTCGATTACTATTGGTAATCGCGCGTTAGTTCGAAACCTATTCAAATTCAAATTCAAAATCAAGCAAACAATAAAACTTTTCAAATATTAAAACTAAAATGTTTGGAGTGAACCAAATAATTCATAGGAAATTATGGTGGAGAAACCACATTTTTATAAAATGTTTAAATACCCTTAGGTGAATAAAACAGTAGCAAAAACCAATATTTAAATGCTTTTGTAATTAACAAAATACTAAACTAAATTGTTTTGGGGTAAAACCTTTTGCTGTAGTGGGTTTTAATGTATTACTAAATTAGGGATCATTTTAATATTAGATAAAAGCTAAATGTAAAATAAACTTTAAATGAAAACAGTAAAGAAAATAAATAAAAGGTGAAAGAGAAAACAATCTAAAAATAGGAAAAGGAGAGAAAGGCCCCCACTGGCTTCGCCCAAAGAAGCCGCCCATTCGCCACCGCCCAACCGCCACCACCCCGCCTCCCTTTATCCCCCCACGACCAAACCCTAACCCACCCCGTCGCCCCACTACTCCCACTCGCCCCCATTCCCTCTCCCTCGCCCCCCTCTGCCTGATCCCGATCTGGATCGGGAGGGGCCGCACCGACGTCGCCGCCACCCAACGCCGGCGCAAGCCGCTCGCAGTCATCGTCGTCACCTCACCGGCGACGCCTCCTCGCCTCTTCATCCTCCCCCTCGACGGGCCACCTCGTCGCCGTACCACCTCCCCGTCTTCGCCGGATCTTCCTCATCGGACCTCCCCAAACTCCATCGAGCCCGCTGCCCGAAATCCCTACGGCCACCGTGAGCATCGCCCTCTCCTCTCCCCCTGCTTCGCTCTGTCGCCGTTGAGGCCGTTCCCGCGCCCGGCCGCCATGGCCGGAGCTCACGCCGCGCTCGTCCTCACCCGACGCCCCGTCCCCGCGCTCCACGTCGATGGCGCGCGCGGCTCGCCGCAGTCGCGCCCGCGACCGCGCTCACCGCGCCCGGTCCTTCCTTCCCTTCTCGCCGCGGCGCCGTTCCCCGCCCGCGCCCAGCGCGTCGCGTGGCAGCGCTCAGCGCGCCCTCGTCCACCTTCGCTGCACGCCCGGCGCCCTACCACGCCTCTGGCTGCGCCCGTGCCTCGTCTGGTATGCAGCTCGGCAAGCCACTCCCCCTCTGGCCCGCGGCCCCACTCTAGCGCCGCCCTGCTGCTCTCCCGCCGGCATCCCCCTCCGGTGACCGTCCGGCCCTTCGCCTTGTCCGCCTAACAAGCGAAGTGCTCACTGGCGCCACCGCCCTGCCAAGACGCCCTTGACGCCTGGTTGCCGATTGGCCTCTCGGTCACTTCCAAACGCGGCCCATCAGTACCACAGGATGTTTAAAAAAATAGGAATAAAAAAACAACAATAATATCAATAATAATAAATTAATTAGTTAATTAACTTAATTAATTTTGATTAATTAAACTAATCAATTAACTAATCTAATTAAACTGTTAGTTAATTAATTAATCAGCCAATGACCGCGGGGCCCACCCCCTAATTAACCCTGATTAGGTTAATTAAAATGCCTAATTAAAATGTGTCACTGACCAGTGGGACCCACTGGTCAGGTTGACCAGTCAACTCTGTTGACTGCTGACGTCAGCATGACCTCATGCTGATGTCAATAATCCATTTTTCAAATTAATTTAAATAATTAATTAAATTCTAGAAATTAATAAAATCTTTAGAAAATCATAACTTTTAATCCGTAACTCGGATTAAATTATTTTCAACATGAAAGTTGCTCAGAACGACGAGACGAATCCGGATACGCAACCTGTTTGTCCACCCCACATCCCTAGCATAGCGAACACGCAACTTTCCCCCTCCGGTTCATTTGTCTGAAAACGTGAAACACCGGGGATACTTTCCCGGATGTTTTCCCCATTCACCGGTATCACCTCCTACTGCGTTAGGGCACACCTGGCACCGTTACTTGTTATGTCATGCATCATTATGCATCTGTTTGCATTGTATTCATAGTTTCTCCCCCCTCTTCTCTCCGGTAGACTACGAGACCGACGCTGCTGCTACCCAGTACGACTACGGTGTTGACGACCCCTCCTTACCAGAGCAACCAGGCAAGCCCCCCCTTGATCACCAACCAGATATCGCCTATTCTCCTCTATACTGCTTGCATTAGAGTAGTGGAGCATGTTCCTGCTTTCCGTTAATCCTATTCTGATGCATAGCCTAACATTGTTGCTACATCTGTTGATACCTTACCTGCAATCCTAAATACTTAGTATAGGATGCTAGTTTATCATCATTGGCCCTACATTCTTGTCAGTCTGCCTTGCTATACTATTGGGCCGTGATCACTCGGGAGGTGATCACGGTATATACTATACATACATACATACTATCTGAGATGGTGACTAAAGTCGAATTCACTCGTTGAGTACCATAAGTGATTACGATGAGGGGGCCGAAAGGACAGGTGGCTCCATCTCGGTAGAGGTGGGCACAGGTTCCCGACGGCCCCATTGTTACTTTGTGGCGGAGCGGCAGGCAGGTTGAGACCGCCTAGGAGAGAGGTGGGCTGGCCTGTTCGGCGCTTCATGGATACTTAACACGTTTAACGAGATCTTGGTATTTGATCGAGTCGCTCTTGGCCTATCTTGCACTAACCAACTCTGCTGGAATAGTTATGGGCACTTTCGGCGTCGTGGTATCGGTAGAAGCCTTCGTGGCGTCGAAGAATCGACGGCGGCGCGGATTGGAACGTAAGCCTGCTCTTGTATTAAGGGGGCTAGTTCTGCTTCTGGCCGCATATGCAACGTGCAGGTGTGCTAAGGGCGATGGGCCCAGACCCCTATGCGCTTAGGTTTAGACCGGCGTGCTGACCTCTCTATTGTGCCTAGGTGGGGCTGCGACGTGTTGATCTTCCGAGGCCGGGCATGACCCAGAAAAGTGTGTCCGGCCAAATGGGATCGAGCGTGTTGGGTTATGTGGTGCACCCCTGTAGGGAAGTTAATCTATTCAAATAGCCGTGATCTTCGGTAATAGGACGACTTGGAGTTGTACCTTGACCTTACGACTACTAGAACCGGATACTTAATAAAACACACCCTTCCAAGTGCCAGATACAACCCGGTGATCGCTCTCTAACAGGGCGACGAGGAGAGGATTGCCGGGTAGGATTATTGCTATACGATGCTACTTGGAGGATTTCATCTACTCTCTTCTACATCTTTGCAAGGCGGAGGCTGCGAGCGTAGTCTTTGACAGATTAGTTATCCCCTCTTATTCTAGCATTCTGCGATTCGGTCCACTAATATGGCCCTTTACACATATACCCATGCATATGTAGTGTAGCTCCTTGCTTGCAGTACTTTGGATGTGTACTCACGGTTGCTTTCTCCCCTTTTCCCCTTTCCTTTCTACGGTTGTCGCAACCAGATGTCGGACCAGGGCAGATGCCACCGTCGGCGGCGACTACTACTGGAGGTGCCTACTACTACGTGCGACTTCGGCGGCGACCGAGAGTAGTTTAGGAGGATCGAGCGGGAGGCTGCGCCTCTTTGATCTGCATCCCGTTTGTGCTAGCCTTCTTAAGGCAAACTTGTTTAACTTATGTCCGTACTCGAGATATTGTTGCTTCCGTGACTTCGTCTATGATCAAGCACTTGTATTCGAGCCCTCGAGGCCCCTGGCTTGTATTATGATGCTTGTATGACTTATTTAAGTTTTAGAGTTGTGTTGTGATATCTTCCCGTGAGTCCCTGATCTTGACCGTACACATTTGCGTGCATGATTAGTGTACGATTGAATCGGGGGCGTCACAAGTTGGTATCAGAGCCAACTGCCTGTAGGAATCCCCCTTCCACACTCCTTGGCCGAAGTCGAGTTTAGACTTTATAAAACTTTTACTAACATGGCTGTGTGGCCCATGGGCCCACGTTGCCATTGGGTGGTATTAGGATCTTTTACTCCTTATCTATACTCTGGGACTCTGATCTCTCTTCTATTCGGATTAAATGAATTTTGCTAAATCTAACATTAGGATCTCGTTATCACTTTCGCCCGGAGAGCCCTTATTACTGATGATCGTCTACTGCACGTGAAGACCCTAAAGATACTCTCTGCTGTTAACCCGAGAACTTGTGTTCATCGCGTTTGCAATTCCCCTTCCACCGTTAACCCTTATGGATAACTACTTATAGTTGTTATTCTTATATTCATCGATTGGTCTTGTTATTACAAGATACCCGAAACACTAAATCGTTGTTTCGATAATCCTTTAAGCTTCTTGCCTTGCTTTGTTCTTTGTCACTGAATACCCATACGGATAATTCTCGCACTTATCGAGTATGCGCTCATCCCCCAGTTGTTCATGTGTTTCACAATGGTCTTCGAAATATTATTCGATCCTCCAAAAATCCTTAGTAACTTATTGCTATGCAATACTTGACTACTTGCATGATGGATGCTTTCCATATGTCTGGCAATATTCGTTAGTATTCTTAGGCATCGTCATTTTGATCCTTTTGATTCAACATGAGTGCGAATGCACACAATCATCAATTGATCCTTTTAAATTATCTTTCCGGCTCAAACGTCATTTCAAACATGAGCTGGTTCTCAACCAATCCAATTGCCATCGATTGTACCCCTAAGGCTATTCTACTTACCCACCCCTAATCAGAACATTGCTTCTGATCCCTTGATTTGATAATCTTAATTCCTTTGCATTTGAGCTCTGGATTAGTCAGTTGTTTCTATAATCCACTGCCCTTGCATTGTTACTTCCTCTGGTTGTGTGCCGATCCTCACATCAGCTCTGTTATGGACCGGCAGATCCTTTAATGGATTTTATCCGACATCGCCCTTCATGTTCAATAACCTTGTGAGCCTTCCCTCGGATACATAATGCCTTTGTTAAATTGTATCATCTACTTTCTCAACCTTGCTCTACATTCGAGCTTGTGATATTTACTCTTGAAACTTGTGGTATATGTTTCTAAGAAGCCCCTATGGGTTGAACATATGCCTTCTCTAAACCGTGTGAACCGAAAGTTTTCACGAGTCATACTCTTCCGGTGCTTCGCGATAAAATTTCAACACTTGCAACTTCTTGAAGGCGGAAGTGAATGAAAGGTTATGCATTGAAGAAGTGGAGTCGACCTTGAACTTTGTGTTCATGCCCATGGACATGATGTAGATCCTATCATGGAAACTTCTTGTAATAATAAATATTTCCTTGATAAATATCATCGGTAGCTGTGAATTGACCCTTTGCAACCGTGGTTCCGACCATGTTTGTTCTCCTTTGATTTTATTTCTCGGACAAGTTAAATTACTTGCCTACGCGGATCGATCGCCTTCCCAACCTCTATTTTGTTCTACCTTGAGTATTACCCCGGTATCTCGAGAATATCCACCATTGCACTTCATATATGAAATTACGGCAGTAGTACCTTTTCCCATCATAGTCACTCCACGGGTTACGGGTTGTCGTCAGCCGAGAACACCAATTAGTGAATCGAATCAATCTTGAGATTCATTACTCTCGATACTTTGTTGTTGAGAAGTTTAATACTCCATCACGTAACTCCTAGCCTGATCGGCTATATCATTATCATGCTAAACCTTAACTTTGCTACCTGGTCCTTAATCTCGGAGCACAACTTTCGATGATGAGCTAAGCTTACGTCGAGCTTCCTCGTCCTATCAATTCTCCTTGAACAACAAACTTGATTCCAAGTTTGTGTCGTACCCTTGGTTCCAATAACCTTTCGCTTCACCATTCATTTGACTTGATGTCATCGCCGATCGATTACATCTTGAAATCTCTCGACAAAGTGTGTCGTGATCATCATCAACCTTATGAGCTCTTCCAGATATCAATTGAGTTCATGATGAGAAATACTATCCTTGCCCTTGATGATCTGTGTTATCATCGACCACTTTATTGCCTTCCCACCAACACAAGCTTGTTCGTGTTTGATGTTATACCTTGAGTTCCTTGCTATCTAGCAATTGTTCTCCCTTACCTTGGAACATTAACATCTCTTATGTCATCAATGTTGTGAGAATTTCACCACCTCTTAAGAATTCTTGGTATGGTGATACTTCTCACCATCACCATTCTTTCTTGGGTCCTCGTGTTGGTTCCAACCGAGGTACCAACAAGTGAGCGGTGCTGTTTGTATTCTGCCCTTCTAGCAACCCTATTGCTTTGAAGTTAATGGTCGGCCATTCATTCTTAGACTATTGATTATTGAATCACCATTCCGACGTTGGTCGTGCAACCCAGCCCATATTTCGGGTGAACCTTTCAACCAATGTTTAATTGTGCATGTTTTTCCTCAAGCATACATCATTTTACCATTTGATCTGACAAATGTTATCTCCTTGTTCACATAATTGTGGAAATCCATCTTTTGTTAACCTCGATGGATTGTCGCTGAGTCAATCAGTCACCTCCTCACCTCTCCTTGATTTAATGGTGAACCCCTGTTCGGAACTCGCTTCCATAGTTCATTTCCCTAGAATCATATAATGTTGTCTCGTCAATTGTGTTGCACCTCTTCTTCTCAGGCATCCTGAGTTTAAGGTGTCCTGACACCATTCAGATTTGAAGCTTGTCAAATATGATGGTTGGAACATTTTCCAAGAGTCATAGCATTGATCTTTATATAACCCAGTAAGGTGATGTCATGCCTAGCACACCTGACCGGAGGACCGAGTGTTATAGTTTCCTTTTTAACAAGGTTATCCATTCTTCTATGAGGAAACTGTAAGACTTATTCTATAAGTTGTTTTCGATGGATCCTTTCTATCCAAAGCCCGACCTTTGCTTGAAGACCATGTCAATACTGTCTCGAAGCATATTTGTGGTACTCTGATTTTCAATAAGAACATTTGAAGCACCATGCTAAATGTTTCTTGTTGAAATTACCCAAACACCATTGTATGGGTAATGTCATGAAATTTCTGTCCTCTTATCTAAAGGGTTTTCTACCTTATATCCTGTCTTGGATATCATCCTCTGCTTGACTTTGGGAAGGATATACCCCTGATATATGTGTTTAAACACATTTTCCTTTCCGTTGTTTTGTTCAAACTTTCTTATAATCTACTTAACTGAGCAGTGGTAATTCCCTGCTTAGGTAAGCACCTCGTGGTACAACTCTGCCAGTAAGACCCTATTACTATAATTGATGACATTTCGGTAGCCACCGATGGATGAGAACTTTGCCTAATGGTCCGCCTCGTTCAACGAGCAGGAAAACGGTTCTCTTCGTCCCTCGCCCTTGGTATCGACATTGTTGCCAACATAACTGATAGGCTACCCTCTGACATGTCTTGCTATCATGACCGTGCAAGATATCAACGCTTTTCCTACTTTTAACCACATGGTGGGTCCATAACCCACAGTTCCACAGGATCGAAACCTGACTCTCCTGTACAACCTATTGTCAAAGTTATTCCTCGCGCTTGACTTCGTATGTAATTCACGAGCCACCTGCCTAGTGATCTAGTCTGGTATCAGACACAATACTATTTCCCGTTGCTCTAAACCCCTTTCACACTTTGTTCTAGGCATCGAACAATTGCCTACCCGCTTGAAACTTCTCATGGTACCTTCTTACTTGTCTCTCGATATGTTTCATCCGTTCAACTCGAGAGATACTCTTGTGTTCATCCCTGGGATAACCCCAAATGATTTCCCCTTATACCATTCTATCGTTGTAGAGCAGCCCCTTACCTATTCGTAAGTACGACATAATTTTCGAAGAAAGGAGGACGGCGTCATCATGATGACCTGAAAAGAAAAGAAATAAAGACACCAACGAGGAGGATCAAGTACTTCAGGAAGAGCAACCAAGACCGAGAACGCTCGTTAGAATTTCGTAACCAAATCCCTTCCCCGTCACTTCCCCTCTTAAATCTCGGGACGAGATTTCTTGTAGTGGAGGAGAATTGTGATGCCCGGGTAATCAAGCTACAGCAACCCTCGGCTAATGATGCCACATCACCTCGATTACTATTGGTAATCGCGCATTAGTTCGAAACCTATTCAAATTCAAATTCAAAATCAAGCAAACAATAATACTTTTCAAATATTAAAACTAAAATATTCGGAGTGAACCAAATAATTCATAGGAAATTATGGTGGAGAAACCACATTTTATAAAATGTTTAAATACCCTTAGGTGAATAAAACAGTAGCAAAAACCAATATTTAAATGCTTTTGTAATTAACAAAATACTAAACTAAATTGTTTTGGGGTAAAACCTTTTGCTGTAGTGGGTTTTAATGTATTACTAAATTAGGGATCATTTTAATATTGGATAAAAGCTAAATGTAAAATAAACTTTAAATGAAAACAGTAAAGAAAATAAATAAAAGGTGAAAGAGAAAACAAACTAAAAAAAGGAAAAGGAGAGAAAGGCCCCCACTGGGCTTCGGCCCAGCATGCCGGCCCATTCGGCCACCGGCCCAACCGGCCACCACCCCCGCCTCCCTTTATCCCCCCACGACCAAACCCTAACCCACCCCATCGCCCCACTACTCCCACTCGCCCCCATTCCCTCTCCCTCGCCCCCCTCTGCCTGATCCCGATCTGGATCGGGAGGGGCCGCACCGACGTTGCCGCCACCCAACGCCGGCGCCAGCCGCTCGCAGTCATCGTCGTCACCTCACCGGCGACGCCTCCTCGCCTCTTCATCCTCCCCCGCGACGGGCCACCTCGTCACCGTACCACCTCCCCGTCTTCGCCCGATCTACCTCGTCAGACCTCCCCAAACTCCGTCGAGCCCGCTGCCCGAAATCCCTACGGCCACCGTGAGCATCGCCCCTCTCCTCTCCCCCCCGCTCTGTCGCCCGTTGAGGCGTTCCGCGCCAGCCGCCATGGCCAGAGCTCACTCCGCTCTCGTCCTCACCCAAAGCCCCGTCCCCGCGCTCACCACGTTGATGGCCACGCCTGGCTTCGCCCACAGTCGCGCCGCGACAAGCTCACCGCGCCCGGTCCCTTCCTTCCCTTCTCTGTCGCCATGGCGCTGTTCCCCGCCCCGCCCGGCGCGTCGCGTGGCGCGCTCAGCGCCCTCGTCCGCCTTTGCACGCCGCCCGGCGCCCTACCCGCCTCTGGCTGCGCCGTGCCTCGTCTGGCTGTGCGGCTCGGCAAGCCACTCCCCTACGGCCCGCGGCCCCACTCCGGCGCCGTCTGCTGCTCTCCCTTGGCGTCCCCTCCGGTGACCGTCCGGCCCCGCTGGCCTCGTCCCGCTCTACGGGCGGGTGCTCACTTGGGTGCCAGCGCCCCTGCACCCGCATGCCCGCACGCCCGTTTGCCCGATTGGCCTCTCGGTCACTTCCAAACGGGGCCCATCGGTCCCACAGGACGTTTTAAAAAATAGGAATAAAAAAACAATAATAATAACAATAATAATTAATTAATTAATTAATTAACTTAATTAATTTTGATTAATTAAACTAATCAATTAACTAATCTAATTAAACTGTTAGTTAATTAATTAATCATCCAATGACCGCGGGGCCCACCCCTAATTAATCCTGATTAGGTTAATTAAAATGCCTAATTAAAATGTGTCAGCGACGGTGGGACCCATGGTCGAGTTGACCGATCGACTCATTGATCACGACGTCGACATGACCTCATCTTGATGTCAATTATCCATTTTTTGAATTAATTTAAATAATTAATTAAATTCTAGAAATTAATAAAATCTTTAGAAAATCATAAGTTTTAATCCGTAACTCGGATTAAATTATTTTCAACATGAAAGTTGCTCGAGCAGCGAGATGAATCCGGATCGCAACCCGTTTGTCCACCCACATCCCTAGCATAGCGAACACGCAACTTTCCCCTCCGGTTCTTACATGCAAAACGTGAAACACCGGGATACTTTCCGGATGTTTCCCCTTCACCGGTATCACCTCCCTCTGCGTTAGGGCACACACGCACCGTTACTTGTTATGTCATGCATCATTATGCATCTGTTTGCATTGTATTCATTGTTTCTTCCCCTCTTCTCTCCGTAGACTACAAGACCGACATCTTCTTTGCTACCAGACGACTACGGTGTTGACGACCCCTCCTTGCGAGAGCAACCGAGGCAAGCCCCCTTGATCACGGATATCGCCTATTCTCCTCTATACTTCTTGCATTACAGTAGTGTAGCATGTTACTGCTTTCCGTTAATCCTATTCTGATGCATAGCCTGACATTGTTGGTACACCTATTGATACCTTACCTGCTATCCTAAATACTTAGTATAGGATGCTAGTTTATCATCATTGGCCCTACATTCTTGTTAGTCTGCCTTGCTATACTATTGGGCCGTGATCACTCGGGAGGTGATCACGGTACATACTATACATACATACATAACTATACAGATGGTGACTAAAGTCGGGTCAGCTCGTTGAGTACCCGCAAGTGATTCTGATGAGGGGGCTGAAAGGACAGGTGGCTCCATCCCGGTAGAGGTGGGCCTGGGTTCCCGACGGCCCCCGACTGTTACTTTGTGGCGGAGCGACAGGGCAGGTTGAGACCGTCTAGGAGAGAGGTGGGCCTGGCCCTGTTCGGCGTTCACGGATACTTAACACATTTAACGAGATCTTAGTATTTGATCTGAGTCTGGCTACTGGCCTATACGCACTAACCAACTACGCAAGAATAGTTATGGGCACTCGGCGTCGTGGTATCAGCGAAGCCTTCGTGGACGTCGACAAGAATCGGTGCTTGCGCGGATTGGAGCGTAAGCTGCTCTTGTATTAAGGGGCTAGTTACGCTTCGGCGCGTCGCAAGGTGCAAAGTGTGCTAAGGCGATGGGCCCGGACCGCGGCGCTTAGGTTTTGACCGGCGTCTTGACCTCTCTGTTGTGCCTAGGTGGGGCTGCGGCGTGTTGATCTTCGAGGCGGGCATGACCCGAGAAAAGTGTGTCGGCCAAATGGGATCGGCGTGTTGGGTTATGTGGTGCACCCTGCAGGAAGTTAATCTATTGAATAGCCGTGATCTTGATAGCAGGGCGACTTGGAGTTGTACCTTGACCTTATGACAACTAGAACTGGATACTTAATAAATCACACCCTTCCAAGTGCGAGATACAACCGGTGATCGCTCTCTAACAAAGGCGACGAGGAGAGGATTGCGGGTAGGATTATTGCTATCTGATGCTACTTGGAGGATTTGATCTACTCTCTTCTACATCTTTGCAAGGCGGAGGCTGCGAGCGTAGTCTTCGACAAGATTAGTTATCCCCTCTTATTACGGCATTACGATTCGGTCCACTAATATGGCCCTTTACACATATACCCATGCATATGTAGTGTAGCTCCTTGCTTGCGAGTACTTTGGATGAGTACTCACGGTTGCTTTCTCCCCCTTTTTCCCCCTTTCCTTTCTACCTGGTTGTCGCAACCGGATGTCGTGCCCTAGGAGCCAGATGCCACCGTCAATGACGACTAGTACACTGGAGGTGCCTACTACTACGTGCAGCTTGCTGACGACGACCAGGAGTAGTTTAGGAGGATCCCAGGAAGGAGGCCTGCGCCTCTTTTGATCTGTATCCCAGTTTGTGCTAACCTTCTTAAGGCAAACTTGTTTAACTTATGTCTGCACTCAGATATTGTTGCTTCCGCTGACTCATCTATGATCAAGCACTTGTATTCGAGCCCTCGAGGCCCCTGGCTTGTATTATGATGCTTGTATGACTTATTTAAGTTTTAGAGTTGTGTTGTGATATCTTCCCGTGAGTCCCTGATCTTGATCGTACACATTTGCGTGCATGATTAGTGTACGATTGAATCGGGGGCGTCACAATCATATGGTGTTTCTCCCTCTCTACATTGTTGTGGTGAATTGAGTTTTCCCTTTGAGATTTCGTTATTATCGGATTGAATACTTTTATGCATTTTAGAGCACTTGATGTGTCTTGCTATGAATACCCGTGGTGACAATGGGGTATTGATACGTCTCCGTCGTATCTACTATTCCAAACACTTTTGCCCTTGTTTTGGACTCTAACTTGCATGATTTGAATGGAACTAACCCGGACTGACGCTGTTTTTAGTAGAACTGCCATGGTGTTATTTTTGTGTAGAAATAAAAGTTCTCGAACTGACCTAAAAAAAATCCACGGAGCAACTTTTTGGATTTAATAAAAAATATTGGCGAAAGAATCAACGTCAGGGGGCCCACACCCTATCCACGAGGGTGGGGGGGCACCCCTGCCTCGTGGGCCCCTTGAAGCTCCACCGACGTCAACTCCAACCCCATATATTCACGTTCAGGGAGAAAAAAAATAACAGATAAGGATTCATCGCATTTTATGAAAGGTAGCCGCTGCCAAGCCCTAAACTCTCTCGGGAGGGCTGATCTGAAGTCCGTTCGGGGCTCCGGAGAGGGGAATCCGTCGCCGTCGTCATCATCAACCATCCTCCATCACCAATTTCATGATGCTCACCGCCGTGCGGGAGTAATTCCATCGTAGGCTTGCTGGACGGTGACGGGTTGGATGAGATTTACCATGTAATCAAGTTAGTTTTGTTAGGGTTTGATCCCTGGTATCCACTACGTTCTGAGATTGATGTTCCTATGACTTTTCTATGCTTAATGCTTGTCACTAGGGTCCAAGTGCCATGATTTCAGATCTGAACCTATTATGTTTTCATGAATATATGTGAGTTCTTGATCCTATCTTGCAAGTCTATAGTCACCTATTATGTGTTATGATCCGTTAACTCCGAAGTGATAATAATCGGGATGGTTACCAGTGATGACCGTAGTTTGAGGAGTTCATGTATTCACTAAGTGTTAATGCTTTGGTCCGGTACTCTATTAAAAGGAGGCCTTAATATCCCTTAGTTTCCAATAGGACCCCGCTGCCACGGGAGGGTAGGACAAAAGATGTCATGCAAAAGTTCTTTTCCATAAGCATGTATGACTATATTCAGAATACATGCCTACATTACATTGATGAACTGGAGCTAGTTACAGGTCACCCTATGTTATAACTATTACATGAGGAATCACATCCGACATAATTATTCATCACTGATCCAATGCCTACGAGCTTTTCACATATTGCTCTTTGCTTAGTTACTTTACCGTTGCCACTGTTACAATTACTACAAAACTGCTACTATTACTTTTGCCGCTATTATCGTTACTTCCATACTACTTTGCTGCAGATATTAAGTTATCCAGGTGTGGTTGAATTGAAAACTCAACTGCTAATACTTGGGAATATTCTTTGGCTCCCCTTGTGTCGAATCAATAAATTTGGGTTGAATACTCTACCCTCGAAAACGGTTGCGATCCCCTATACTTGTGGGTTATCAAGACTATTTTCTGGCACTGTTGTCGAGGAGCATGGCTCTATTCTTTGAGTCACTTGGGATTTATATCTGCTGGTCACTATGAGGAACTTGAAAGACAAAAGAACTAAGATTTTTCCCTCAACTACGAGGGGAGGTAAGGAACTGCCATCTAGCTCTGCACTTCATTCTCCTTCTCTTTTGAGTAAACTTGCGACACCTAAACCTGCTTCTGCTATGTCGCATGTTATTGATGATGCCACTTCTGCTATGCATGATACTTATGATGAAACTACTTCTATGCTTGATACTACCGTGCCATTAGGTGATTTTCTTGACGAACAACTTTCTAGGGCTAGAGAGAATGAAATAATTGAAACTGATAATATCGATGAAAGTGACGATGAAGACTCTCCCCCTAAATATGAATTGCCTGTTGTGCTTGAGGGTTATGTTATAGATGAAGAAACTGCTAGAGATTTTCTTACTTGCAATGATAGATCTGATCTTAAGAAGTTATTAGCCAAGCTTAAAGAAAAGTCTCTGAATGCTAGAATGAAATATGACCCTGCTTTTGCTACTTCACCTATCTGTGTTACTGATAAGGATTATGATTTCTCTGTCGATCCTGAGATAATTACTTTGGTTGGATCTGATCCTTTTTATGGCTATGAATCTGAAACTGTTGTGGCACATCTTACTAAATTGAATGATATAGCCACCCTGTTCACTAATGATGAGAAAACTCGCTATTATTATATCCTTCAGATATTTCCATTCTCATTAAAGGGTGATGCTAAAACATGGTTTAACTCTCTTGATCCTGGTTGTGAGCGTAGTCCCGTGATATGATTTATTACTTCTCTGCTAAATATTTCCTGCTCATAAGAAACAAGCTGCCTTAAGGAAATATATAATTTTAATGCAAATTGAAGAAGAGAGTCTCCCACAATCTTGGGGAGGCTTCTCCAATATAATGCTTTGCTGATCATCCTCTCAAGAAAAATGAAATACTTGATATCTTTTATAATGGACTAACTGATGCTTCCAGAGACCACGTGGATAGTTGTGTTGGTTGTGTTTTCAGGGAAAGAACTGTTGATCAAGCTGAATTGTTATTGAATAATATGTTGACTAATGAAAACAATTGGACACTTCCTGAACTAACTCCTAAGCCAACTCCAAAGAAAAGAGGTGTTCTATTTCTCAGTCCTGAAGATATGCAAGAGGCAAAGAAATCTATGAAAGAAAAAGGTATTAAAGCTGAAGATGTTAAAAATTTACCTCCTATTGAAGAAATACATGGCCTTAATATACCACCTATTGATGGATTACATGGTCTTGATAACCCGACACAGGTAGTAAAGGTAAATTCTCTCTATAGATATGATAAAGTTGAAACCCCGTCTACTAAGTTTGCTAGCCAATGCTTGGATGAATTTGATGACTTTATGGCTAAACAAGAAAACTTCAATGCTTATGCTGGTAGACAATTGAAAAGTAATGCTTATATGATTGGACACTTTAGTGATTACATGTCTAGAGCTAAGGGTGAACTTAAACTCATTAGTATACATGCTTCTATGGTTACCACTCAAGTAGAACAAGTGCTTAAAGCACAAAATGATTTTCTCAATGAATTGAATAATAATAAACATGACTTTGCTGTTAGAGTAGCAACTAGAGGAGGTAAAATGACTCAGGAACCCTTCTATCCTGAGGGCCACCCTAAGAGAATTGAGCAAGATTCTCAGAGAAATAATGTTGATGCACCTAGTCCTTCTAAAAAGAAGAAGAACAAAAATGATAGGACTTTGCGTGCTTCTAGTGAACCTGTTGTGGACACACCCGAGAATCCCAATGATATTTCTATTTCTGATGCTGAAACACAATCTGGTGATGAACATGAACCTAGTGATAATGTTAATGATAATGTTCATGTTGATGCTCACAATAACAATGATGTAGAGGTTGAACCTACTATTGATCTTGATGACCCACAATCAAAGAATCAACATTATGATAAGAGAGACTTTGTTGCTAGGAAGCACGGTAAAGAAAGAGAACCATGGGTTTAGAAACCCATGCCTTTTCCTCCTAAACCATCCAAGAAGATGATGAGGATTTTGAGCGCTTTACTGAAATGATTAGACCTATCTTTTTGCGTATGCATTTGACTGATATGCTTAAACTGAATCCTTATGCTAAGTACGTGAAAGATATTATTACAAATAAAAGAAAGATATGGGAAGCTGAAATTTCCACCATGCTTGCTAATTATACTTTCAAGGGTGGAATACCTAAGAAACTTGGAGATCGATGAAGTGCGATCGGCGTTACGGGAACAGGGGTCCCAGACTTGCACGCCTCTGACTGCAGGCGTGGCTCAAGCGGTGGCCAGTATGGCCCGTCTTCATCAACCCAAGTTCAAGACCCTCGCAAGGGGACAAGCCTCACAGGGCGGACGACACAAGGCCTCCTCAGGGGCGGCCTCACCAGGAAGGCTCGCGAGGAGGCGGAGAGATCAAGGCAAGGGGTACCTCGCGAGGTGCTCATGACGCAAGCCGTGACGATCAAGACCACGCGGGCGCCAGCCTGCGCAGTGTCCTCGTTTCCTCTTTGGTGCAAAGGGGGCAAGCGTAGGCACGGAGTACCGAGGCATCAAGAAAAGGTTTCCATATCAGTGCAACGAGACCAAGACCAACAGAGCGGCAGGACGGAGGTCACCATGGAGCCCAAGACGGCGTCATCGCTAGTGCCTTTGGTAGTCGAAGACCACCTTTAGTTAGGATAGCTTGTACTAGTTGTCCCCTTTCAAAATGGCCGTTGTTGGCTCCCTTCCCGCTCAATATTTTGGGAAGAGGACTAGGGCCTCTATAAATAGAGGTAGCCACCATAGTAGGAGGAGATCAAATCCTTCGCAAGTAGAACACCACCACCACAAGAACACCTCTCCTCGTGAGGCCGTTCTTCCTCTGTACTATTCATCATCAGCCCAAGAGGCAATCCACCACACCACACACAGGAGTAGGGTATTACACCACAACGGAGGTCCGAACCTGTATAAATCTTGTGTCTCTTGTGTTGTTCAGCGTGCTAGCTTAGAATCGCGACAAGGTTTTGGGCGTGTTTCGGTAGGGAGAAGATCTTCGTGCGCACCCCAGAGTTCGAACCTTAAGGGTTTTGCCGAAACCCGATATCCGAAATTTGGCGCGCCAGGTAGAGTCTTGCCGCAATCTTCATCCGCTGATCATGTCCCATCGCCCGTCGCATCCATGGCGAGATGCTCGTCGAGCTTCATGGCTGGCCGCTGGCTGCTCTTGCCGCTGCGTCGCCCGAGCGGCTCCGCCGCTGAGCCTCCTCGTCGTTCTCCATCGCTTTGGCCTTCGCGCCGCTCTTGCCGACGGGAGCAGTAGCAAGCATCTTCGCTGCACCCTTGGGTGCGGTGGGAAGGCCGCACCGCCACTCCGTCGCTGACCCCAGCTTGTTCGTCGTCTCACGCTTGTCGCGCCCCCATGGACGCGCAGGTCGCGTTGCTACTGGCACGTGAGCTCCTGCACTACCGCCCCGTCGACGACCTCTACGAGGAGTGGCTCGCTTGCATCACCGAGCTTGTCAGCGCCGCAGGGGGCTCCCCTGCGCCGTCTCTCTCGCTGCCTCGCCCTCCATCCTGCATGGGCGACACGGCTCAGGGAGCGCCTCCGCCACCTCCTCTCCAAGAAGGCGCCCTGGCTCCAAGGCGCGCGGCCCCTGGATGAGACCTACCACATCCAGCGCCCGCGCGACAAGAAAGAAGCTGCCAAGAAATCCCTCGGCCTCAAGAAGGCGCTCGCGTGCTCCCTGCTCCAGCACAGCAAGACCACATCCCTGCACCAGCATGCCAAGACCCCGCGCCGCCCCTGGCAGCGGCGCGCGGGAACCATCAAGAGCAGGCCCCGCGTCTGCAAAGGGCTCCGGTGTCCACGGCGGGTTACCGCGCCTTCACCACCGAGCTATGCAGCGTCGCCTGGCCAGGCAAGTTCAAGCCGGACCTGCCACCTCACTACGACGGCACTGCCGACCCCGCGGAGTTCCTGCAGCTCTATGAGCTGGGCATCGAGGCGGCCAACGGAGATGAAAAGGTCATGGCGAACTGGTTTCCCATGGCACTCAAGGATGGTGCCCGCACCTGGCTCTTGAACTTGCCTCCTGGCTCGATCTCCTCTTGGAACGAGATGCACAGCCGTTTCGTCGCCAACTTCCAGGGCACTCGCGACCGCCCTCGGTGCGTGGGTGACTGCGCCCATCAGCGGCGACTGGAGAGACCTGCGAAGTACATCTAGCGTTTCAACAACGCTCGCCTCAAGATCCCCAAGGTGACTGAGGAGGCCATCATCTCAGCGTTCTCCGATGGCGTCCGTGACGTAAAGATGAAGGAGGAGCTTGCCATCCACGAGGATCTATGCATATCTCTGGAGCTGTTCAACCTGGCGACCAAGTGCGCAAGAGCTGAGGAGGGGCTCCTCACCCTCCTCGAGCTTCCAGCTGCTGACCCAGAAGAGAAGATGGCCAAGGCCAAGGACGTGAAGCGCAAAGGAGCAGCCGTACTCGCAGCAGAACCAGACACGAAGCGCGGCAGGGACCAGCCGGAGTCGTCCAAGGGTAACCGATTCTGCGCCTACCACAACCTCTACACCCACAACACCAACAAATGTTAGGAGCTCAGGGCCGTTCGAGAAGGACGCATCGGTCGATGCCCCGAGCGCAACGACCGGGGCTACGGTCGAGGAGGAGGAAGAGGGAGAGGACGATGGGATGACCGAGGCCCATGCCAGGAGTGGCGTGACCGACCTCACGAGGATCGCTGGCAGGACCAGCCTCGCGAGGGAGCCTGGAGGGATCAGCCTCACGAGGAACGCCCGTAGGGCAACGCAGGCCTTCCTCCTCTGCCGCCACCGCCAAGAAGGAATGATGACCACCACCAGGACGAGGGGGCTGGGGGCTTCCAGGAGCCGCGTGCTATCACTTGCATCTTGGGCGGAGCCCAGGCCCCATCCTCTCAGCGCATCTTCAAGCAGTTTGCTCGCGAGGTGAATGTAGTCCTCTCCAAACTCGAGGCCACGTGCTCGCTCAGGTGGTCCACGTGCGCCATCACTTTCAGCTCAGCAGATCAACTCAAGTGTGCAGCTACCACTGGCGTCCTCCCGATGCTTTGTTCCCCAGTCATCAGCAACGTGCAAGTTACCAGGACCCTCATCGATGGCAGCACAGGACTCAATGTCCTGTCCGTCGAGACATTCAAGAACCTTTAAGTGCCATATGATCAACTTTAGCCTACCAAGCCTTTCTTAGGAGTTACTGATGGCTCCACTACCTCGATAGGGCAGGTCCGCCTCCCTGTCACTTTCGGACAGTACAAGAACTATCGCACCGAGCTCATCGACTTCGACGTCGCCCACTTTCGCCTGCCATACAATGCCATCCTCGGGTATCCGGCCCTGGCCAAGTTCATGGCGGTGACCCACCATGGATACAACGTCCTCAAGATGCCAGGAAGCGGAGGAATCATCACGGTCCCCTGCGAAGAGAAGGATGCGGTGTGCTCCCTCGAGCGCGCCTGCCAAGCTGCATCAATCGAGGACCCAGACAGCAGGGGCGAGAACCCTCCTGAGGCAGTCCCCAAGAAGAAGAAGACATTGCCCAGCCCAAAGCCTCAGGAGGTTGGCATCTCAGGAAGCGTCGCATCAGGGTCTGCGCCTGTGCAAGGGGCGCCTCCCTCCATCGCATAGGAAGGCGTGCCCAGTGCCCTCCTAGGGCAGGGCTCGGGGGCTCTCTTCTGGAGGGCCTCAGAACTTGCCAAAATCACGAGGGAGGCGCTCGGGCACCACTTGGAGGCGTGCTTCGTAGCATGTTTCGCTCAGGAAGGCATGGGGCAAGGAAGGCCCGACCCTCAGGAATTCATAACCAAGACCACTCAGGAGCTACAGGAATCAAGAGTCATACGCGGTGATAGCTACCTGCCTGGCGTAGCTCCCCATCTAGACGAGGATGGCGGGCTGCGCGTCTGTATCGACTACCCAGGGTTCAGCCGAGCCGCGTCTCAGAAGCGCCTCTGGCCCTCGCGTGTGGGACGTTGCGAGGGTCCACCGCACAGTTACGTTCGCATGCCTTTCGGCCTGCCGAACGCGGCTGCCACTCACCAGCGCCATCTGCGGAGCATTCTGGCGGCTCAGGAGGCCAGGCATCTGATACGTCTCCAACGTATCTATAATTTTTGGTTGCTCCATGCTACTTTATCTACTGTTTTGGACTATATTGGGCTTTATTTTCCACTTTTATATTATTTTTGGGACTAACCTATTAACCGGAGGCCCAGCCCGAAATTGCTGTTTTTGCCTATTTGGTGTTTGAAGAAACAGAATATCAAATGGAGTCCAAGCGGAATGAAACCTTGAGAACGTGATTTTCTCGCGAGCGTGATCCGGAGACTTGGACCTGCTCCAAGGAAAAAAAAGGCGGTCACGAGGGTGGGGCGCCCCCTAGGGCGCCCTGCCTCGTGGGCCCCTATTGCTCCACCGACGTACTCCTTCCTCCTATATATACCTCGTATCCCCAAGCGATCGGAAGAGGCCCAAAACCTAATTCCACCGCCGCAACCTTCTCAGATCCACAAGATCCCATCTTGGGGCCTGTTAGAGCTCACGGGGGGCATCCATCACGGAGGGCTTCTACATCAACACCATATCCCCTCCGATGAAGTGTGAGTAGTTTACTTCAGACCTTCGGGTCCATAGCTAGTAGCTAGATGGCTTCTTCTCTCTTTTTGGATCTCAATACAATGTTCTCCCCCTCTCTTGTGGAGATCTATTCGATGTAATCTTCTTTTTGCGGTGTGTTTGTTGAGACCGATGAATTGTGGGTTTATGATCCAACTTATCTATGAATAATATTTGAATCTTCTCTGAATTCTTTTATGTATGATTGAGTTATCTGTGCATGTCTCTTCGAATTATCCTTTTGGTTTGGCCAACTAGATTGGTAGTTCTTGCAATGGGAGAAGTGCTTAGCTTTGGGTTCAATCTTGCGGTGTCCTTTCCCAAAGGATGAAGGGCAGCAAGGCACGTATTGTATTGTTGCCATCGAGGATAACAA
Organism: Aegilops speltoides; assembly: GCA_021437245.1. Lineage (NCBI taxonomy): Eukaryota > Viridiplantae > Streptophyta > Magnoliopsida > Poales > Poaceae > Aegilops > Aegilops speltoides. The sequence goes on from CM038145.1 coordinate 252,617,548, forward strand.
GATGTTTTTTTATCATATTGCATGAATTTATCCCTCTACATCATGTCATCTTGCTTAAGGCGTTACTCTGTTTTTAACTTAATACTCTAGATGCATGCTGGATAGCGGTCGATGAGTGGAGTAATAGTAGTAGATGCAAAATCGTTTCGATCTACTTGTCTTGAACGTGATGCCTATATACATGATCATACCTAGATATACTCATAATTATGCCTAATTCTATCAATTGCTCAACAATAATTTGTTCACCCACTGTAGAATATCTATGCTCTTGAGAGAAGCCACTAGTGAAACCTATGGCCCCCGGGTCTATTCTCATCATATCAATCTCCATTACCTTATTACTTGCTTTGTTTTTACTTTGCCTTTTACTTTTCACTTTGCATCTATATACGAAAAATACCAGAAATATTATTTATCATCTCTATCAGATCTCACTCTCGTAAGTGACCGTGAATGGATTGACAACCCCTAATCGCGTTGGTTGTGAGGAGCTATCATTTTGTGTAGGTACGAGCGACTTGTGCGTGGTCTCCTACTGGATGATACGTTGGTTCTCAAAAACTGAGGGAAATACTTACGCTACTTTGTTGCATCATCCTCTCCTCTTCGGGGAAATCCAACACAGTGCTCAAGAGGTAGCAAGAAGAATTTCTGGCGCCGTTGCCGGGGAGGCTCACGCAAGAGCAAGTCAACCATACCAAGTACCCATCACAATCCCTATCTCTCACATTACATTATTTGCCATTTGCCTCTCGTTTTCCTCTCCCCCACTTTACCCTTGCCGTTTTATTCGCCCTCTCTTTCCCAATCTCCTCCTCTTTTTCCCATTGCCTTTTCCTCGTCCGTTTGTTTGCTCGTGTGTTAGTTTGCTTGCTTGTCGTCATGACTAGTCTCATATCTTCTCCGTTATCTCCCATGAACGAAGTTCTAAATTTTAAGCAAAGGGAGGGATAAAATCTAAAAGATGCTTGGTATAGAATTTTCAATGCTCAAAATAGATCTACCAGGAAGCAATCTACCTCAGTTCTTCTTCGTAATTTTTACGTAGGTGCTAATCCTTGGTATAGATATATCCTTGATACCATTACCGGAGGGAATTTCTTGGGTAGCCATACTTTTGATTCTTATAATGCTTTAATAGATTTATTTGGCTCACCGCCTCTTCTGATTAATGGAACTATGTTAACTTTGGAGCATGTTATGCAAAGACTTGAAATTATTGAGAATAAAGTTGCTACCATTGAATCAATTGAAAATCTTGATAAAAAGATCCACAATCAAATTACCCAATATGGATCTAAGGTAGGGATGACTTTGAAAAATATTAAAGAAAACGAACCCATAGTTAGTGAGAAAATAAACCTAGATTCCACAAGAATCGATAAACTTGAGGGTATCATTACCAACTTGGGAACCGCTTTTTCTTCCGTGCAAAACACTCCAAGTTCGTCTACTAAAAATACTAAGCTTATTTATGTTCCTAAGAATAAGGGTGAATCTTCTAGTAAGGAAACTGCGGATCTTAAATCTATAAGTGTTCATCCCAATCTTTTTACCATCATTAAGGAACCATTTGCTATGAATGAATTTTTCGATCTTTTGCCTGAAAATTTGACAATTACTGGAAAGAAAGAAAATTCTAAAGGAGGTATATGCCTCATTGAAGAATTGCCTACCAAAGATGGCAATACCTAGATCTATCCTTGCTTTTATGCCTAGCTAGGGGCGTTAAACGATAGCGCTTGTTGGGAGGAAACCCAATTTTATTTTTGTTTTTTGTTTTTGCTTCTGTTTAGGAACAAATAATCCATCTAGCCTCTGTTTGGATGTGGTTTTATGCTTTAATTAGTGTTTATTCCAAGTAGAACCTATAGGATAACCTACGATGATAGTTGATTTGATTCTGCTGAAAAACAGAAACTTTGCGCCCATGAATATAGTTTTGTTAAATCACAGAAACGTGATTTTGCGTTGATTATTTTTGCTTCTGTTCAATAAACAAATTAAACAGGACTTCCTATTTTGGTAGAATTTTTAGAGTTCCAGAAGTTTGCGTTAGTTACAGATTACTACAGACTGTTCTGTTTTTGACAGATTCTGTTTTGCGTGTGTTGTTTGCTTATTTTGATGAATCTATGGCTAGTAAAATAGTTTATAATCCATAGAGAAGTTGGAATACAGTAGGTTTAACACCAATATAAATAAGGAATGAGTTCATTACAGTACCTTGAAGTAGTCTTTTGTTTTCTTTCTCTAACGGAGCTCACGAGATTTCTATTGAGTTTTGTGTTGTGAAGTTTTTAAGTTTTGGGTGAATTCTTTTGATGGATTATGAAACAAGGAGTGGCAAGAGCCTGAGCTTTGGGATGCCCATGGCACTCCCAAGATAATCCAAGGACACCAAAAAGTCAAAGCTTGGGGATGCCCTGGAAGGCATCCCCTCTTTCGTCTACTTCCATCGGTAATTTACTTGGAGCTATATTTTTATTCACCACATGTTATGTGTTTTGCTTGGAGCGTCTTGTATTATTTGCATCTTTGCTTGTTAGTTTACCACAATAATCCTTGCTGTACACACCTTTTGAGAGAGCCATACATAAATTTGAATTTGCTAGAATACTCTATGTGCTTCACTTATATCTTTTGAGCTTGATAGTTTTGCTCATAGTGCTTCACTTATACCTTTTGAGCGTGATAATTTTTGCTCTAGTGCTTCACTTATATCTTTTAGAGCACAGTGGTGGATTTGTTTTAAAGAAACTATTGATCTCTCATGCTTCACTTAGATTATTTTGAGAGTTGTTAATAGCATGGTAATTTGCTTAATGTTAATATACTTGGTATTCAAGATATGTGAAACTGTCTTTTGAGTGCCTGAATACTAAGATAAGTTTGATGCTTGATAATTGTTTTGAGATATGAAGATGGAGATATTAGAGTCATTCTAGTTGAGTATTTGTGAATTTAAGGAATACTTGTGTTGAAGTTTGTGATTCCTATAGCATGCACGTATGGTGAACCGTTATATGATGAACTCGGAGCATGATTTATTTATTGATTGTCCTCCTTATGAGTGGCGGTCAAGGACGAGCGATGGTCTTTTCCTACCAATCTATCCCCCTAGGAGCATGCGCGTAATACTTTGCTTTGATAACTTCTTGATTTTTGCAATAAGTATATGAGTTCTTTATGACTAATGTTGAGTCCATGGATTATACGCACTTTTTCCCATCCTTCCACCATTGCTAGCCTCTCTAATACCGCGCACTTTTCGCTGGTATCATACATCCACCATATATCTTCCTCAAAACAGCCACCATACCTACCTATCATGGCATTTCCATAGCCATTCCGAGATATATTGCCATGCAACTTTCCACCGTTCCGTTTATTATGACACGCTCCATCATTGTCATATTGCTAGCATGATCATGTAGTTGACATCGTATTAGTGGCAAAGCCACCATTCATAATTCTTTCATACATGTCACTCATGATTCATTGCATATCCTGGTACACCGCCAGAGGCATTCATATAGAGTCATACCTTGTTTTAAGTATCGAGTTGTAATTGTTGAGTTGTAAGAAAAATAAAAGTGTGATGATCATCATTTTTTAGAGCATTGTCCCAAGTGAGGAAAGGATGATGGAGACCACGATTCCCCCACAAGTCGGGATGAGACTCCGGACGAAAAAAAGAGGCGATAAAAAAAAGAGAAAAGGCCCAAATAAAAAAATGATGAGAGAAAAAGAGAGAAGGGACAATGTTACTATCCTTTTACCACACTTGTGCTTCAAAGTAGCACCAAGATCTTCATGATAGAGAGTCTCTCATTTTGTCACTTTCATATACTAGTGGGAATTTTTCATTATAGAACTTGGCTTGTATATTCCAATGATGGGCTTCCTCAAAATGCCCTAGGTCTTTGTGAGCAAGAGAGTTGGATGCACACCCACTTAGTTTCTTTTGTTGAGCTTTCATATACTTATAGCTCTAGTGCATCCGTTGCATGGCAATCCCTACTCACTCACATTGATATCTATTGATGGGCATCTCCATAGCCCGTTGATACGCCTAGTTGATGTGAGACTATCTTCCCTCTTTTTGTCTTCTCCACAACCACCATTCTATTCCACATATAGTGCTATATCCATGGCTCACGCTCATGTATTGCGTGAAGATTGAAAAAGTTTTGAGAATGTCATAAGTATGAAACAATTGCTTGGCTTGTCATCGGGGTTGTGCATGATTTAAATATTTTGTGTGGGGAAGATGGAGCATAGCCAGACTATATGATTTTGTAGGGATAACTTTCTTTGGCCATGTTATTTTGAGAAGACATAATTGCTTAGTTAGTATGCTTGAAGTATTATTATTTTTATGTCAATATGAACTTTTGTCTTGAATCTTTCGGATCCAATTAAGAAGATTTACATTGAAATTATGCCAAAGTATCACTCCGCATCAAAAATTCTTTTTTTTATCATTTACCTACTCGAGGACGAGCAGGAATTAAGCTTGGGGATGCCTCGATCGTCTCCAACATATCTATAATTTTGATTGCTCCATGCTACTTTATCTACTGTTTTGGACTATATTGGGCTTTATTTTCCACTTTTATATTATTTTTGGGACTAACCTATTAACCGGAGGCCCAGCCTGAATTGCTTTTTTTTGCCTATTTCAGTGTTTGAAGAAACGGAATATCAAGCGGAGTCCAAACGGAATGAAACCTTCGAGGCGTGATTTTCTCACGAGCGTGATCCAGAGACTTGACCGTGCTCCAAGGAACAAAAGAGGCGGTCACGAGGGTGGGGGGCGCGCCCCCCTGCCTCGTGGGCCCCCTGTTGCTCCACCGACGTACTCCTTCCTCCTATATATACCTACGTATCCCCAAATGATGAGAAGAGGAGCCAAAAACCTAATTCCACCGCCGCAACCTTCTGTATCCACGAGATCCCATCTTGGGGCTTGTTCCGGAGCTCCGCCGGAGGGGGCATCCATCACGGAGGGCTTCTACATCAACACCATAGCCCCTCCGATGAAGTGTGAGTAGTTTACTTCAGACCTTCGGGTCCATAGCTAGTAGCTAGATGACTTCTTCTCTCTTTTTGGATCTCAATACAATGTTCTCCCCCTCTCTCGTGGAGATCTATTCAATGTAATCTTCTTTTTGTGGTGTGTTTGTTGAGACCGATGAATTGTGGGTTTATAATCCAGCTTGTCTATGAATAATATTTGAATCTTCTCTGAATTCTTTTATGTATGATTGAGTTATCTTTGCATGTCTCTTTGAATTATCCTTTTGGTTTGGCCAACTAGATTGGTAGTTCTTGCAATGGGAGAAGTGCTTAGCTTTGGGTTCAATCTTGCGGTGTCCTTTCCCAGTGACAAAAGGGGCAGCAAGGCATGTATTGTATTGTTGCCATCGAGGATAACAAGATGGGGTTTTTATCATATTGCATGAATTTATCCCTCTACATCATGTCATCTTCCTTAAGGCGTTACTCTGTTTTTAACTTAATACTCTAGATGCATGCTGGATAGCGGTCGATGAGTGGAGTAATAGTAGTAGATGCAGAATCGTTTCGATCTACTTGTCTTGGACGTGATGCCTATATACATGATCATACCTGCTCAATTCTATCAATTGCCCAACAGTAATTTGTTCACCCACCGTAGAATATCTATGTTCTTGAGAGAAGCCACTAGTGAAACCTATGGCCCCCGGGTATATTCTCATCATATCAATCTCCATTACTTTATTACTTGCTTTGTTTTTACTTTGCATTTTACTTTTCACTTTGCATCTATATACCAAAAATACCAAAAATATTATTTATCATCTCTATCAGATCTCACTCTCGTAAGTGACTGTGAAGGGATTGACAACCCCTAATCGCGTTGGTTGCGAGGAGCTATCGTTTTGTGCAGGTCGAGGACTTGTCGTGGTCTCCTCTTGGATTGATACCTTGGTTCTCAAAACTGAGGGAAATACTTATGCTACTTTGTTGCATCATCCTCTCCTCTTCGGGGAAATCCAACGCAGTGCTCAAGAGGTAGCAGCATCATGCGGTCCTGGCAGAGATGGAGATGGTCCTCGAGGAACCGCCTGGACCCCCAGAGCCTCCCGAGGCTCAGGGTTCCGGTGGCTCGTGAGGATCAGCCTCTTCACCGCGCATCTTCAGCTACTCCAACACCCCCTCTACAATGGTATCAGGTGACATCTTTCGAGTTCATTTCAGCTGGGAGCGCCCTTAGGGCTACATCATTCCCAGGTCGCGTGGGTCTGTCCCTGCGGCATGTATCCCTTTTGCTTATGTCTTTAGTTTACCTTGCTGGGGACGCCGCTCGTGCCGCATCATCCCCAAGCCGCTCGGGCCTTATCCAGTGACATGTATCCCTTCTGCATTTATCTAAGCTGATTTTCCTTTCATGCTTAACCTGCCTACGATTATCACCTGCCGCCTGCCGCGGGCCTTCTCTCCCTCATGCAAATCGCTTGCATGTTAAAAGGGGTCTCCTGAGCATCGCGACTCAGGAGCTCTTACTGGCTCTCCAGCCCTCACCCCTGGCCTTGTCCACGACATCGCGACCTCGCATACCTGCGGCGACTGAGCTTGCTCGAGGGTCGGGACCTAAGGATGTAGAGCATTTGCATCTAACCATCTCGCAGGAACACACAACCGTCCAAGGCTCAAGACCAGGCGCAACCCGCCTTGAGGTAGGGCCTCGTGAGCCCCGCACTGGCTCACGAGTGCCCGAATACACCTCGTCTAGCCCTACCGTGCAAACCACGTGTCAGGGCGGGGTTGTACACGCCCCGGGGCTCCTCCCGGAGGGGGACCCCCGCCCACGTACTAGTGGAAGCACCATGCTCCACGCTGGCTGACGACACTGCCGAGGAGCGGCTATGCCCGTACACGTACGGAAGTGCTATGCTCTGCGCTGGTGATAAACAATTGAGGGCGGCCCACGGCCGTATCAACCTTAGGGAGCCCAGAGCTCAGTGTCTGGCCTCATTGCAACGCCTCCCCTCGGGAGCGCCACGCGAGGGGGCTGGACACGGGGGCTGCGCCCGGGTCACGCCCGAGCGTACGCCACCCAGCCAGGTCCCTCGGACTTGGTCGTCGCGCGCCCCTCCCTGAGCGGAGCCAAGGCATGAAGACCGTTTGAGCGTCAAGGGGGACTCCTGAGCATCGTGAATCAAGAGCCTAACTAGTCATGTAGCCCCTCACTCCTTAGTTCCGCAAGGCTAACGGCGGTTGAGGTATGTCGGCGTTCTGGGAACAGGGGTACCCAGACTTGCCTGCCTGCGGCCTACGGCGTGGCACAAGGAGTGGCCCAGTACGGCCCATCTTCGTCAACACATGCTCAAGACCCTCGCGAGGCCAAGCCTCATGAGGCGAGGCAGCAGAGGCTTCCTCGAGCACGGCCTCGTCGAGCTGGGTCACGAGGCGGAGAGATCAAGGCGGGGTACCTCACGAGGTGCCCGTGGCATAAGCCATGATGACCAAAGCGCGGGCGGGCGCCCGGTGGCGCTTAGCTGTCAGAGTCCTTGTCTCCCCTTTGGTGCAAAGGGGCAAGCGCAGCAAGGGTATCAAGCAAAGGCAACCATTTGGTGCAACAAGACCAAGACCAGCAGGACGGCAGAACGGAGGTCATCGTGGAGCCCAAGCCAGCGTCATCGTCAGGGTCTTTTGGCAGGCGAGGACCAACTTTAGTCAGGATAAGTGTACTAGACGTTCCCCTTCAAATTGGCCAATTGTTGGCGCCCTTCCCACTCAATATTTGGGAAGAGGCTCGGGGCCTTTGCCTATAAATAGGACTAGCCACCCATAGGGTAGGGCATCTGGACCTGATCAGATTGACACCCAAGAGAGAGAGAGAGAGAGGCGACTGAACTCCCCTAGCAGTTCATCGTCCCAACCAAGAACAGACCCTCGCGAGGCTGTTCTTCCCTTGTACTGTTCCTCATCAGCCCCAGAGGCAATCCACACACCACAAACTGGAGTAGGGTATTACACCACAATGGTGGCCTGAACCAGTATAAATCTTGTGTCCCTAGTGTTGTTCTTCGTGTAGTTTAGATCCTAGCGAGGCGGTGAGACATGGGTAGGCTGAGGGTTTGATCTCCGCGCGCACCCCAGTGTTCGAACCACAAGGGTCTGCCGGAACCCGAAATCCGACATTTGGCGCGCCAGGTAGGGGTGTGCCGGGATCTGCCTTCCGTCGCCTCGTGTTTTTGCCGCCCATCCCATCCATGTCAGACGCGCGTCGCACCAGCATCGGCCTGAGCGCTCTTGCCGCTCGCGTCGCCCGAGCGGCCCCGTCGGTGGCGCCCCGCGTTCCCGTCACTGCCGTCAACGCCCCCACCGGCCTGGCGGGGAACGAGCAGCAGGCGTCGTCCCTGCATCCATCGGTGCGGCGAGAAGGCCGCACCTCCACTCCGTCGCTGACTCCGGCCGGCTCCTCGTCCCATGCCCGTTGCGCTCCTGCGGACGCGCACGCCGCGCTGCTCCTGGCGCGGGAGATCCTGCACTACCGTCTCGTTGATGACCTTTACGACGAGTGGCTCGCCAGCATCACCGAGCTCGTCAGCGTCGCTGGGGGCTCCCCTGCACCGTCCCTCTCGTTGCACCGTGCACCGCCCTGCGCGGGCGACGAAGTTCCGAGGGCGCCTTAGCTGCCTCCACCTCAAGAAGGCGCCTTGGCTCCAAGGCGCATGGCCCCTGGGCGGAACCCGCTCCGTCCGACGCCAGTATAGCAAGAGAAGAGTTGCCAAGAGATCCCTCGTCCTCGGGAAGCCGCCTGTGTGCTCCCCGCACCGGCTCGGCATGAGCACGCGCCTGCTCCGGCGCATCGAGACCCCGCGCTGCACCTCGCCGCAGCGTGCAGAGACCTGCAAGATCAAGCTCTCCATCACCCAAGAGCTCCCGCGGCCACTGCAGGCTGCCGTGCCTTCCCCGCCGGTGTGCGGCGTGGCTGGCGAACAAGTTCAAGCCGACCTGCCCTGCGCTATGATGGCACAAACTGACCTGTTGAGTTCCTCCAGGCTCTCGAGCTGGGCATCGGCCGCCAATGGAGCGAGAAGGTCATGGCGAACTGGTTCCCCATGGCGCTCAGGGCGGTGCTACTTTGGCTCTGAACACAGCTCTGGCATGATATCCTCTGGGGCGAGATCGCACCCGATTCATCGCCAACTTACAAGGCACCCGCGACCGGCCCCACCATGGCGACTTGCGCCATCAGCGGCAGCAGCCGGAGAGACCTGCGAAGTTCATCCAGCACTTCAACAGCGCTCGCCTTAAGATCCCCAAGGTGTCTGAGGAGGCCATCATCTCAGCCTTCTCCGACGGCGTGCATGATGTCAAGATGAAGGAGGAGCTCGCGATCCATGAAGACTTGTGCACCTCCCTGGAGCTGTTCAATCTGGCGACCAAGTGCGCAAAGGGCTGAGGAAGGGCGCCTGTCCCTCCTCGAGCTGCCCACTGCTGAACCAGAAGAGAAGAAGCCCAAGACCAAGGACGTGAAGCGCAAGGGGGCTGCCGTGCTTGCAGCAGAGCCAGACACCATGCGAGGTAGGGATCAGCCTGAGTCATCCAAGGGCAGCCGGTACTGCGTGTACCACAACCTCCACACCCACAACACCAACGAATGCCAAGAACTCAGAGCCGTGCGAGACATGCGTGCCGGCCGACGCCCTGAGCGTAGCGACAGGGGCTATGGCCGAGGAGGAGGAAGAGGTGGAGGACGATGGGAAGACCGTGGACCTCGCCAAGGGTGGCGTGACCGACCTCGCAAGGACCGCTGGCAGGATCAGCCTCGTGAGGGAGGTTGGAGGGACCCACCTCGCGAGGGGGGTTGGAGAGATCAGCCTCGCGAGGATCGCCCACAAGGCAATGCGGGCCTCCCTCCTCTGCCACCACAGCCAAGGAGGAATGAAGACCATCACCAGGACGAGGGGGCTGGAGGCTTCCAGGAGCCGCGCGCAATCGTTTGCATCTTGGTCGGCGCACAAGCCCCGGCCTCTCAGCGCATCTTCAAGAAGTTTGCCCGCGAAGTGAATGCAGTCCTCCCCAAGCTTGAGGCTACACGCCCTCTCAGGTGGTCATCGTGCGCTATCACGTTCAGCTCAGCGGATCAGCTCAAATGTGCGGCCACTGCAGGAGTCCTCCCGATGCTTTGTTCCCCAATCATCAGTAACGTGCAAGTCACCAGGACCCTCATTGATGGCGGAGCAGGGCTCAACGTCCTATCCGTCGAAACGTTCAACAATCTCCAAGTGCCATACAATCAGCTGCAGCCAACCAAGCCCTTCTCATGAGTCACCGATGGTTCCACGGTTCCGATAGGGCAGGTCCACCTTCCTGTTACCTTCGGGAACCGCAACAACTACCGCACGGAGCTCATTGACTTCGACGTCGCTCACATCCGCCTGTCGTACAACGCCATCCTCGGTACCCAACCTGGCCAAGTTCATGGTCGTGACCCATCACGGCTACAATGTCCTCAAGATGCCGAGAAGCGCGGAGTCATCACATGCCTTGTGAAGAGAGAGCGCTGTGTGTTCCTGGAGCGTGCCTTCGAGCTGCATCAATTGAAGACCAGGACCACGAGGCAGGAGGCCTCCCGAGGCTGCTCCTAAGAAGAAGAAGACATCGCTGGCCCGACCCTCGGGAGGCAGGCCCCTCGAGTCCACGCCCATTCGGGGGCACCTCATACATCGCATAGGAAGGCGTGCGGCGCCCTCCTCGGCGGGGCTCGGGGGCTTCGGAGGCCATCGACTTTGCTAAGATCACGAGGGAGCTCGGGCACCACTTGGGCGTGCTTCAATCGCATTTTCCTCGGGAGGAAGCAAGGCAAGGAGGTCAAACCCTCGAGAATTCATCAGCGAGATCATTCAGGGAGTTGCAGGAGTCAAGAGTCATGAGTGGCAGCCACCGCTTGCCCGCCGTAGCTCCCCATCCAGGCGAGGATGGTGGGCTGCGCGTCTGCATCAACATACCAGGACTCAATCGAGCCGCCTCTCAGGAGCGCCTCTGGCCCTCACGCGTGGGGCGCTGCGAAGGTCCACCCCACAGCTATGTTCGCATGCCTTACGGCCTGCCGAACGCGGCTGCGGTGCATCAACGCCTCATGAGGAGCATCTTGGAGGCTCGAGCGATCGAGCGCCAGCGATCTGGCGAGAGATGGAGATGGTCGCGAGGAGCCCAGCGCACCCGGAGCCTCCCGAGGCCCCTGGTCATGGGGGCTCGTGAAGATCGTCTCCGCGGCGCCGCCGTCTGCTACTTGACATCCCTCCATCTTGACATCATCGGTGACATCCTTGAGTTTCATTTTCAGGTGGGCGCCCTAGGGCTGCATCATTCCCAGGCCGCGTGGGTCCGTCCCTGCGGCGTGTATCCCCTTTAGTTCATGTTTTCAGCTTACTTTATCGGGGGCGCCCCTCGAGCTGCATTATCCCCAAGCTACCCGGGCCAGACCCGGTGGCACGTATCCCTCTCGCATTTATTCAGGTCGTGCGTTTGACCCATCATGATCATTGTTTGATGCTTGCCTATGGCACCCTTTTTTCTTCATGTCGGCTGCTTGCACGTTAAAGGGGGGGGGGTACCTGAGCATCGCGACTCATGGGCTCTTACTGGCTCTCCAGCTGTCGGTGTCAAAACCGGCGGATCTCGGGTAGGGGGTCCCGAACTGTGCGTCTAGGCGGATGGTAACAGGAGACAAGGGACACGATGTTTTTACCCGAGTTCGGGCCCTCTCGATGGAGGTAAAACCCTACTCCTGCTTGATTGATATTGATGATATGGGTAGTACAAGAGTGGATCTACCACGAGACCAAGGAGGCTAAACCCTAGAAGCTAGCCTATGGTATGATTGTTGTAATGGTTGTTGTGTCCTACGGACTAAAACCCTCTGGTTTATATAGACACCGGAGAGGGCTAGGGTTACACAGAGTCGGTTACAATGGTAGGAGATCTACATATCCGTATCGCCAAGCTTGCCTTCCACGCCAAGGAAAGTCCCATCCGGACACGGGACAAAGTCTTCAATCTTGTATCTTCATAGTCTTGGAGTCCAGCTGACGATGATAGTCCGGCTGTCCGGACACCCCTAGTCGAGACTCCTCGGTAGCCCCTGAACCAGGCTTCAATGACGATGAGTCCGGCGCGCATATTGTTCGGCATTGCAAGGCGGGTTCCTCCTCCGAATAATTCATAGAAGATTGCGAACAGCAGGATAGTGTCCGGCTCTGCAAAATAAATTCCACATTCCACCGTAGAGAGAATAATATGTACACAAGTTCAATCTGCTGACGTATTTTGTGGCATGACGTCACACTACTACCAAGCCTTTACTTGAATCGTTTTTATTATACCACCTCGGTAGCGTTTAGCGGCGGTTTCCTTAGCACGTCTTGTCGAAGCGGAGATCGTGTTCCCCTTATCCGGGATTCTCATCAATACGGACGTGGGTGACCCAACGCGCCATTGATGGTGGCGCTTAGGAGACAAGCGAGTTTTACTAGGCGGTGGGGCGTATAGTCTTCGTCGCCCATATATAAGGGATAAGGATCCACCCTTTTTACCTCGCCTTCTTCCTCCTTTGCTTATCCATCTCTCTTTTCGAGCTCCAGCGCCCAAGTCCGCGCATCTCGTCTCGACCTTCTCCGACCATGTCGGGCGGGAGGCAAATGGTTGGCCTCCTCCGTTACGGAGGGCACGTCAAAAACTTCGCGCAGCGCCGGATATCTGTCGGTGACATCGCAGCACCGGCTGCCCAACAAGGGCAGCTCATCCCCACCCAGGCCCCATGAGAGGTCGTGTTCCTTCCCCACTTCCTCCGCTGGATGGGCTTTCCACTTCACCCCTTTGTCAGGGGCTCATGTTCTACTACGGCCTGGATTTCCACGATCTGGCGCCGAACTTCATCCTCAACATCTCGGCGTTTATCGTCGTGTGCGAGGCCTTCCTCTGCATCCAGCCCCACTTCGGCTTGTGGCTCAAGACCTTCAATGTCAAGCCGAAGGTGGTGAAGGGCACTCAAGCGGAGTGCGGAGGCGCCATGTTGGGCAAGATGCCCAACGTCCTTTGGTTTGAAGGGGCCTTTGTGGAGTCCGTCAAGGGGTGGCAATCGGGGTGGTTCTACATCACCGAGCCGCGTGACCCTAAGTGGGCGGCGGCCCCCGAGTTCAGATCTGGTATCCCTATGCAGCTCACCTCCACAGAAGAAGGGCTTGCTATGGGGTAGTTGGAGGCAGACGGGACTCCAAGCTGTATCCGAAGCTAGTGAACAAGAAGCTCGGGCTTGTCAATGTGGTCCAAGTCATGCTCATCCGCGGATTCTCCCATGCCAAACGGGCATTTAAATTGTGGGAGTTCAATCCGGCACAACACGGGCATTGGCGGGCTCTTGACCTGACGTCGAAAGGCGCTGGAGGTCTGTTCAAGGGCGCCGAGGCTCCGCATCCGCCCTTGAAGATCGCGGATTTTGCTCGCAGCGTCCGGTGACGAGGTAAGTGATTCTACCCCTTACGGGACACTTGTTTTAATAGTTTGACCCTAAGCGGGTTTCAATCTCCCTTTTCCTTTGACGGATTTGGATGAAGAAGGCGAGCGGATCATCTGCCCGGCTCCCATGCCGAAAACCCGGTGAGGCGCCCGTCTGGCGGGGCTGCTCGTTCGGCACCGCATGTGGTGCGGATAAGAAAACCAAGAAGGAGGCCACGGTACTTGAAAGAGTTCCCATTTTCGGTGTCCGGCGACTCGGGCGGACTCCTCCCGAAGCAGGAGGAGGAAGAAGAATCTCTCGGAGGAAGGAGAGAGGAAGAGGAAGGCTTCCCGGCGAAGGGCGAAGGGTCAGAGGAAGGACTATTCCCGGATAGCTCCGCCAGCGCCAGCGTTGGCGGCGAAGAGTGGCCCTCAAGGGCGGGCCTCCGCAAGATCGTAAGTATCCGGATTCTGAATGATTTGTAATTTCTTTTGCGTCACATAGTGTCCTTCTAATGCCGCTTTGCATGGTAGACGGTGATGATGATCTCCCGCTTCATCAAGCGGGTCGTTGGCTCCGTCGGATGTGGATTCCATCATTGCCTCCACCCCTCGCGGCGAGGGCGCCGAGTGGGATCGAGGAAGGACCCATCGGAGGAGGCTCGGGCGCCGCAAGGCAGCCTCCCGGACTTTCTTGCCGGACTCCACGCGGAACCCGCGATGGTTCCGGAGTCCGCATCTTGACCTTCGCAAGAAGGGCAAGACGTGACGCCGGGCGGCCCCGTCCAGCGGGGCGCGAACAACTTGTTGGGCGCTCAAAACACTTCCATCGAGGAAGAACACCGCACTATCATGAGTGCGGTGATTGAAAATTCAGACTCTCCAAGGCGGGCTGGCCGAAGCTTCGCGGTAGCCTTCTAACGAGGCTTTGAGGTAAGAAGTTAAAATATACAGCGTAATACTGCATAGGCGATGCGCCCGATGCTCGGTTCGGTGTTAGAAAGAAAAGCGGATGAGGATCTAAAAGATATCTGTGAGGTTGCTAAAAATTATGTTAATATGGGTTTGCAGGCTGCGCTGCTGACCTCTGCCGCACTGACTGCGGAGGTCGGTGCTTTGAAGCAGGGCCTCGAGCGGTTCGAGCAAGAGCTCGGCCGTGCCAAGAAGCAGCTCGAGGACAAAGAAGGTGAGTAACACTGCTTTGAATAGTTACCTTACAGAAAAGGATTTAGGTTGCAATAAAAAATAACAAGGATAACGTGGGTACTGCAGGGCCCACGAATGAGGTGGCAACCCTGAAGGAGGTTGTGTCCATGGCCGAATGCAATGCGGCCATGAGCAGGCGAGAGAGAGAGAAGCAGGAGGCGCGGGTAGCGGAGGTGTGGCAAGAGCTCCAGGTTCTCATGGAAAAGCATGAGAGTTTGGAGTGCGACTCAAAGACTAGAGAGTCCGAGCTTACCTCGGCTCTCGAAAGTGCCAAAGCCACCAAGGCTGAGGCCCATAAGGCCCTTCAGGAGGTTGAGGATGTGAAGAAAATAGCAGCGGGTAAGGCATTTTTCATGCAAAGCAAGCATGTTAATGTAAACTTTATGATACTTACCCGAATTCGGAGCTCTCCAGGGGCATTTGCAGATCTGCCTCGCAGTGTGTCTGATGCCGCCGCATTCTACCGAGCCGAGGAGGGAGCTCAATGGAGAAGGTCTTACGGTCTCGATCTGTTGAGGCCGGCCATCCGTGCCCCTAGCGACCAGGTGAAGCGGTGGTCGAGCTCCTAAGGTAGCCGAGCGAGCCATGAAGGGCCTCATTGTCCGGTTTGGCTGGAGAGGCCATGCACAGGAGCTACCGGCCTCGTCTGACGGCTGGTGGATGTGTGCCCCTGGGTGGAGGTCATCAAGCGCTCACTTTGTATTGAAGGTGCTCGTCGGGCCCTTGCCAGCGCAAAGGTGCATAGGGCAGGCTGGATCACGGAGAGGCTTATCAGCGGCGCGCCCGGTGGTAAGGAGTATCGTCGCCGAGATGTACTATAAGACTGTCTGAAGGGTGCCCGCAAGATTGCGGATGAGTGCCCAGAGATGTAATTATTGAGTAAACTCACAATGTGTTATCCTGTCGCTGAAAACTTTGTTCATATCGCTAAGCAACGCTTATTGATTTAAAATATTACCTTACATGCGGCCGTTTATAAAATCGAGAGATGGCAAGTCGTCGGCTTCACCCCCATGTCACGAGTCTTTGGGGTGTTCGGGATAAACTTGAGCACTCTTGTTCCCATTTTGGGTCCATCTAGGAGGCGCTCAACACAATGAACAAGGCAACCGGACTTATAATGCTTGAACACTCTCACTTAGCCATAGAATTCTTTAATTTTAAATTTGGTGAAGCCCCTAGTATTCGGAAGACCGAGTTCGGGGCGCTATCCACGCCTTGGCCGGACATTATCCGGTTCTTCGCTCGAAGCGGCATAAGTCTTTAGGGACTCGAAAAGACCTCTCGAACAGCGACCAGTCTCTCGCCTTATCATGCCAGTCAATTTTAGCTTTCTCCACTGAGGCGCTCGCCCAGCTCAACCGGGCGCAATCGCGATGGTTCTCCCACTACCTTAGCCGACGAGCGGAACATAAGGTACCAAAACATGGGGGCCGGGCAAACCCAACTATTGACCCAAGACATGATTCGGAGCCTATTCATATAATGCTATAAGTTCGGGGTGCCGCACTTGTGAAAGTGTTGGGACTTATCACACCATAATGCGGGGAACATAAGCCCCTAGTGTATTCGGCCGTACCAAAATATACGGGTGCAAGATGTCATTAATGAACATATATGTAAAGTAATGCAATTATATGCAAAAAAGTGCTACATTATTTATTCAAGGAATTCTGCTATGAGTGCGGAATGATACAAATAGTGCAGTAAGCAAGGGATTGGACTAATTAAACATGTCCCCCTCCAGGGGTGGGCTGCGGACTGGTGTATATAATCAAATTTAATGCTCGTAATGGAGACCACCTGAGTGTTCGTCCCAGCCTTTCTCCCTCCATGGCTGTTGCATCATGAGTTCAGCGGGTTCGCCGCCGGACAGGGCCTCTGGTGAACGGAGTCCTGTGTATAAAAAGAAGGAAAAAATAAAAATAAAAAGAGCGACACACTTGGGAGCCCCTGGTGTGGTCAAGCCGCACTCTAGGTCTGTTGTGGTCGTGCCCCTTCCCCTATGCCCATGGTATCTCCAGAGCGTAATGATGTACGTGGAGGGCTGGTCTTGCAATCATGCGAGGGCTGGGGTTGGGGCCGCATTGCTCTGGCGATGCTCGGGCGTGCGGTGGTCTTGATTGATGTTGCTCGGGCGTGTTTGGCGTGTCCGGTCGTTTAACGGCGGACTCGAAAATGCCTCGAAGGCTGCTCTGTACTTCTGCTGCGAGAGCTGCTGTATGTTCCTCCGTTCGGAGGGCGTTCAATATTTCCGTTGACCGTGGTGACTCCACGAGGGCCTGGCATCTTGAGCTTGAGGTATGCGTAATGCGGCACGCGTTGAACTTTGCGAGCAGCGGTTCGTCCGAGCAGAGCGTGATAGTCGCTGCGGAATGGGACTATGTCGAAGATTAACTCCTCGCTCCGGAAATTGTCCGGGGATCCAAAGACCACTTCGAGTGTGGCTGAGCCTGTACAATTGGCCTCAACACCTGGTATGGCGCCTTTGAAGGTCGTCTTTGTAGGTTTAATCCTTGAGGGTCTATGCCCAGCTTGCGCCTTGTATCTGATAAAGCAGGTTCAGGCTACTGCCGCCGTCCATCAGGACTCTCGTGAGGTGAAATCCATCGGCGATTGGGTCTAAAACCAATGCGGTGAATCCGCCATGGCGGATCTTGGTCGGATGGTCTCTTGATCGAAAGTGATAGGGCAAGAGGACCATGGATTGAACTTGGGCGATGGCTCCATCGCATATCGTCCCTTAGTGCGCTTCCGCTCCCTCTTGGGTATATGGGTTGCGTATATCATGTTTACCATCGGCACTTGTGGGGAACCATACATCCTCTTGTGTTCGGCGGTCGGGTGTCTTCCTCGTCGTCATTTGTGCAGCCTTGTCATTGTTTTCGACAATTAACTTGCCTGCTGTAAATACCCAACAATCTCTGTTGGTGTGGTTAGCTGGCTTTTCGAAGTGCCATGTATCGGCATGGCGGTCGAGTATTCGGTCCAAATTGGACGGACCGGAATGGTTCTTTTGAATGGCTTCTTCCGTGACGGGTTTAGAGCCTCGGAATCGGCGTTGACGCCGTATCCTCATTGTTATCGCCGTTAACACGGCGTTTGTTTTTTCGGCGGCGACCTGCCATTGTGGTCCTTAGTATCCGGACTGCTAGCATTTTCTTTGAGGTTGTTGCTGCGAGCTAGCCAGCTATCCTCTCCCGCCTGAAGCGGGTCATTAATGATGTGAGGGCTGCCATGGATTTGGCTTTTCCGTCCTAGGTGCGGGCTAGCCACTCGTCGCGGATGTTATGTTTGAAGGCTGCGAGGGCCTCTGCATCCGGACGGTCGGCGATTTGATTTTTCTTTGTTAAGAACCGTGTCGAGAATTGCTGGCGATTAAATCTTCTCTGGATTATGTGGCTTAGGTCATCGGCGTCGGTGGTCGCACCTATGTGCCACAGAAGTTGTCGAGGAATCGGCTTCGTGTCCTCCCAACACCCAATTGACTCTGCGGGCAAGCTGTTAAGCCAATGCCGAGCTGGTCCTATAAGCTTGAGTGGGAGATATTTGATGGCGTGGAGATCGTCTCCGTGGGCCATATGGATATGAAGGAGATAATCTTTGATCCAAACCGCAGGGTCTGTTGTGCCATCGTAGGATTCAATGTTGATGGGTTTAAACCCTTCAGGGATTTGATGATCCATTACTTCGTCTGTGAAGCATAGTGGGTGTGCGGTGCCTCTGTATTGAGCAATGTCACGTCGTAGCTCAAGAGAGCGTTATGCTGCTGTGTTCGGCCCGACCGAGTTCTTTGTATCCGGTAGCGGCGGTATTTGTCGTGGTGGGTGGGGAGCCCACGTGATCCATAGATAGATCTGGATTGCCTTGCCTTGTCCTCCAATATATCCCGCAAGTCCGGCGCGTTCCCTCGTTGCTTTGTACTTTTTGAGCGATGCCGGGTACAGTCTTGGTGGAGGGCCTAGGTGCCTCTGTGTGCCGACCATGGGGTGGTCGGTCTGCCGTATTCACTACCCAGAACCCTGCCAGAGCCCTATTTTTTAGAAGAAATTGACTGTGCGTTGGTGATGAAGGTATATATGCTTCCTCCTCTAGTCGGGGGAGCAACTTGCGTTTTGGGTAGCTCTTGGAGGGGCGTTCGAGTTCATACTCTTGACGCGAGGACCTCGGTCCATCATCGGCCAGCGGTCTTGATCAGCTTGAAGCTGCTGCTACTTTTCTTTAGGCTATTTGCGTGGCCATTAGCCTGCGTTTGAAAGCGCTCTTGTTAACGGGATCTTGAGCACGATGAATTAAATGCGTCGTCGAGGCTTGCCTCGTCTCCGTAGGAGGTATGTAATTATCATCCTCGACCTCTTAATGCGCTCTCTCGTGAGGGCTTGCTTCGCATCCTCCTGCGCTGAATCTTCTTTGGAGGGTTGTCTTCGGCACTTTACGGGGTGTTATTATCTCTGTGTCGGAATCTCCATTCTTCTTTGTGGCGGGATTTAGAGCGGCGCCGCCCGGCGTCGGTGTTTGGGCTGTTTCTTTAAGGAATCTGCCTCCGCCGCTTCTTCGCCGTCCCCATCTTTTGGGGTGTCCACCATGTATATGTCGTATGGCGAGGTGGTCTTCGATTGCCACATAGGTGCTGGTTCTTGATCGTCTCCGGCATCGTCGTCCATACCGTCGATGTCTTTGGAGTCGTAGTCTAGCATGTCGGTTAGGTCGTCGACAGTGGCTACAAAGTGGGTGGTGGGTGGGTTTTGAATTTCTTCGTCGTCCGCATCCCAACCATCCTGGCCATAGTCCGGCCAGGGCTCTCCGGATAGCGAGAGATGCTTTAGCAAATTTAGAATGTCGCCAAAGGGTGAGTGCTGAAAGATGTCCGCAGCAGTGAACTCCATGATCGGCGCCCAATCAGATTCGATTGGCAGGGGCACAGGAGGTTCGGAGTCCGGCACCTCGGAGTCACGAGCTTTATAAGGGACGAGGTCAGCATTCGGCTCCATCACTGTGGAAGTTGCAGCTCCCAAGGCGGTGTCCAGCCACTCATCCCCGATCTGCGCGATCGGCTCCGGACTATGGGTCGGGCGGATTAGATGTCTGACCTCAAAACCTTTGTCCGGCGGCAAGTTAGATCATGCCCATCGTGATCAGTGCGGCACACTCGGCTGCGCCTCAGATCCATCGAAGATCAAGTCTCCGCGGATATCCGCCATGAAGTTTAGGCTTCCAAATCTGACCCGATGGCCAGGGGCGTAGCTTTCGATCTGCTCCAGATGGCCAAGTGAATTGGCCCTTGATCGGCAAGCCGCCCGAATCTGAAGATCTGTCGGGGAGAAAAGTCTCACCCTAGGCGGCGTTGTTGTTTGAAGAAGCCATCGAGGCCTATCGGTGGCGACAGAGGAACTCTCAATGAAAGCACCAATGTCGGTGTCAAAACCGGCGGATCTCGGGTAGGGGTCCCGAGCAGTGCGTCTAAGCGGATGGTAACGGAGACAAGGGACACGATGTTTTTACCGAGTTCGGACCCTCTCGATGGAGGTAAAACGCTACTCCTGCTTGATTGATATTGATGATATGGGTAGTACAAGAGTGGATCTACCACGAGACCAAGGAGGCTAAACCCTAGAAGCTAGCCTATGGTATGATTGTTGTAATGGTTGTTGTGTCCTACGGACTAAAACCCTCCGGTTTATATAGACACCGGAGGTGGCTAGGGTTACACAGAGTCGGTTACAATGGTAGGAGATCTACATATCCGTATCGCCAAGCTTGCCTTCCACGCCAAGGAAAGTCCCATCCGGACACGGGACGAAGTCTTCAATCTTGTATCTTCATAGTCTTGGAGTCCGGCTGACGATGATAGTCCGGCTGTCCGGACACCCCCTAGTCCAGGACTCCCTCACCAGCCCTCACCCTCTGGCCTTGTCCACGGCATCGCGACTTGGCATACCAGCGATGGCTGAGCCCCTTCGAGGGCGGGACAGGGGCGTGAAACACCGACATCTAACCAAATCTGAGGACACATCACAAGTAAAGGCCCGAGCCAGGCGCAACCCGCCTTGAGGTAGGGCCCCGTGAGTCCATGGCGGCTCACGGGTGCCCAAATACACCTCGCCAGGCCCTACCGTGCCAGCCATGTGTCCGAGGCAGGGCTGTCCACGCTCAGGGGCTCCTCCGGAGGATCCCCCTCACGTGCAGTGGAAACACCATGCTCTTACCTGGTGGCGACCTTTGCCGAGGCGGCTATGCCCATACACACTCTGAGCGCTATGCTCCGCTGGTGATTAACAGTGAGGTGGCCCCGGCTGCATCAACCTCGGGAGCCCAGGCTCAATGTCTAGCCTCATCATGCGCCTCCCCTCGGGAGTGCAGCGAGGGCTGGGCACGGGGCTGCGCCCGGTCACGCCAGGCGCCGCCACCCAGCCGAGCCCCTCGGGCCTGGTTCGTCACTGCGCCTCTCCCGGCGGAGCCAAGGTCTGAAGGCCGTTTGAATGTCGAGGGGACTCCTGAGCATCGCGATTCAAGAGCCTAACTGGTCACGTAGCCCCTCACCCCTTAGTTCCGAAAGGCTAACGGCGGTTGAGGTATGCGCGGGGCCAGGCTCTACCGACGTAGAACGGTAATCTCACCCATACATGTCACCTCCCTACTTGTTGTTCGTGCGTCAAGGGGGACTCCTGAGCATCGCGACTCAGGAGCCTAACTTGTCACGTAGCCCCTCACTCCTTGGTCCCGTCCTGGTTTCCGGTCGGGGCTAACGGCGGCTGAGGTATGCGCGGGGCCGGGCTCTGCCGACGTATAACACAAACAAGTAGGAAGGAAAAACTCAAATCTCAAGAAATTCAAAAGCAAATATTACAGTACATAGAGTACTTTGACAACGCCAAACACAAGTTTAAACGCCTCCACGAGGTAGAATGCATGTTGCAAGGATTAAAAGCAGGACGGGAGCCGTGAAGGAGTCACTTTTTGGCGGCACCATCGCTGGTGATGGTGCTACGCTGGGCAGCTTCGCCTCGAGGAGCCTCAAGACCGGCAGCGCCTTGCTTGCTTGGTCTTTGAAGGCCGTAACCATGATGAGAGCCTCGCGCGACCCTTCACGGCCTCGGCGGTGGCGGCAAGCTTCGCCGCTCACGAGCTCAATGATTTGTCAAGGTCAATCTTTGGGGTCGCGAAGGTAGACGTGGGTGAAGACGCGTGTCAGCGTCGTAGAAGAAAGGGTGCGCGCCTCAGCCTTAGCCGTGGGGCCGAGGCCGAGGGTGACATCTTCGAGGGAGCGGACCAGGAAGGGAAGCAGCTTGGCGGGGCCCTCCTCGACACCGGCCAACGGGCTTTCTAAGCCGTTGTCATAGAGCGACTTCAGCAGGGTGCGAGCCTTCACCTCCAGCTTCGTGAAGGCCACGCGATCCTCGGCTAAGACCCGCGCCTTGCCGTCCAGCTCGATCTTCTTCGCCTCCAACGCCTGCTCCAGTGCATCCAGGCGGCCTTGGCGTTCGTCAAGCTCGGCATCCCGGTCCTTGGCGGCAGCCTCGTGAGCCTTCATGTCTTCCTCCTTCTCCTGGCAGATACGGGCCTCCTTGGCAATCTGGTCTCGCAGGCCTTGCAGCTCGCTCTCCAGCACCTTGTAGCGGCCCTGGACATCCGCAACCTCACCCAAGGCGGCGTCGCGAGCAGCCTTCGCCTCGAGGACGGCCTGCTTCTCCTTGTCGCAGGCTGTCACGGCCTAGGCCAGCGCCGCTCGGACTGAAGCATCGGAGCGGACCCAGCCAGAGACCAACTCCAGGCGCCCGACCACCAAGCGAGGGTCGGCGCCCAGAAGATCTTTCCGCAGCCGGTCCAGCTCAGCAGCGGCACGATCCAGAACAATAGGAGCCGGAGAGATAGCGGTTGGCGGAGTAGGAGGCGAAGACGACAGCGTGATCACAGCACCAGGGGTCAGGACCTTCTGCGCCCCGATGACTGCGGCAGTGGCGTCAAGCACGGACGCCTCGGGAGTCGCCTGGGCCATGGGGGCTGAGCTCGCTCCAGCTAGCCCCGCCAGGCCTCGTAAGGATGACCGGGCAGGAGAGGCCCGCGTCTTGTCGTCCCCTTCTCCGGCGGATGGGGGTGCCGCCTCAGACGAAGCCTCAGGAGCCCCCTTCAGCTTCCTCGCCGCAGGAACCAGCCTAGCCAAGGAACATGGACGTCAAGCCTCAACAACAAAGCAGGAAGCAAAACAAGAGTCGAGCACTTACTCGTCACCGCCAGCAGGCTCAAGCAACCTCCGGCCAAACTTGAAGTCCGAGAGCCGGACGCTGGGTTCAACTTCAAGAGGCTCGAGAGCAGGAGGCGTGTCTGCGGATCACCTCAGAGTCGGAGAAGACCCACGGGGAACCAGTCCAGTCCTTCCCTTCTTCGGGATCAGGGGCGAGCTCTCGCCACCCCGCTCATCGCCGTCATCGTTGTCATCCGGCATGAGGCGAAGAGTGCGGGACCTGCGCCGAGGAAGGGGCGTTCTCGACTCCCCGTCGGTCGCCTCCGAATCGAGCTCCTCGTCCTCCTCCTCATCTTCTTCCTCCTCTCCGCTGGAGTCGCTGGAGGACACATTCACCGTCGCCAGGGCCGCCAGGGCCTCAGGAACCTCCGCGGGCACAGGCCCGCCCTCGTCGAAAGCAGACATGGAGTTCACCACCTGCTCCCAATCATCCCGAAGGAACAAGGGCACGGGTGCATCCTCCAACCTTGCCACGTTCCCCCCAACCAAGGATTGGAGGACCGCGGCCAGATCCTCGTCGGCCAGGGCTTCGGGGTTCGAGCGGAGGGCGGCATCGGCCCTCCCAAGCTTCCACAGCGGGAGCGAGTGTTCCCGGAGCGGAGCCACCTGATGCTCCAGGAACTCCCTCAGGAGTGACAGCCCGGTCAGTTTCGCCGTTGCCATGTTGTCCGGCCGCAGGTCCGCGTCCATCTTCTCCAGCACCGGCCTCGCGCGGGGATCAACGAGCTCCGCATGGGACCAATCGTTAGCGGACTTGGGCTGCCCCGTGGGCAGAATCAGCAGGGAGTGGGTGCGCCCAGCATCCACCATGACCCACTTGTTGGAAATATGCCCTAGAGGCAATAATAAATTAGTTATTATTATTATATTTCCTTGTTCATGATAATCGTTTATTATCCATGCTATAATTGTATTGATAGGAAACTCACATACATGTGTGGATACATAGACAACACCATGTCCCTAGTAAGCCTCTAGTAGACTAGCTTGTTGATCAATAAATGGTTACAGTTTCCTGACCATGGACATTGGATGTCGTTGATAACGGGATCATATCATTAGGAGAATGATGTGATGGACAAGACCCAATCCTAAGCCTAGCACAATGATCGTGTAGTTCGTATGTTAAAGCTTTTCTAATGTCAAGTATCATTTCCTTAGACCATGAGATTGTGCAACTCCCGGATACCGTAGGAATGCTTTGGGTGTACCAAACGTCACAACGAATGGCGGGTGGCTATGAAGGTACACTACGGGTATCTCCGAAAGTGTCTGTTGGGTTGGCATGAATCGAGACTAGGATTTGTCACTCCGTGTGACGGAGAGGTATCTCTGGGCCCACTCGGTAGGACATCATCCTAATGTGCACAATGTGACCAAGGGGTTGATCACAGGATGATGTGTTACGGAACGAGTAAAGAGACTTGCCAATAAGGAGATTGAACAAGGTATCGGGATACCGACGATCGAATCTCGGGCAAGTACTATACCGCTAGACAAAGGGAATCAAATACGGGATTGATTGAATCCTCGACATCGTGGTTCATCCGATGAGATCATCGTGGAACATGTGGGAGCCAACATGGGTATCCAGATCCCGCTGTTGGTTATTGGCGGAGAGTTGTCTCGGTCATATGCGCATTATTCGAACCGTAGGGTCTTCACATAAGGTTTGGTGGCGCTAGAGTTATTATGGGAAACAGTATGTGGTTACCAAAGGTTGTTAGTCCGGATGTGATCCCAGACGTCACGAGGAGTTCGGAATGGTCCGTGGTGAAGATCGATATATTGAATGAAGGGTATTGGAGTCGGAAGTGTTCGGGGTGCGGGCTATGGCCAGCATGACCGAAAGGTGTTTGAGGAGCCCGGCAAGTGTTGGAGGGCCTCGTGGGCCAAGGGAAGGGCAAACCAGCCCACTAAGGGTGGTGCGCCCTCCCACCCCCTCTCCGTAACCGGGAGAGGTGGGGCGCCTCCCTAGGGCAGCCCCTTCCCGGCTTGGGGGCAAGTTTCCTAGGGGTGGGGTGCCCAAACCCATCTAGGGTTTCCCCTGTGGCCGCGCCCCTCCCTAGGGAACCCTAGGCGCCTCCTCCACCCCTTACCCCTATATAGTGAGGGAGAGAGGGCGGCCGGACACCTTCCTTGGCACAACCCTCTCCTCCTCCAACACCTCCTCCTCCTCCGTAGTGCTTGGCGAAGCCTGTTTGAGAACCACAGAGCTCCACCACCACCACGCCGTCGTCTTGTCGGAGTTCTCCTCAACTTCTCCTCTCCCTTGCTGGATCAAGAAGGAGGAGATGTCCCGGGCTGTCACGTGTGTTGAGCAGCGAGGCGCCCGTCCGTTCGGTGCTAGATCGGATCTTCCGCGATTTGAATCGCCATGAAGTCGACTCCATCATCCGCGTTCTTGAAGCGCTTCCGCAGCAATCTTCAAGGGTATGAAGATGCTCATCCTCTCCCTCTCTTGTTGCTAGAATCTCCATAGATTGATCTTGGTGTTGCGTAGAAAATTTTGAATTTCGCTCGTTCCCCAACAGTGGTATCACGGTAGGTCTATCGTAGTTTCTATGCACGAGTAGAACACAAGTTGTTGTGGGCGTTGATTTTGTTCAATATGCTTACCGTTACTAGTCCAATCTTGTTTGACGGTATTGTGGGATGAAGCGGCCTGGACCGACCTTACACGTGCGCTTCGTGAGACGAGTTCCACCGGTGACATGCACTAGTTGCATAAGGTGGCTAGCGGGTGCCAGTCTCTCCCACTTTAGTCGGATTGGATTAGGTGAAAAGGGTCCTTATGAAGGGTAAATAACAATTGACATATCACGTTGTGGTTTTTGCATAGGTAAGAAATGTTCTTGCTAGAAACCCATAGCAGCCATGTAAAACATGCAAACAACAATTAGAGGACGTCTAACTTGTTTTTGCTGGGTATGCTATATGATGTGATATGGCCAAAAAGAATGTGATGAATGATATGTGATGTATGAGATTGATCATGTTCTTGTAATAGGAATCACGACTTGCATGTCGATGAGTATGACAACCGGCAAGAGCCATAGGAGTTGTCTTAATTTATTGTATGACCTGCGTGTCAATGAACAACGCCATGTAATTACTTTACTTTATTGCTAAACCGTTAGCCATAGTAGTAGAAGTAATAGTTGGCGAGACAACTTCATGGAGACATGATGATGGAGATCATGATGATGGAGATCATGGTGTCATGCCGGTGACGATGATGATCATGGAGCCCCGAAGATGGAGATCAAAAGGAGCAAAATGATATTGGTCATATCATGTCACAATTTGATTGCATGTGATGTTTATCATGTTTATGCATCTTATTTGCTTATAACGACGGTAGCTTAAATAAGATGATCCCTACTAATAATTTCAAGAAAAGTGTTCCCCTAACGTGCACCGTTCTGGAAGGTTCGTTGTTTGAAGCACCACGTGATGATCGGGTGTGATAGATTCTAATGTTCGAATACAACGGTGTATGCCAGATTTACACACGCAATACACTTAGGTTGACTTGACGAGCCTAGCATGTACAGACATGGCCTCGGAACACGGAAGACCGAAAGGTCGAGAATGAGTCATATAGAAGATACAATCAACATGAAGATGTTCACCGATATTGACTAGTCCGTCTCACGTGATGATCGGACATGGCCTAGTTGACTCGGATCATGTAATCACTTAGATGACTAGAGGGATGTCTATCTGAGTGGGAGTTCATAAGATGAACTTAATTATCCTGAACATAGTCAAAAGATCTTTGTAAATTATGTCGAAAGCTCGCGCTTTAGCTCTACTGTTTAGATATGTTCCTAGAGAAAAAAATTCAGTTGAAAGTTGATAGTAGCAATTATGCGGACTAGGTCCGTAAACTGAGGATTGTCCTCGTTGCTTCGTAGAATGCTTATGTCCTCAATGCCTTTGCTCGGTGGAGCTGAACCTCGAGCGTCAAATCGTGGGTGTTGCGAACATCTAACATACACGCTTTGATAACTACGTGATAGTTCAGTTAAGCGGTTTAGAGTTGAGGCACCAAAGGCGATTTGAAGCGTCATGAACATATGAGTTGTTTCGAGGGCTGAAATTGGGATTTCAGGCTCGTGCCCACGTCAAGAGGTATAAGTGAAGGAAATATGCCCTAGAGGCAATAATAAAGTTATTATTTATTTCCTCATATCATGATAAATGTTTATTATTCATGCTAGAATTGTATTAACCGGAAACATGATACATGTGTGAATACATAGACAAACATATAGTCACTAGTATGCCTCTACTTGACTAGCTCATTAATCAAAGATGGTTATGTTTCCTAACCATAGACATGTGTTGTCATTTGATTAATGGGATCACATCATTAGGAGAATGATGTGATTGACATGACCCATTCCGTTAGCCTAGCACTTGATCGTTTAGTATACTGCTATTGCTTTCTTCATGACTTATACAAGTTCCTGTAACTATGAGAATTATGCAACTCCCGTTTACCGGAGGAACACTTTGGGTACTACCAAATGTCACAACGTAACTGGGTGATTATAAAGGAGTACTACAGGTGTCTCCGAAGGTACATGTTGAGTTGGCGTATTTGAGATTAGGTTTTGTCACTCCGATTGTCGGAGAGGTATCTCTGGCCCTCTCGGTAATGCACATCATTATAAGCTTTGCAAGCAATGTGACCAATGAGTTGGTTACGAGATGATGCATTCTGAGCGAGTAAAGAGACTTGCCGATTAGCGAGATTGAACTAGGTATTGGATACCGATGATCAAATCTCGGGCAAGTAACATACCGATGACAAAGGAACAACGTATGTTGTTATGCGGTTTGACCGATAAAGATCTTCGTAGAATATGTAGGAACCAAAATGGGCATCCAGGTCCCGATATTGGTTATTGACCGAGAATGGTTCTAGGTCATGTCTACATAGTTCTCGAACCCGTAGGGTCCGCATGCTTAACGTTACGATGATAATTTTATTATGAGTTTACAAGTTTTGATGTACCGAAGTTTGTTGGTCCGGATGTGATCACAGACATGACGAGGAGTCTCGAAATGGTCGAGACATAAAGATTGATATATTGGGCGACTATATTCGGACACCGGAAGTGTTAGGGTGATTTGGAGAAAACTTGGTCTTGGGAGGTTACGGAACCCCGGGAAGTATTGGGCCTTAGTGGGCTGAGGGGAGAGAGGGCAGCCCAGGGGTGTGCGCGCCTCCCAAGAGGAGTCTGAATTGGACTAGGGGAGGCGCGGCCCTCTTTCCCTCTCCTCTCCCTCTTTCCTTCCCCTTCCTCCTTCCTAGTTGGACTAGGAAGGGAGTCCTACTCCCACTAGGAGGAGGACTCCCCCTCCTGGCGCCCAAGGGCGGCCGGCCTCCCCTGCTCCTTTATATATGGGGGGGGGCACCCCATAGACACACAAGTTGATCTCGGATCGTTCCTTAGCCATGTCGGTGCCCCCTCCACCATATTCCACCTCGGTCATATCGTCGCGGAGTTTAGGCGAAGCCCTGCGCCCGATAGAACATCATCATCTTCACCACGCCGTCAAGCTTTGACGGAACTCATCTCGGAGCTTTGCTGGATCGGAGGCGGAGATCGTCATCGAGTGAGCGTGTCTGAACTCGGAGGCCCGTGCGTTCGGTGCTTGGATCGGTCGGATCGTGAAGGCGTCGACTACATCAACGCGTTGTGCTAGCGCTTCGCTTACGGTCTCACAGTGCGTGGGCGAACACTCTCCCCTCTGTTGCTATGCCATCACCATGATCTTGCGTGTGCGTAGAAATTTTTTGAAATTACTCGTTCCCCAACATGGCATCCGAGCCTGGTTTTATGCGTTGATGTTATATGCACGAGTAGAACACAAGTGAGTTGTGGGCGATACAAGTCATCTTACCGACATGTCATACTTTGGTTTGGCGGTATTGTGAGATGAAGCGGCCGGACCGACATTACGCGTGCGCTTCGCGAGACTAGTTTCACCGTTCACGAGCACTTCGTGCTTAAAGGTGGCTGGCGGTGTCTGTCTCTCTTACTTTTGCTGAATCGAGTGTGGCTCGCCCGGTCCTTGCGAAGGTTAAAACAGCACCAACTTGCGAACTATCGTTGTGGTTTTGATGCATAGGTAAACGGTTCTTGCTCAGCCCGTAGCAGCCACGTAAAACTTGCAACAACAAAGTAGAGGGCGTCTAACTTGTTTTTGCGGGCATGTTGTGATGTGATATGGCCAAGGCGTGATGCTATATTTTATTGTATGAGATGATCATGTTTTTTAACCAAAGTTATCGGCAATCGGCTGGAGCCATATGGTTGTCGCTTTATTGTACGAAATGCAAACACCCTGTAATTGCTTTACTTTATCACTAAGCGGTAGCAATAGTCGTAGAAGCAATAGATGGCGTAACGACAGCGATGCTACGATGGAGATTAAGGTGTCGCGCCGGTGGCGATGGTGATCATGACGGTGCTTGAAGATGGAATCACAAGCACAAGATGATGATGGCCATATCATATCACTTATATTGATTGCATGTGATGTTTATCCTTTATGCATCTTATCTTGCTTTGATTGTGGTAGCATTTTAAGATGATCTCTCACTAAAATTATCAAGAAGTGTTCTCCCTGAGTATGCACCGTTACCAAAGTTCATCGTGCCCGGACACCGCGTGATGATGGGTGTGATAAGCTCTCGTCCATCTACAACGGTGCAAGCCAGTTTTGCACCGCGAATACTCGAGTTAAACTTGGCGAGCCTAGCATATGCAGATATGGCCTCGGAACATGGAGACCGAAAGGTCGGCGTGAATCATATAGTAGATATGATCAACATAGTGATGTTCACCATTGAAAACTACTCCATCTCACGTGATGATCGGTTATGGTTTAGTTGATTTGGATCACGTAATCACTTAGATGACTAGAGATGTCTGTCTAAGTGGGAGTTCTTAAGTAATATGATTAATTGAACTTAAATTTATCATGAACTTAGTACCGATAGTATTTTGCTTGTCTATGTTTGTTTGTAGATAGATGGCTCGTCTTTGTTGTTCCGTTGAATTTTAATGCGTTCCTTGAGAAAGCAAAGTTGAAAGATGATGGTAGCAATTACACGGATTGGGTCCGTAACACGAGGATTATCCTCATTCTGCCGGAAAAGTTACGTCTGGAAGCACGGCTGAGGTGCCGAACTTCTTCTTGATCTGGCCGACGGCGTTAAAACGTCTGGCGAGCAAAAGCGATGACTACTCTATAGTTCGATGTGCCATGCTTTACGGCTTAGAACCGGGCCTTCAACGGCGTTTTGAGCGTCATGGAGCATATGAGATGTTCGAGAGTTGAAGTTAATATTTCAAGCAAATGCCGGATTGAGAGATATGAAGTCTCAATAAGTTCTATGTTGCAAGATGGAGGAGAATAGTTACATCGGTGAGCATATACTCAAAATATGCGGGTATAATAATCACTTGATTCAAGCGGGAGTTAATCTTCCGGATGATAGCGTCATTGACAAATTCTCCAATCACTGCCACTAAGCTACAAGAGCTTTGTGATGAACTATAATATGCAAGGGATGAACAAGACTATTCGAGCTCTTCGCAATGCTAAAAGCTGCGGAGGTAGAAATCAGAAGGAGCATCAAGTGTTGATGGTTAACAAGACCACTAGTTTCAAGAAAAAGGGCAAAGGGAAGAATAAGGGAACTTCAAGAAGAACATCAAGCAAGTTGCTCCTCAAGAAAAAACCCAAGTCGGACCTAAGCACAAATCGAGTGCTTCTCTGCCAAGCGGTAGTCCTCATTGAGCGGAACTGCCCCAAGTATTTGGCGGATAAGAAGGATGATAAAGTGAACAAAGGTATATGTGATATACATGTTATTGATGTGTACCTAACTAGAGCTCGTGTAGCACTTGGTATTTGATCTTTGGTTACTGTTGCTAATATTTGCAACTCGAAGCAGGGACTACGGAATAAGCGAGCAGCAGCCAAGGGCGAGGTGACGATCTGGCGTGGGAA